>JAEAOA010000895.1:3537500-4137500 GCA_016746295.1 Potamilus streckersoni | reverse complement strand
GTATTGTGGGTTTGCAGATGATTCCGTTTCATTTACCAACAATTTCACTGAACAAAGAACATATGCTGTATGTTATGTACAATAATGTACCAAAAGATCACAATAATACAGCTTACAATGGTTGCTTCATCAAACCTATAGTCACTGGTTTTATACAGAAGTTAAGGCACAGAATGCTTCTAAACCTGTAATTGTATTGAAATTTAAAATGATCCAAATCTTTTGAAAAATCTTAGTACATTCAGAAGTTTTTTTTTTTAAAGAAGAGGAATGAACAAACTAATTTACCTGTTTAAGTATCAATTATGGTTGAATAACTACAATTTGTTAAACACAGAATGCCTCTACGTGTAATCCAAAATGACATATTTGAAATTAAACAGTTGGTCTTAATATGTAGATTAGCTTGTTCATTGTAATCATCAGACATGTAAGTTTTGGATAAATATTGAGTTCAAGACTTTTATATAAATTTGGTCTGGTAATATAGATCATGACAGTTACCAAACATTTTGGCCTGGTAATATATATAGCACCATGACAGACACAAGAAATTCTGGCCTGGTAATATAAATTGAGCAATGATAAACAAGTGTGTATTCTGATATAATATTCAGTTCTCTTACATATGTATAATATGACATATATGAAATGTGTACATCATGTTATTTAATGCTATACTGTATACGGAACGATGAAAATAATACTAACAAACTATATTACATACAATGCATAATTTCATAGTTTGTGCACCAAGTATGTTTCATCTATCAGTTTTATACAAGTCAACATTTCACTACTTGATATAGGACATGAAAACCAAACAAACAAGATTATTTTGGCATCATTTTCAAAGCAAAGACTGAAAACGCAAAAGTATGTATGCAATAAAAGTAAACTTATACATTGGTTTATAATTGGATATAAATCTTTTGTCATTGTTTTTTAACTGAAGGATCTTTTGAAACTCAGTATGGATTGAAAAGTATTATTGTAACAAAATCTTAATTGGCACAAAATCTCAGTTGGAAAAATCTCAAATCGACAATCAAATCCAAGTACATGTGCATGTGCCCTTGTTTTCGTTTTCTACAAAATTATTTTACTAAATTATTTTACTAAACAATTTTTACCAACTTTGATGCTGAAATAAAATATATCAATATTATTATATGCTCATTTTTTTGGCATTTAAATTTAAATTTACATTTAAATTTAAATTTAAATTTACATTTAAATTTACATTGTCAGAATCATGCACTATTATGCGATACTGCACTCAATTCATACTTTTTGCTCATGAATAAAGGAACTTCTTTCTATTGTAAACAAACAATATTATTTTCTAACATAAACAATTTTTTATGAATGAACTAAAGAAGATATGTCATGGACTGCCACATGCCAACATACCAGCATATGTTTCATAGACTGACACATAGGAGCAGCTTTTGGCACATTCCAAATTAACATTTTTGATAGTGTTTCAGATTTAGGTAAGCTATATATGCCAGACATGGTCTTCACAATAACATGCAATTTATAAGACATAAACTGTCTTCTTTAGCTAGTAATAATTGGCAAAAATATTCTTAAAATTTTACTTTCTGAATTTCCTAAAAATATACTTTCATAGTTCTGCAAATCCATATTACATGAGCCATATCATGTGTTCTCAAGATTGATTATACATTTCAAAATGTTACTGTAATTTTGAGTATATTCTAAGTGCAGTTAAATCATCCTTACTGCACTTGAATTGAAATGAACATTGAATTCCACAACATCTTTTCAATAACTGCAATTGAAAGGCTTCATAATTTTCTCACATGATCTGAATCATTCAATGACATAGCAGAAACATGCATGCCGATGTCAACACATTTCAATGCAATTAAATTGGCAGATGCTGCTGTTACTTCATATAGATAAATCCAGACCATAATCGCAAAATTGCATCGAATTGACAAAATTACCAAATTGTATTAATTCCAGATTACATGGAAAAGTTGTTGCAAAGTGTATTCATTAACAACATTACTCCAAATTTCAATTTTAAGTAGACCAAATGCCATTTTCTTTTGAAACTTATGTCTAGCATGTGACCAACTTCAAATTTGTCTGGGCAGAGTTATGTGTGCATTAATAATGTTGTGTAATGATGCAGCGACGCTTGTATATTTAGTTTGGAAAATGGCATACATTCGGTACTTTGTTTTGTTTTGTAGTTTTGTTTATATATTTAAGCATTGGGAAGAATAAGAAAATGAGCATATAATGAAAAGGTTACTGCATTTGTATGGGAAAATATGAACTCGTTTTGTCGGATGGATATACTGCACTCCCAAGGTCGTGCAGTATAACCATCCCAAAAACTTGTTTATATTTTCTCATACAAATTATTATTTCAGAAGATTAAAATATGGCAATATTTTTGTATTTTTTTTTAGATATACAGAAAATAAATTGAGTTAAATGAACATAAATGCATTATATATTGGATAATATAAAAAGATCTGACAAATTTGACATTTTTTTAATATTTTGTCTTTTTAAGAGGTGATGGTTTAATATTTTAAGATGCTAACATTTTATTTTTAAACTCACTATAGTATTATTGTGTTTACTAAGTTAATGGTATTTTTAGTGCAAGACACCAGCAAGCAAGAACTAAGTTTTATTAGTTTATTTATATGGTTACACACATTTTTTAATCTGATGTTTAAAATAAATTATGGTAAAATTAAATTTGATATATCTTTCTGGGTCTTTTAAAACATTTTGTTAGTAAAGTGTATTTGGTGAAAGTTTTGTGAATAGTAAGGTTGGTGTTTCTGATTCAGTGACATTTACATTTTAGCTTTACTGATCTGTATAAATTTTTTCTTCAGTTGATGTGATGGGCTTAATATATAGTTGCTTCAGATCACTGTTCACCATCATTTGAGTCAACTGTACATGACAACTGTGCAAGATCAATTGATTCTATGAAAGATTACATTTTTTTGGAGTGTCCCTTATTGTCCTGAAAAACAAACTATGCAGCTCAGTTCACTGTAAGAGTTTGTAGTGTGTTTCATCCTTTGGCAATTACTGTTTTCAGCTTCTGCCAAAAATCCGTCTAATTTTAATCAAATGTGGTAGGTAACATCTAGTCTAAAAGACCTTTTAGGTTTCTACAGATGTTACCAATCCACAAATTAATATATTATTTCTATAAATAGAAAAACCTTCAAATTACTTCTCAAAAACTGCTATGAGTTTGCCTGAATTTTATTGAAGGCATCCTGGCAATAAGGCCTTTTGAGTATATAAATGAAGCAGATCTGCCATGAAATACTGCCACTGTGAAAAATGTCACAAAATGTTAAACATTCCAAATGATGTAGCAGAAACTACAGAGCCTAATTGACAAACTTTGACAAATAGTATCGTTGTTTAATGAATGCATTTATTTCATTTAGTGATAAGGTTAATAAGAGTGATGTATTTTAGGCAATGTTTTACATAGAGTTTGTTGAAATTATACTTTAAGTGAGATGTCTGTAGCTATATAATACCATCCATATGTACATTTTCTACATGTAACAGTCTGTACAGACTAATACCATCCATGTGTACATTTTCTACATGTAACAGTCTGGACAGACTAATGCCATCAATGTGTACATTTTCTACAGTCTGGACAGACTAATACCATCCATGTTTACATTTTCTACATGTAGCAGTCTGGACAGACTAATACCATCCATATGTACATTTTCTACATGTAACAGTCTGGACAGACTAATACCATCAATGTATACATTTTCTACATGTAACAGTCTGGACAGACTAATACCAGCCATGTGTACATTTTCTACATGTAACAGTCTGGACAGACTAATACCAGCCATGTGTACATTTAAAAATGTAACAGTCTGGACTAACTGTAATACCATTAGTATGTACATTTCTTACATGTAGAAGTAAAAACATATTTATTTTTTTTCCCATTCTTTACTTTTTCATCTTAAATGAATTTACTCATCATGCTTGTTTCTCAATATATAGAATGAGTATACAATGAAATGTCTGGACTTGTCCATAGATTTAAAATGCTTTCATCTTGGGAAAATATTTTGAAACCTTGATCCATTGTACACATGTAGCATGTAGACAAGCAATCAGTGGCATATAAGCAATGGGAAGAAATTGCATAAAAAACTGGTTTTAATGGTGGCATGAAATTGATAAGAAATTTAAAACCTGCTTTTTGTTGCAAGCCCATAAGGTTGACATCCACTTATATTTTACCATATATATTTTCTCAATAAGGGACCACATTTTGAGAATCTTGTATTTTTGTTTATAGCAGCAGAAAAAATATATTTTCTTGACATCTTGTATAATTATTTTTAAAGTAGATGCATAGATGCAGCTTGATTTGCTCAGATGCTTTGCTTTCAGTATTCACTGTGTAATTTTCAGGTTTGTCACTGAGATAGTCAATTTTGTTTTATTGTGTTCTTTTCATTTTCCTAATTAAAAGATCCACTCAGTTGCTTAGCAACTGATGTCTTGTTTTAATTATTTCAGTCAAGGTAGTAATTTGGAAGCCATTTTAATGGTTGATTAATTTTTAATTTGATTTCAGTTAATTTTTTGTTTGGTTGGTTATTGTTTGTACTACTACTTTTGTCAATAAAGGTGTTTTAGCTTCAGATGTTTTGTTTTTTAAGATCTATAAGTCACTTTTATTGCAAATGTGTTTGGTCTTCACTGCTTTCCAAGCCATGTGTCAGTCAGTTGAAAAATATAAAGGATTACCAAATAATTCAAAATAGCAGTCATTCAAACTCTGATCTTTATTTTATTATGTTTTATTTCTTTTTTATAATCAACAAAAATCTGTATGATCCAAAATAGTTTACAGTTATAAAGCCAGACACCAAACTTGGTTGAACAATATATTGAATAAACAATGTTATGGTGTGGAATCAGTCAGTAGTAAAGAAAAAACATAAGTCGTATGCTCCACTAGTTGGTAATGAAGAATGATAGCCATAGCAGCAAGGTAATGCATATCAGTGTTATATGCCCTTGAAATCAAGAGGGCAAAATTGTCCTGCAGGAATGGCAGGACAGACAAATTTAAAGCCTATTTAATATCTTTTTTTTTTCAAAGAAAAAGGGGTGAGGAAGTTTTAATGAGACTGGCTTTGAATGGACACATTGTATTGTTTTAACTTTGTTATCCAAGTTTTGTATTCCATTTTCAACACCTGCAAATTTATATTTTTCTTCCAAAGTCAAATATTACTTTGAAAATTTTGCATATAATGATTAAAAAAGGCAAAAAGGGGATTTGTCAAAGTCTATTTTATTGCACAAACCTTTTTCAATTCTCATTCAAAAACACTTCTCCAGTGCACTAATGGGTTTGAGCATCCACCTTGGATGTGGGAGATCGTGGGTGCAATCCACAGCCTTGTCATACCAAATGCTTATAAAAATAATACTAACAATTGCATCACTAGGCACTCAGCATTAAGAGGTTAGTGTTAGGAGTGGTTGGCCTGGTGTCAGGATAATGCGACTGGGTGGGACTTGATGCTACACATCTGCAACATGATGCCCCAGTGCTAGACATCACTATAAACTGCAACACTGCAGACATCATAGTGATATGACTGAAAAAAATTTTAAAGCTACATTAAAAATTCAAAATCACTGCACACTCATTCAAAAGCAAAATATTTATTTTAATGAATTGTTTTTCTTGTATGTTGGATGGTATGATCCCAGTAATTTTGATTTAGTAATATTGATGGGAATGGATTGGTAGAATTGACTATATTTTTCATTGAGTTATTGACGTGGGTGGGTTGGTAGGAGTGTATATAATTTTGATTGAGTCATTGATGGTTGGTAGGGACATCTTTAATTTTGACTGAATCGTTTAAGTGAGTGGACTTGTAAGGAGTGGTATGAGTCTATTATTTTGAGTCATTGGTGTGAATGGGCTGGTATGAGTCTATAATTTTGAGACATTGGTATGAGTGGGCTGGTATGAGTCTAATTTTGAGTCATTGGTGTGAGTGGACTGGTTGAAAGATTCAGAACAGAACACAAAAAATAAGACTTAATCTTTAATCTCTTTTGTCCACAAATGTCACTAACTGAAGACTTTATTGTCCTGTGGAATGAACAAAACCAAACGCCAGAAAGTTTAGAGGTAATACATTGCGCTGTCAGTAATTAATTACTGTGCAGAAATCTTTTTTTTACCGAGGATATTTAAACCATTTGACATGGTCCGGTTTATTTGTCGTGCTTGAAGATATGCAAAAAACTCGAACTGTCACATATACGAATGATATATACACATATACATACATACACACACATACCTAAATACATACATACATACATACATACATACATACATACATACATACATACATACATACATACATACATACATACATACATACATACATACATACATACATACATACATACATTGACTGAAGGCTTCACATCCTTCGTCATTATTATAGTGTGTCACTTGGGGTCAGACGTGAATCCTATGTTTGAAAGGGTCTTTCGATTCAAGAGGCAAGATGGGAAATCATATGCTAAAAAGTGTTCATAGGATTTACATTATGGATCTATATCGTGCGAAATTTAACATTATAACATTATTGGCTGCTTTTGAGGGGAAATGTAGCATTGTAACTTTATGGGTCTGTTTTGCTTCTAACTGGAAATCATACGTTAAAAATGTCCATAGGTTTCACATCGTATCTCTCCCTGGCCTCTGACGGGAAATTAATGTCAAAAGTCCATATGTTTAACAAAAAGACATTGTCTGGATGTAAGAGGAATTTCACATAGTCCAGGTGGGACTGTCTGGATGGAAGTGGGAATTTAACAATACAGTTATCTACAATCCATCACACCTTCTGGAGTGATCGAAATACTCGCCATTGACTATTCGACACTTCTTTTGAATTGACCAACACCCACTTATTTACTAACTACGTAGGATAAGATGTTAAATAAAGGGTGTAAAAAACTAGAAGCTAAATCCTTAAGAAGCGTATAAAATAAGATTAAAATTGTTGATCAAGAAAAATTAACTTCCCTATCCCCTTACATCCCTATTACACATTTTAAAAAAGCAAAACCACTATTCAATTTCCACTCCACTCCTCGCGACATCCACCTATGGACAAATGTACCATTTCCGATTACCCTCGTGCTCATAATATCTGCAATGTAACCAGATGAGTGAAAAAGGAAATACACACACACACACACACACACATATATATATATATATATATATATATATATATATATATATATATATATATATATATATATATATATATATATATATATATATATATATATATATATATGCAAACGCAGAGAGAGAGAGAGAGAGAGAGATCTTACGGTTGGCAAAGGCATCAGGCATCATATATAAATACCATTAGATCGACCTAGAGGTAGAATAATCGACAGGTTCAGCTAATATTGTGAACTCCACAGTCATTGTTTCACAAACCAAAAACAAAAAATTTCATGACATGCCACTCAAAGATTGCCAAGTTAATGAAAAAGAAAATCCTTCCATTATATAATTTGTGTATGTGTGTGTGTATGTGTGCTTGAATATCTTATTCCACAATGTAAGAAAAAGATTTGTCAAGAAAAAGAGACACACCACGCAAAATTGAACATTTTATGCCTTTTTTGATCGGTTAAAACCGGTTTAAAATTGAACATTTTAATTTTTTTCAACGGTTAAAACCGGTTTAAACCGGTTAGAACCGGTTCCAAACTCTTCCATTGAATTCCAGCCAGTTCTGGTCAGTTCAAACCGGTTTCAAACAGGGTCCGGACTACTAAGGCCACGCAAAATTTAAAATGTGAAGCCTTTATTGAACGGTTCAAACCGGTTCCAACCAGTTAGAACCCGTTCCTACTGGTTTCATCGGGTGCCAGCCAGTTCTAGCCAGTTCAAACCGGTTTGAAATCGGTTTCGGCCGACTTAGGCCACACACAATTGAACATTAAAAGCCTTTTTTGAAAGGTAAAATCTGGTTTAAACCGGTTCCAACAGGTTATAACAGGTTCCAACCGGTTTCATCGGGTGCCAGCCAGGTCTGTATAGTTCAAACCGGTTTCAAACCAGCCTCGTCCGGCTTAGGCCACGCAAAATTTAAGTTTAAACCTTTTTTGAACGGTTAGAACCGGTTAAAACCGGATCCATCCTGTTATAACTGGTTCCAATCGGGTGCCAGCCTGTTCTGGCCAGTTCAAACCGGTTTGTCACCGGTTCCAACCGGCATAGGCCACGCAAAATTGAACATTTGTAGCCTTTTGTGAACGGTTAAAACCGGATCCATCTGGTTAGAACCGGTTTCATCGGATGTCAGTCAGTTCTGGCCAGTTCAAACCGGTTTGTCACCGGTTCAAGGCCGGCTTAGGCCACGCAAAATAGAACATTGTTAGCATTTTTTGAACGGTTAAAACAGGTTGAAACCGGTTCGAACATTTTCCAACCGGTTCCATCGGGTGACAGCCAGTTCTGGCCATTTCAAACCGGTCTCGGCCGGCACAGCCCGCACAGAATTTTAAATTTTAAGCTTTTAAATCGGTTTCAAACAGGTTACGGACGGCTGTGTCGACGTAAAATTTAACATTTTAAGACTTTTTGAACGCTTAAAACCGGTTTAAGCCGGTTCAAACCGGTTAGAACAGGTTCCATCCGGTTCCATCGGATGCTAGCCAGTTCTGGCTAGTTCAAATCGGTTCTGGACGACTTACGCTACGCAAAATTGAACATTCTAGGTGGCGCTCACTAGTTAGTATGTACTTTTGAGAGATTGATGTATATAAGGTAAAGTTGTTTGCATTTTAAATATGCACAGTGAAGAGAATGTTGGAATACCTATATGCTACTTTCATGTAATGTGGCTGAAAGTTCTTTGGATATTGTACTTTTGGAAATTTTAAATGATCTTAATACACTGCTAACTAAAATGACTGCTCCTTTGTGCTCCAAAAATCAACCTGAATTTGTCTAAAGTACACTATTCTTGGCAGCTATTAAAATATTGAAAATGAATTTTGCCAAACTAGAGAAAAACAGCTTCTAAAAGTGCAATGAATGAATTACCAAATACATAAAATGTAAAAAAGTTATCGGCTCTATTTTTTACAATTTGCCTTTAAAGTTCAAGAAATGAAAATGAGCAAGTAGAGCTAGTACTTTTTTGAAAGGTGCACATCTGGAGTAAGGCCAAGCTGTATACTCTATAACCCATATTGCACCCATTAATCATACATCAAAATAAATGAAATTAAAGGTTTTTTAAACAATACCTAAGATATACAAAGTCTCTTTTAAATAGCCAGTATAACTAGTGAGGAAACCCGTTTAAACCGGTTCAATTCGGTTAGAATATGTTCCAACCGGTTCTATCGTTTGCTAGCAAGTTCTGGCCAGTTCAAACCGTTTTCGGCCGGCTTAGGCTACGCAAAATTGAACATTTTAAGCCTTTTTTGAACGGATAAAACCGGTTCAATACGGCTAGAACAGGTTTCAACCTGTTCTATCGTTTGCCAGCCAGTTCTGGTCAATTCAAACAGGTTTCAAACCCTTTTGAACCGTTCAGAAAGGTTTTAAATGTTCAATTTTGCGTGGCTTAAGCGAGCCTGAACCGGTTTGAAACGGGTTTGAACTAGTCAGAACAAGCTGACACCCAATAGAACCGGTTGTAATCTGTTTTACCGGTTGGAACCAGTTTTAACCACTCAAACAAGTCTTACAATGTTCAATTTTGCGTGACCTAAGCCGGCTGGAACAAGTTTGAAACTGGTTTGAATGGCCATAACTGGCTCACACTTGATGGAACCGGTTATAACATGTTCATAACGGTTGGTACCGGTTTAAACAGGTTTTAACCGTTAAAAATGGCTTAAAATGTTCAATTTTGCGTGGCCTAAGCCGGCCGGAACCGGTTTAAACTGGCCAGAACTGGCTGGCATCCGATGGAACCGGCTGAAACCGGTTTTAACCTTTTAAAAACGCTTAAAATGTTCAATTTTGCGTCGACATAGCCGGCCGGAACCTGTTGGAACCGATTTGAAAGCTTAAAATGTTAAATTTTGCGCGTACTATGCCGGCCGGAACCGGTTTGAACTTGCCTGAACTGGCTGGCACCCGATAGAACCGGTTGGATCTTGTTTATACCAGTTTTAACCGTTCAAAAAAGGCTTAAAATGTTCAATTTTGCTAGGTTGGATCAGGTTCTAACCGGTTGGAACTGGTTTTATCTGTTCTAAAAACGGCTTCAAATGTTAAATTTTGCGTGATCTAAGCCGGTTGGATCCGGTTTGAAGTGGCCAGAACTGGCTGGCACTCGATGAAACCAGTTGGAAAAGGTTCGATCCTGTTGGAACAGGTTTTAACCTTTCAAAAAAGGTTTAAAATGTTCAAGCTTGCGTACATAAGCCGGCTGGAACCGGTTTCAAACCGGTTTGAACTTGCCAATACAATTTGGCACCCGATGCAACCGGTTGGAACCGATTCTAACCGGATGGATCCGGTTTAAACCGGTTTTATATATTTAAAAAGGCTTAGACTATTAAATTTTGCGTGGCCTAAGCCGGCCGGTACCGGTTTGAAACCGGTCTGAATTGGCCAGAACTGGCTGGCACCCAATGGAACCATTTTTAACTGGTTGGAACCGGATTAAACCAGTTTTAACCGTTCAAAGAGGCCTATTCTGTTCAATTTTGCGTGGCCTAAGCCAGATGGAGCCGGTTTGAAAACGGTTTGAACTGGCTAGATGTGGCTGGCACTCGATTATACCGGTTGGAACCGGTTTTAACCGTTCAAAGAAGGCTTTAAATATTGAATTTTGCTTGGCCTAAGCCGGCCTGAACCGGTTTCAACCCGGTTTTAACTGGCCATATATATATATATATATATATATATATATATATATATATATATATATATATATATATATATATATATATATATATATATATATATATATATATATGTGTGTGTGTGTGTGTGTGTCAAATAGACGAACAAGGCTTGAGATAATATATATAAGTTAACCGTTTTACACCATTTCATGTAAGCATATTTACACTACAGTGACAGATGCAGCACAAAAGGGCAGCCACATATGAAAGTTTTAAGACAATAACACATAACACATACTGCATTTTGTGAATGACTTTATTTGCTTCTCTAATAGCTCACGGCATGGGCAGTTTTCTATTTTTTTATCACATCAAAGAATCAATTCCGAAGGTGTTACATTTTTCACCTAGTACGATATTTCAAGAAAATGCATTAATTGTGACAAACGTTATGTCAAAGAAAAACCTAATTGACGTGAATTAAGCTAAAAACCACGCAACTGTCAGAATATTCAAATACGAATATTATTCTTGGAGGTTCTTTCTTTAAGTAAAAAAACTCAAGTTATAAATTCGAATAAAATATCAAATCATTGCAAAACTGTGGATAGTCATCACCTTTTCATCTCAATGTAATTTCCACTATTAAAAAATAGAAGAGAGTAAGCTGTCTAGTATAGCAACCAAATATCAAGAACTTAAGATTCTTGTACATAATTTGCAAGGTTTTATATATATTACTTAGAAACATAAAAGCACACAAAAGAAGAGAACTAATAAAAGAAGTTTGCATCTTCAAACGGTGTATGTCTTGCTTTCAATTACATCCGAAACTTGGGTTTTCGCATTTTAATGGGCAAACGCCTTCCTGTTGCATCCATTTCTCGTCCTTCACGCACAATGAGTCGGCACGTTTGGTCTTCGACAGCTGATCAAAAAGATGCCTCAGTTTATTGAGAAGCTGACCTTTGTTACCAGATTGATAATACTGATCTAGAGACTTCCGAACTCGGTTGCTTTTTCCTTCGACTTTAAGCATTCTCAGCAGGACAGCCAGAGCTTGAGATTCATTGGTTGACACTCTCCTGGACTGAGGCATTCTTTGATTTCCGCTAAATGAACCCCAAGAACCTAAACCTGATCCTCCGAAATTCTGATCGGTTCCTTGGCTACCAACTTTAAACCCGAATCCTGAAATAGACCCAGTTTGCATTTGACTCTGACTTAGAGATCCTGATCCTGATCCCGATCCAAACTTTGTTTGACTATCATATTGGAGTCCAGAGCCTGACCCCGATCCGGAAAACATTTGACTACCGCTGTATGACCCAGATTTAGATCCTGACTGTAAATAAATTTGATTACCCCCTTGAAGTCCAGAGCTTGACCCCGATCTGTAATAGTTTTGACTACCACTATATGGCCCAGATCCCCATCCCGATCCCGAACCTGATCCTGATCCGGAATACATTTGATTACTTCCTTGTGGTCCAGAGCCTGATCCTTGTCCGGAATAACTTTGACTGCCGCTGTATAGCCCAGATCCCAATCCCGATCCCGAACCCGAACCTGACCATGATCCGGAAAACATCTGATCAGCACCTTTTTGACCAGAGCCTGACCCTGATCCGGAATAACTTTGACTACCGCTGTATGGCCCAGATCCAGATTCCGAACCAAAATAAATCTGACCACCGACTTGAGGTCCAGAACCTGATCCTGATCCGGAATACATTTGATTACCACCTTGCTGTCCAGAGCCTGACCCCAATCCGGAAAACATTTGACTACCGCTGTATGATCCAGATCCAGATCCTGACTGTGAATACGTTTGATTACCCTCTTGAAGCCCAGAGCCTGACCCTGATCCGTAATAGCTTTGGCTACCGCTGTATAGCCCCGATCCCGATCCTGATCCCGAACCTGGTTCTGATCCGGAATACATTTGATTACCACCTTGTTGTCCATAACCTGAGCCTGATCCGGAATAACTTTGACTGCCGCTGTATGGCTCAGATCCCAATCCCGATTCGGAACCTGACCCTGATCCGGAATACATCTGGTTAGCATCTTGTTGTCCAGAGCCTGTCCCTGTTCCGGAATAGCTTTGACTACCGCTGTATTGTCCAGATCCGGATCCCGACCTATAATGCATTTGATTACCACCTTGAGGTTTAGTGCCTGAACCTGTTCCAGAATATCTTTTACTATCGCTGTATGATCCCGATCCAGATCCAGATCCAAAATAATTTTGACCACTGACTTGAGGTTCAGAACCGGATCCCGAACCGAAATAGTTTTGACTACTGCTGTATGGTCCAATTCCCGATCCCGACCCGAAATACATCTGATTTCCACCTTGAGGTCCTGATCCCGATCCAAAATAATTTTGAACACCGACTTGAGGCCCAGAACCGGACCCTGATCCGGAATAGCTTTGACTACCTTCTTGTGGTCCAGATGCTGAACCATTCTTTGGTCTAGATACCGAGCCCATTCCTGAGTACACCTGACTACCATTTTTAGGTTGAGGTCCTGGTCCCGATTTGACCTTCACTTGAAAAACGGATTCAGAGCTGAGTTGAGATCCCCGTTTTCCGCGGTAACAGCCAAGTATGTATGGAAAATCGAAAGTTATACGGTACTCGTACCTATCATCGTTAGAAGTACGACCGTGACATTCATCCAACTTAGATGCATCTACAAGGGTCCCATCTGTCTCATAAGGTCCGTAGATTGGGAAACCGTCGAGTGCAACACCATACAGACGACTGTACTGTTCAGAAACATCGTAGAGGCAATTTGGAAACTGATGATAGTGATAGCGTCCCAACATATCCGGATGAGCATTGCAGCCATCGAAGACCTCGCTGCATGGGCCATCTACTGCGTTAAAACCTTCTGCAGAATATGGGTTGAATAGGGGAACGCCGTTACTGGCAAAGGCAATGACTCCCATGTCTAAACATTCATAATCGTTGTCTGAATTCTTATCGTTGTCAAGTCTCTCGGGATTCTTGGAGATCAGGTATTCATAATTCTGCTCTCTGATTGTATTCGGATTATCTTCGTTCGGAAATACACCAGTAGGATGCTTTGGAATACCATTACTCTTTAATAACCAATATTCATGGCTGTAGTCCTTCAATATAATGCCTTTCTCTTTCAATGTGTTTTGTTCGTACTCCGTCAGATAGGCAGCACTAACAGTATATGTCCAAAGAGACAGAGAGGAAATCAAGAAAACGACTAAGATATTACACGACCTGCAATGAAATAAGGACACCACAATAAGCATGTCTCATTTATATTTGATCAGTGTGTCAACTGGGCTGGAGGCAATATTCTTATCAAAAGGCTTTTTTCTTACAGGATGAAAATCGTGATTTTTATTTGTTGAGAAGCCTGTGACGGACGGCATATACTTGGGAGGACATTTTGAACTATAATTTAGAAAAATAAAAATAATAGTAACAAAACATTTTTGAAAGATTATTTTAATTTATGCGATAAAATCAAAGTGTATTTTCCCCAAATCAGTCCACGTTTCTGCTGTCTGCTTATTGTCTATATTGTCAGGGATTGGTTGTTTGAAACAAATCAACTTTTCGCTTTATGTTGAAGCATTTTATTATTTGTGTGCTTTGGCGTACAGGTGGACACTCTACATGTGTATTGTCGTCCTGTTCCTTCACTGTGTAGCTACTAAATGAGGAGATAATTATGACAATGAAGAACGTAATGCACAAAATTATCCTAAACCGGCCACCAGACGTCGGTAACATCGTAAACAGTGTTACTCTCAGTGAAAAGAAGTTCGCAAAAACACATCAGATTAGTGGCAAATTGTATTTTTTTATTTATCGGACATACATTCTCCAATCCTTGTTAGTTTAATGAGAGCAATGGACACTTATATTGGCAAAAATAAGACTGTGATGAAAATAAATGCCAGTAGTACAAAAAAAATGCTTTGAGAAATTGGACGAATACATTCATATTTGAAAATACCAAATACGGCTATAATATAGCAGAAACATTACAATATGGCATTAAAGAGGAGTCTATTAACACAGTAGGTTGCAATCAATATAAAATATAATACAGATTTTACGATTATTTCTTCTCTCTACTTTCAAAAAGTAAAAACAAAAGAATAGGAAAACTAATGAATGCCTTATTGAAATTTTAGGAATATATATTTAAACTTTATTAAAATTTTTCTTGTTCTTGTTTTCTTTTAAACATTATATATATGTGTGTGTGCGTGCGTGCGTGCGATTAGTATCTATAATATCTTAAGATCTTCAAATACAGGGTAAAAATTGTCTCAGATGCACAAATCTATTTCCAGATTTATTGTTTTACTTTGGGGAGACAAATGTGCTATAGGGTCTGCAACGAAATAAAGGGACGGTCTACCGACAGGAAATATATATTGTTAGATTAAAATTATTTCCATTCGAAAAGAAAACAATTGAAATATGTCATACACCTATGCATTTACTAAATTAAAGTAATGAAAAGAATGAAATGTATCTATTCTTACCTCATACTTTCTTCAATGTGTTTCACTTCTTTCGTGTAAATTTGCCGATTTACACGCCTCTTTAACAGTTCTTTGGTTTACACCTATGGGACAGGGACCGCGGATACTTATATATCCTTGAAATAGTGTTGAGATCCAATGATCCGTTAAGTAATTAATACCTAAGCAATGAAAGAACTTATAAATATAATAGTATGCCTGTAAATGGTTGAATTTGTGTATTCAAGCTCTCGGTCCAATTTCAGTCTTAATAATAAATGTTTCTAATTAAACAGTATAAGCTACGAATATAATAGTGACTTGTGTGTTTTGCGATCCTTTGTCTGCATTGAAAGGAGAGAGTTTTATAACAAAAAGGACAGGAGACAAAAAAATTCGTGACGATCATTACAAAGGGACACGAGATATCCTGCAATAGGTATTTTTAATATCAGCGGGGGTGAAGAAAACTTAGATCCAAAAAATATTCTCTCTAAATAGTGCTTACATTGTTTAATTGCGTGTGTGTTGCTATATCGTCGGGGGTCGGGGTGAGAAGCGTATCAGAAAAATCGTTGAGAAAATTACGTCTTCAGATTATGTTTGCGTCCGATTACGATTCTTTTTATTTGCTGATTAAATGTAGTAGCGCCATATTTTGTGTGTAGTATTCTGACGTATCTTCCAGAGACTCAGACGTACGGAAAGAAGCTGCCTTGTTGATATATGAACGGAGAGACAGACAGAAGGACAACGACAACACCACAACTAAAACAGAGTGATAACATGCCAAAAATGCAAGGTTTCGTTTTGGTTTTTGCGAGTTTGACGCAATACATGGCGGTCAGTATATCTGATCAGTGCCGGATTAAACGCTGTGGAGGCCCCTAAGCAATCGATATCTACTCCTCTACCCGCAAATCGCAAATTATCTCCTAATACGTCAAGATCAAATCAGTTCAATATTATTTTGATCCGTTGTCGCAAAGCCCCTAAAATGCGTGGGTTCCATAGGTCGGTGTCTGCTCTGCCTATCTCGTAATCCGGCACTGTATCTGATGGAAGAAAGAACCCGAGGAGAACTATCAACTACAGGACGCTACGGGCAAGCAACAATCACATATACACAATGGCCGATCCAAAAGATTCGAACAAACGAGGACATGGGTGAGATGTCAGTTATCTGCAAAGGCGAGTGCCTTGGACCACTTCGACACACACACACACACACACACACACACACACACACACACACACAAAATGGACGTTTTCAGCGGCATCATCGTTGTCGGTAAATGACTTGCTCGATACTCCCTCAGCTACTGTCATTTTACTCAGCAAAGATAACCCAGATTTGAGGGAAACACTGAGACCAATATTTCTTATCTATAATGAATGGTGCATTTTATTAAATATTTTTTAAACTATAATTTTTATAAAATATAGGATTATTCTATCTTCTGTATCCAAAACGTAGTAAAATGTATAGAAATGTAGGTACTAAGCACTAGTTTCCCAATCCTGTGATTATGTATGTGTCTATTTGTATCGAATCATTCAGCAAATAAACAATAAAGGATACCAACTGGCTTTACTCTGTACACAAAGTGAAAATGTGTGCTTGGTGGGATGGGGTGTGTGGAGGAGAATGGGGAATTGGGTGGAATCCTATGGACAAACTGATAAACGTTTTCTAAAAGACAGAAGAAAATGAAAATAATATAATTACTGATGGTCATGAAGTACCATTTGAAAACGATTGAAAGAGATCCATGTGAATTTTAGATATGTAAAGTTTTTAAAAGAATGTAACTTTTGTCGATCAAAAAAGAACTAACAACACCAAACTATTTATGTATCCAGATTTGCAATTTACACCAACAACTTTTCAGCAGAAGTATTTATCCAATATGGTTTTAGAAACTTGCACAAGTTTTAGAAGAAAAAAATATAAATGAACGCCGAGTTTCATTTTGGAGAAGAAGACAATGATGATGATGATGTAAAGGAAGTGGGTCAATGGTAGAGCCAACTTCTTCCCCGCTAATGTGCAATGGTCACCGGTAATGGTTAGTGTCTATGCTCTGTATGTCTAGCTCTCTGCTACAACAGAGAATAATTCCCATTTCCCACCCTTTTACATCAAAAGAAAATACAAAAAGTCCATTAACGAATATTCCTATCATTTTGTTCAGAATCAGACATTATTTCTATGTACAGTTAGTGATACGACAGTCTTACCCACTTATATTTAAAAAAAATAAAACCTTATTGGCCATTTGTCATAAATAAATTAAAGAATACAGCTAGATCGGGAGTAAGAGGGTGGGTGGGTGCAGAATATATAAATTTTTGTAACTGAATCGTTTTTGTTGTTGCTATTGTTGCCCTACTATTATTATATCAAAGACAAGTGGCTTAGCAATCGCCCATGCAGTCCCAAGTACATTTAATATTATAATTGTAGGGGCAGCTAGGACCCTTTTAGTGACCAACCGCATATTGATTTCAACTTGAATTTAAAATAATAAGAAAATCCCAAATAGTGGATATTACTCGAAAAGAAAACCAGCGGTTGAGAAGTAATTCGAATTATTCTGTTATGCGGTGGATATAAACTGTATATGATACTTTAACTTAATAGTACAGAAACAAAAATATTGTAATCAATAGAAACACAAATACTGTAATCCCCATTTAAAGTAAATTGCACAGCTTTATGTATAGACTTAATACAAGCTAAGAAATGTTTCTCAAAAGTGCAAGATTGGACAGTCTGCTTAGTCTACTAGATATCATTTAAACAATTTGCGTTTTTCTCCGGCCTCGAAATTGAAAACGATTTTGCTGAGTTTTGTCGACATTCGAAATCCTTGGTCGACTAGGTATCGCTGTAGACACAGTCGATCATGTGTGTAGTCGATGGAGTAAAAATGCAAATCCATGGGCGAGTATTCGTCTGCCAGGGTCTGCAATTGTTTCATATGGGTTGTTTTGCGATTCCCATGCGCATCAAGCTGGGGTTTTTTTTTTTGTATCGGATTCTGTCTGCTCTATTGTCGACCATGACCAACTGTATACACACTAAAAACCTTTGGGTGGATATTTCGGACTACGGCGATGGTTTTCTGCACCGCACCCAGGATATCGGCAACAATTGCTTTGGCAGACCAGCCATTTCTGGTTGTACAAAGTATACTTTGGCATATACAATATCTTGGCGGCCTAGGTTTCCAAACACGTTTACTTCGTCCTTAAACGTTGGAAAACTAGAGAGTAGCTGCAAAATTGTGAGACCCTCGTGCCTTCGTAGAGAGTCGACATGTCTTATATTAGATTGCTTTCGTATGCATTTTCTTGTAGTATATCTAGTGCTGCCAATTTTGTAGTACATTTGTGGTTTGTATGATTGCCTCGCATTTTACAGTTACTTTGTTTTCTGCTTTCAAAATACAGGCTACATTATTTCTCCAATTGTTTGCTATACTGTTGGGCGAGTTTTGGTGTTTGCTTCCATGTCTTTGCGTTTTTATTTATTTTAACTTCGATATCTTTATGGGTTTTTTTCGATGTTTTTGTTTGGTTTCTAGATTTGGATTTTGTTTACTGTATTTGGTTTTTGTTTTCGGTGCCTCATTTAGTTTTTTAAGTCGAAAAAATAATTTGTTGAAAATATGCTGAAAATCGGGGAAAAAGGAAATAGTAGCTGCAAGTAAGGGTAGCTTCCGCACAAATGCGTTCTAATAAATGAAAAACGCGTATTTGAAGTTAAGAACATGTTTGGAAAACACGTGAGGGGCCTCTGATAATCAGCGAATATTAAAAAACACCATTACTATTTATGCATTGTGTAATGGTAAAAATAGATAGTAATTGTAGTTCAACCGGATATTTTCAGCTCTTTCATTATAAATATTTTAAATTGTTTTTCCATGTTATCAAAGCTGTTCTAAATCGGTACTTATAAAACCAAAATAGCTTATCTCCCTGAATTTAAGGCACATAAGAGCTACATTTTCATAAAATCTGCATTAGTGGTAACTGAATGTTGCAATCACGCAGCTAACTGGAATAATTGAATCAGCACTTATCACCTAGTCACCGGAAGCAGCCTTAAGAGCGTGTCTGCGTTTTGATCACTTTAATGGATTAATTATCCTCTGGATGAGCTTTGTATTTCGCTTGCTTGTTTAAGAACAGAGGTTGTGGTTTTGGTTCAGGACCCAAAGGGGAAAGATGGGGCAAAAGGATATTCTGACACTACTGAAATATTTGCAGATACAGGACTGGCTTATTTAAGGTATGAACTGGGAAATAACTGAAGATATGGAACTGGCCAATTTATGTTATGAACAGGAAGATGGATGAAAATACAAGACTGGCTAAATCATGGCATGAACATTCTTTATTGATTGTTACTGAACTAAGTAAAAGATTCAAAGATCGGTTTTATCGAAATTTGAAATTCCGAAATAAATCATTTATCCAGAGACTTAAAAATGGATATTCAAGTCTGAATTATCACAACAGCAACACATAATCTGGCTTAACCACATAAAACGAAATATATAACAATTATTTTCTGTCTAAATAAACAGGCCGATTCCATAAACGTTCCAAATGAATATCGACTGTGGTATTTATGCACAAGCCTTTGATTACGCGGCAAATTTTCATTCTTCTTCGAATGCAATACTTTCAAGGAAGAACTTTCACTTAGACTAAAGAGAAATATGTTATTAGATCACATAATTACAAAGAGGGAACACAGATGAAATAATTACACATGGGGAGGTGTGACCAAATAACTACACACAGGGAGATCTGATCATATAATTGAACTTACTGAAGAGAGAGAGAGAGAGAGAGAGAGAGAGAGAGAGAGAGAGAGAGAGAGAGAGAGAGAGAGAGAGAGAGAGAGAGAGAGATTTTTTTAACGTGCTTTAACAACTTGAGTCATATCGCTACGATGTTTGTTGCAGTGTGGAAGTTTAATGCCGTGGACATAATGTTCCATCGAGTCACATTATCCTGATACCAGACCGATCTGTCATAACAATAATCTCTTAATCCTCAGCGCCAAGCGAATCAGCTGATAGTACTATTTTGATAAGTTTTTGGTATGACCCGGCTGGAGCTCGAATACGCTACCTCCCGCATCCGAATCGGAAGCTCTAACCACTTAGGTTGCCTGAGCGGTCATATAAAGAATAAAAAAATCAAATAAATACACATAGTGAGATCTAATAACATATTTACAGTGTGATATTAAATCAAATAACTACACATACGGAGATCTGATCAAATAACTGTACATCGTGAGATCAGAGCAAATTATTGGACATAAAGAAAACAGGTCAAATAATTAAACATCGAAATCTGATAAAATTATTATACAAGGTATGACGAGAATAAACAATTGCACATAAGGAGATCAGATCAAATAATCACACAAGGGGTAACTTCTTCACAAATTCAGAAAGATCTTCTTTTCTATGTTTATTCCAAACTGTCTGTCCATGTGTAGGCATCGATGGAATTAGGAAAAATTCGTACGATAGTTTATTATACGCGTTCCCTTCTCTAGTGTCTCTATAGTTGAGTAAGTATCCTTCAACATACTATTTTATGTCTATTATGTCCACCTTGAATATAATTCAACCCATTATATCAGATGCGGAATGATCCATTTATATGCGTCCAATTACGCACACATGATACTGTTCCCATTACCGCTTTCTGTGATGCTTATGTGATATGTTATCTACTGGCTTACGTAGATAAAATCTTTAATTTTGAATCTTAAATCATAAATTATAAATAGAAGATTTATTTAGCTCTATCTATTGAGCATTCACGACTCTGGTAATCGTGAAAATCTTTCTGTATTGCCGTCACGAAAAGCGCTTTTGAATTGGGTCATGCCTTGGTGTAGTGCATTATATCTATTTGTCTTTTATAGCGCGAGTCTAGCGTACCGTGTTTAATTCAAGAACGAGAAAACTCAAATTACACTTAAATATATAACACAGATTCTTCCGCTGAACTTTTTTTTAAAATTTATTTTTGACGTCGACTGCACGGCATATTATGCGCTCTAAAATGGCTCCGATATTGGCGTCATGTGAGTTCGTGGAAACCGAAGAATCAAAGAAACTATCTGACCTTGGATGGACGTCCACCTGCAAAACCTGAGGTCGAGCTCGGGATCGCAAAGGTACGTAGCGCGAATATTACCACTGCCTTATCCACGCCCTTTAACTGTTAACCATTGATCTCGCCATCATTTCAAGGTGGTTAGAACGCGTCACGTTATCAACTGTGCTCTTTGATGAATATGAACTTGTTATGCTTAACATGAAGTTGTTGTTGTTGTTGTTGTGGGGCTTAACGCCAATTTTCAGCACACGATACATGGCGGCCAGTATTAATGGTGGAGAAAGAAACTGGGAAATCACCGGAAAGAACCACCGACCCACGAGAAGCTACTAGCAAGCTTTCTCACATATCTACATTCTCCGAATCCTAGACTCGAACCCACGCAGACAGAGGTGAGTTGGCAGTAATCCGTAACAGACAGCGCTTTATACAGCCACTCGGGGCCCCCTTAACATGATGTAAAATAAAACTAGGTTGAAGGCGGGTTGTTAAGTTCAGTTGTTGGACAGAACATAGGCAATTACAGAAATCGATTTACAGGGTTATGTTGTTAACATAAGAAAATCGGAAAATTCTTTATACAAACTGTTTCTAATTCTCTTTTAAATCAATATTTAACACTTAATGTCTTGACTTATTTTCGTCTATCACATTTGTGTTTGCATAAGAAATCATTTGTTTCTTTAATGATATATTTGGGAACTAGTTGTCTTGCTTCTAAAACTGGGCATCAAGCAACACTTCAAAGACTTTAATCAAAATGTGGATACCATAAAACGACACTAATGACACAAATATATGGACGGAACACGAAAGCAAATTTGCCTGCAGCACCTAAATTCAGCCTATAGAGGTCAAGAAAAAGATATCTGCGGTAAGTCTTTTGAACTTGGTTGAATAGCAGAAAAATCAATACAAAAAAAAATGTCCTTCGCTATGAAGATTTTCTGTATACCGCTGTCTCGCTTATAACGCCGGTATGTATCTGGCTACCATTGCGATGGCAGAAGTTTGTTTTCATCCTTGCTACACAAATTGTTTCAATTACTTTTTAAAGGATCATACGAACAAATACTAATGTGACTTCACAATATCTAATACCATATATTTGTGTTTTATTCATTTCTGTAACACAGCATTGTCAGACAAATCACCCGGCCTAAGACACCGCACACTTAACTCTTGTTACTTATATGATTCTCATGAACCGCATTAATTTAAAGAGGTATCAGTTTTTTTACATGTATCATTGAATCTTAACCTTTAAAACTGATGTTCTTTTCTTGTTTTGTTTTGTTGTTTGCTTGTTTTGTTTCTTTCTTTTATTATCATGTAAATGTGTTAGGATGTCATTTCATATAAGAATATTAAAATAAGCGCATTGCAAAATGAATATGTATATGTTTATACTATCACTCAGTGTGGTGGCGGTCGGAGTCCAAAATTTCAAGCACTTGAGCTTTATTATGTATGTAAGTAAGGCTTAAGAATGTATAAAGTGTGCATAGAAAAGCTGTTCCATTAGAGCAGTAACTTTAATAACATTTGTATACCTTTTGACTTTATATATATATATATATATATATATATATATATATATATATATATATATATATATATATATATATATATATATATATATATATATATATCATCTATTCTGAAGTCATTAAAAGTGGCCTGTAGCAACAATCATGGTGTATGTTTTTATTTCTTCCCTCATTCTAAATTCTGACAAGGCGCACCTTGCAGCGTCATTCTTGATTAAATTATCGGTCTCATCAGTCTTGCTGTCGCTCTGGCTATGGTTAGAAATAATCACCTAGCCATGAAAGAATATTTAAAAAAGCGCATTGCAAAGTGAATATGTATATGCTTATACTATCGCTCAAATGATGGTTCTTTCCATTAACAAATATGTTGTTACTGCACACTGGTCTCCCATTATAAAAACCGTACCCTATTAACAGCATCGGATATTATTTCTAATAGGACATACAGTAAATGTCTTTCAAAAGTAATTCATCATAGAAAGAACCTGAGGTAGCGATGACGAAAATCAGACGTTAGATATTTGAAACACTAACAAGTTTATAGTGTTTGGCGCACTCTAAGGACAATCGAGTTAGAAATTAGATTTGATGACTTGAATGACAAAGTTTTATTCATTATCCTTGATCATGTTTTTATATTAAAATCGGCAAATTGAATGTGTGCGAAAATTATGCAAGTAGAAGAATTACATAGGGAATGCGTGCGATAACTATGCATGTACAAGATTTGCATAGGGAATGACATCTAAGACCTTTCTGAACTTGTGTCTGACCAAAAACTCGGACTAAAATTACTCGGCAATTTTTGGGTCGGCACATCATGATCTATGCCGTTTTTAAATAGGCAATAGAAACAACAACACAGATCCTGATCTTTCATTGTATAATGCGCCGGCAGATCAGTGTCTATGTTGTCTGCTGCTAAACACACCTTATAAGCAAGTATAGACGGTAATCGATGACTCAAATTGTTCAATCTGCTCAAATATTTCAATTTCATTAAAATTTTTCATAACAAATAAGACACAGAGTCAAACCAGATTACATGAACATCATCTCTTTTATCATATCTTCATATATTTTACAAATATGAAGACATAGTATTGGTATAACCTTTGCAAATTAATAGATAAAGACGCATGGTCTTGTAATGTGATCTAGTATGTAATGTGCCTGGAAGCCTCGGTAACACGTCAGTCATTTGGTAAAGACAAACAAGAGAAGTCTATGCACATGTATTTTAGTTCAAATTCTAATTCTTTTATTTTTCCCAACTAGATAATAAACAATATCCGTGTCACCATGTGTTATTTTATGCAGACTATACGCGGCTTGCAGCTTGCTTCACGCGGAATGATGAAAAGTCTTGTCAGCTGTGCGGT
Organism: Potamilus streckersoni; assembly: GCA_016746295.1. Classification (NCBI taxonomy): domain Eukaryota; kingdom Metazoa; phylum Mollusca; class Bivalvia; order Unionida; family Unionidae; genus Potamilus; species Potamilus streckersoni. The sequence goes on along the minus strand of JAEAOA010000895.1, from coordinate 4,112,940 downwards.
TGCCGTAGAGTCAACATTTAACCGCGTGTTCAAACACTGAATATGGCAGGCAACGTGTGTGTTCGCTATCATTTGACAATTAAGTTCTCGAAGATAACGGCGTCTGATCAAAATGTGTTCGAGACGATAATTCTGAACATAATTTTGATGACATACAAACCTTTTGTTACACATGGGGTGTTAAGTAAATACACCAAAAATTTCAAGCGAATCAGTACAAACTTTATCGGTCTGATTCGTAGCACCACCTTGTAAATGACCGATGCTTATACTATTGACACGAACTCTGAGAAAGTGACGCCCAACAAATATCTTTGCGTTCGATTAGTGCAGTTTTATTTATTTGTCGAAAAAATGAAGAAAGCTCATTATTCATTATATTCAGCATTGTGTGAATGAACTAAATTTAGTCGTTATGAAAATCAACGTCGTTTGGGCAAAGAACGAAGATCATTTATTTATTTATTTCTATTATTTATTTATTTATTTATTTATTTATTTATTTATTTATTTATTTACGAAGACAGACATGGCTTTATCCAGTTATTTTACATGTCAACGCAGCAACAAAAAACTATAAAGAGTCAATGTATTTATGAAAGAATAAACCATTAAAAGGTATTGACAAAAATTAACTATTAAAGAATAAACCATTAAAAGGTATTATCAAAAATTAACTATGAAAGAAAAGAATAAACCATTAAAAGCTCTATGCATTAGTAAAAATTAACTATAAAAGAATAACCCATAAAAAAGTATATATATATATATATATATATATATATATATATATATATATATTGGTAAAATTAACTATGAAAGAATAACCCATAAAAAGGTATATATATATATATATATATATATATATATATATATATATATATATATATATATATATATATATATATATATATATATATATATATTAGTAAAATTAACTATGAAAGAATAAACCATAAAAAGGTATATGTATTAGTAAAAATTAACAATGAAAGCGTATATATGTTAATAAGACGACACATTTTGAAAGCGCTTGTGTATTAACCAAATAATGATCTCTAAACGTGTCTGTGTATAACTCAAACAAAAACGTGTGAAAGTTTTTTGCATTAATCAAACAGTAGATATGAAAATGTCTGTGTATTAGTTTAACAATCACATATCCAAGTGTTTGTGTTTTAATCAAGTAATAAAGTATAATTAAAAAATAAAGTATGAAATTGTTTGTGTATTAATCAATCAATAAAGTATGTAAGTGTTTGTGTATTAATCAAAAAAAAGTATGAAAGTGTTTGTGTATTAATCAATCAATAAAGTATGTAAGTGTTTGTGTATTAATCAATCAATAAAGTATGTAAGTTTTTGTGTATTAATCAAAAAATAAAGTATGAAAGTGTTTGTGTATTAATCAATCATTAATGTATGAAAGTGTTTGTGTATTATTCAAACATATGAAAGTGTTTGTGTATTAATCAAACATATGAAAGTGTTTGTGTATTCATCAAACATATGAAAGTGTTTGTGTATTAATCAGACATATGAAAGTGTTTGTGTATTAATCAAACATATGAAAGTGTTTGTGTATTAATCAAACATATGAAAGTGTTTGTGTATTAATCAATCAATAAAGTATGTAAGTGTTTGTGTACTAATCAAATAATGAAGTAAGAAAGTATATGTATATCAATCAAACAATCTTGTATGAAAGTGTCTATTAAATTAATCGAACAACAGAGTACAAGAACATATGTGGATTAATCATTCATCAAACATTAAAGTAGGTAAGTGTTTGTGAAATCAATCAAACAATAAGGATGGAAGTCGGTGTTTATTAATCAACCAATACAACATGAGTGTCTGTGCATTAATCAAGCATTACAGTATTGACATGTCTGATTATAAATCAAACAATGTAGTATTAAGTGGTTTTGTATTAATCAAATAATATAGTATGAAAGTGTTTGTGTATTAATCAAACAAAAAAGTATCGAAGTGGCTCTGTATTTATCTAACAATAAAGTATGAACGTGTCTGTGCATTAATAAAAAATATTGTTCGTAAGTGTTTGTATATTAATCTAACAATAAAGTAGGAATTGTCTGTGCATTAATAAAAAAAACAGAGTATGAAAATGTTTGTGTATTACTCAGACAATAAAGTATGAATACCTTCGTTCATTAATCAAACAAATGAGTATGTGTATAAATAAAACAACAAAGCACGAGAGAGTGTGTGTATTAATCAAATCATAAACTGTAACAGTATATATGTCTTTAAAAAAAACAATAAAGCATGGAAGTGTGTGTGTTAATCAAACAATAAACTATGCAAGTAAATGTGTATTAATAAAACAACAAAGCATGAAAGTGTGTGCGTATTAATCAAACAATAAACTGTGAAAGTATTTGTGTATTAATATGACAAGAAAGCATGAAAGTGTGTGTGTATTAATCAATCAACAATGGAAGTGTGTGTGTATTATTCAAACAATAAACTGAAAGTATTTGTGTATTAATATGACAAGAAAGCATAAAAGTGTGTGCAATAATCAATCGACCATGAAAGTGTGTGTTTGTGTGTGTGTGTATTATTCAAACAATAAACAGTGAAAGTATTAGTTTATAATGTAACAAGAAAGCATGAAAGTGTGAAAATAAACTGAAAATATATGTGTATTAGTAAAACAACAAAACATGAAAGTGTGTATTAATCAATCAACCATGAAAATGTGTGTTTATTAAAAACTGTGAAAGTATATGTGTAATAATAAAACAATAAAGTATAAAAGTGGTTGTGTATTAATCAAACAATTACTCTAAAAATTTACATAGCGTACTAAATCATGCGAAAATGGCATAAATAATTTCAAACAAGGTGAAATACTTATTTCAAAATTAGACGCAACGTGATATATCAGTGTCGAAAAGAAAAACAAATCCATTCTAGTAATTACAATTAATAAATTATAAAAAAATGGATCTGGAGCAATTAATTTTTAATGAACAAATTTATCAATTACGAAAGTGAAAATGGTGAAAAGACAAGGTTGTCTTGGCAGAGCCGGATTTAGGACAAATGAGGCCCTGTGCTAGTTAAGTTATGAGGCTCCTTACTTGGGCCCTGAAGGAGGTAGGCCCGGTAGGCCCACGCAGAAAGTAAGGCATATATACTCAGGAAATTTAAGAGTAGTTAAATTAACTACATACCACGGACTTTTGACAAATTCATCGTGTTTTTGTTGTTGTTTTTTTTTTTCCAAGATGATGCCCCTACCTCCTCGGTCAACAGGAGCACAGTGCTTACGCGCACTCAAGCACAATGGTAAATCCGGTACTGGACTTACGTACTTATAAACTGATTTTAAAAAAAACAACAAAAAAAAAACAAAAAAAAAAACAAAACAATTTATGTAGTTATTCTTCGGTTATCAGTTGCCTTCGTTGATCATTGCGTATGATTATGTTAATGTATATGCAAATGTATTTGTTATTATGGTAATGTATCGTGTCAACGTATTACTTACTTTCGTTGTTGTGATTATTATGATGTCAATGTATTATGTAAATGTTCTGTTATTAAGTTATTATGTCATTTTTTTATATAAATGTACTACATTTGTTCTTGTTGTTATTGCGTTAATGTATTATGTAAATGTAATCGTGTTTTTGCTTTTGTTATTATGCTGTTAATGTATTATGTAAATGTATTACTTAGTTTGCTGTTATTATTGTGTTAATATATTATGTACATGTACCACTAACATTTGTTGTCATTGCTATTATGATTTAGCTTTAAACAGTATTTTCTTGTCACGTACATGGGGCTGTACTGTTGATTCTCTTTATTTCCTTTTCCTTTTTAAAATTAAAGTCAAACACGCTCGGTTAAAAACCCCGAATAGTCCAATACCAATTTTCTATTCGAATATTCGAAAAACTATTCGAATGTTAGGATATTCACTTCAGCTCTAGTATGAACTAAGCATTCGTTGCTGAATTATCTATATCGTATATGTTTCCTTTACTCAAGTTAACCTTGTGTTATATTTTTTTTTGTTGTTATTATGTTAATGTATTGTGTGCCACTTTTGTTTCCTTTACTCCAGTTAACCTTGTGTTATATTTGGGCAAACAGTGCGTCGGCTTTGGGACGTCAAGCATGGTTGGATGGATTTCAACTGTGATTATGATTCTCAGAAGTATAAATATTATGTATAGGCTTCGACATTACTCCCAATTGTTTGGTGTTGCCTTGTAACTTGTACGTAAATGGCCCGGTGTAACCATCACCCGCCAGTTTAAAATAAAATGGTCTAGCATATGATATTAAACTTTGGGTCACAATTAAATTAACCCCATATTTGTTATGCGAAATCCGTCGACCATTCAGATTATTTAAAAGAGATTATTAACGTAGCTTTTAGCAATGGGGTATCATGCCGCAGATATGTAACATCATATACAACCGAGTCCCATTATCCCGACACCAGGCTGGCCAATCATAACATTAACCGCTTAATACTGAGCGTCAAGTTCGGCTGCTGATAGTAACATTTTAATGTAATTGGTGTGACTTGTCATCCCATGACCTCCCGCACACGAGGTGGACGTTCTAACCACTTAAGCCATTTAGTGAAGTGATTTAGAATGGGGTTATAATTTCGTTAATTTTGTACTTGTGCACAGTGCTTAAATGTTAGTACTAGAAAAACTCCAAGCACTCTTAAATATACAAGAAGTCTCTTCTCCTCAACAGAAACTTTGCCAACACGTGAGGTTGTGGAAACCGAAGAATCAGGTGAAAACATCTGCCTTGGGACACAAAACCACGTGCAAAACCGGCGATCGATCCTGGAAATGCTAAGATGCAAAAAAAGCATATCACTACTTACAATCTAAGCACATAACCGTTGACGTTACCATTAAAAATCTGATCGCTTGCAAATGAACATAAAAAAGACTTGTATATATTTAACAATTACGCGCAATAACATCTCTGTCAATATTTGCTTAATTGCTGTTAGAAATGCATGCGTGTTTTCTCGGATTATGGAAACACCCCAATTCAGTGGATGTTAAAATCCTAACTGATATTTTTTTTTAACAAAGATATATAGGTTAGAGAAATTAAAAAATTTGTGTTCTCTGCCGATATTTGAACCTCTGTCTGAAGGTTATGACATACACTACCTTGCAGGCACACACATACACCTCTACTCTATTGTTTAAAGTCAAATCCCTACCACCACCCCCAACAATGGGACTGAGTCGAGCAGACCCTGGATGAATTTCAGTTGAGGAATTTAAAAATTCTCTGATCTATAGGATGATTTTTCCCCCATCGATATTATAAATTTACTTCATATTATCACGCATCCTCCTTTACGATACAACAGTGCAAATGTGCAGTGCAGTGTGAATCCGGGCCAAGTGTTTTGTCCATTTACCACATGTACATAAAACTACAAATAAACATTACATGAACGAGATGCGAACAAAACAAAAAAAAAAAGTTTATTGCTTCACAGAATCTACATGTCTGGCTGTAAATATTCACAAAATGGAACAAAAAAGAACAAAAGGAATGAAGCTGCATTGCCTTACTATTGTGATACATCTGTAAGTGAATGCTTGCAAGATGGAAAGTAATTAGAACAAAGGAATATAACTAGTGATGTGATCAGTAGGTCAGTAGTGAAAAATTGCGCCATCTGTAGTGTTGTCAACCATTGTTAAATTTAAAAAGTACCGCATAGTAAACTTACGACTGCTTTTAAATACAAGTTTTGTTGTAAAGTAGCAATAAAACATTATGTATGATTAAAAAAAGAATAGAATAAAATAAAAGTACATCTATAATTAATCAATTTAATTTTATTCTGCATGCAATTTTCACATTTGCTATTTGTTGGGGGACAGAAAAAAGGAAGCAGTGATCTAGAGGAAGCAGATTAATGGCAGGAAAATATTAATTTATTTTGTAACTTGTGTAGAATATTTCTTTATATCTATGCACAGAAATTGTCCCTTTTGGCTTCTATTCAGTTTAAATGTAGTCTGACTGTAATAATAGTAGATTTATCTGAATTGTTTTATAAATCCATCAAACTATTTATGAATAGGAAGATTATCTTAAGTTTTGGATCAATGTAAACACAGAGCAGCAATTATAAAACTAATGGTCTTCACTTAATTGTCAGTAATCACATAGATAAATACATTGGTTTGGAGTAAGTACTATTTGTTGAGAAATTCCCACATTGACTAATTGTTGGAAATATCCCTGTGATAACGTGAGCTGAAAGATTGCACTCCTAGGATAATTATGTTTATTTTAGTAACATATCTGTATTTAGGATTTGAAATGAGAAAACACATTGCTATAATTCTATCCTCAACCAAAAAAATAATTTATTGATGCAAAATCATTTTTCTTTATGTTTTACACATTTTTTTCATTGGTAAAATTTTGCTTTGTACATAATAAGTATGTGTTGCTTACCAAATATGGAGAGAAAAAAATCTTCAGAATGTCAACAGTAAAAAAATTATTGTATAATATTATGTGTAGATTAAAAATCTGTAACTTTGGTAAAATTTACTCCTATTCCCAAAATTTTTTTTTGGAACTTATTGAAGAGTCCAAAGTTGTTGACCTCATTACCTCCCTTTCTTTATTTCTGACATCTTTCTAGAATAAACCAAGCAGCCATTAGTTTAGAAATGTATTGACTGCATGGTCACTCAAGTAAAAAGTGATTATTTTGTGCAGTGTATGGCCAAAAATTGTTCTCGAAAACAGATAAATGTTCAGTTTTCCTATTTTTAAAATTTGTAAATCAGAATGTAGGCATGTATTGTGTCAGACTGGAGAATTATAAAGAGCAATTCTAATAGCCCCTATGACCAATAATAATTTGTTCCAAGCATATTACAGTCCATCAGATCATGACAATTCATTCTAAATGTTAAACAAAAAAAAGTAATCTAGATACAGTTTTTAGGAAATCGTTGAGCTGAAGCAGAAAGCAACTGCAAGAGATAGGAGAAAAGAAGTATTGAAAAATAAATCATCACTGCTCATAAGATACATAAATTTGAACTACAAATACTTATTTTTATTAAACCTTTGTATAAAAGATTTATGCTGGAGAAATAAGAGTAGCAAATATGAGACAGAACATAGAAAAATATTAACTCAGGCAATAAAGAGTTACATTTAAATAGTAGCATTGCCCCAGGTCCCATTTCAAAGCTCAGTAGTTAATTTTTTTGACTAAAAGTTAAAATGTTATGCATTTATTTTCTCATTGGCTTAATTAATAGAAACAAATTAGAAAATGTGCAGAGATTGAATTTCTGCACTTGAGGGCACAGTAATCTTTATAATTCTTTTCAATAATTGTCCTCATTTGTTTTGTGTTTTCTTCTCAATTTGTCAACAGCTACTCTTACTAGATGAACTGTTAGTTATTTCAATTTGTCAGTGACCGTACTTACTAAATGTACTGTTGCTATTTTCAATTTGTCAGTGACTGTACTCACTAGATCTGCTGCTACTGATTGCAATTTGTTAACTTAGTAATCTGTCTTAGTAAGAATCAATGCATGTGTGTATATGGGTAATTTGTGTAAAGTATGAATTGATACATGTGTGTATATGGATAACTTGTGTATAGTATGAATTAATGCATGTGTGTATATGAATTCTTTGTATGTGTATAGTTTAAATCAATACAAGTGTGTGCATAGACTATTTGCATATGTATAGCATGAATCATTGCATGTGTATATGGGTAATTTGTGCATAGAATGAATCAATGCATGTGTGTACAGTATATGGGTAATTTGTGTATGGAATCAATCAATACATGTGTGTATATGAGTAATAAGTTTATAGAATTAATCAATGCATGTGCAAATATGGGTAATTTGTCTATAGAATCAATCAATGCATGTGTATATGAGTAATAAGTATATAGAATCAATCCATGCATGTGTTTATATGGGTAATTTGTGTATAGAATCAATGCATGTGTGTATATGAGTAATGAGTGTATAGAATGAATCGATACATGTCTGTGTATGGATAACTTGTGTATAGCATGAATCAATGCCTGTGTAAATGAATTATTTGTATGTGTATAATTTGAATCAATGCATGTGTGTATATGGGTTATTTGTATATGCCTAGTATGAATCAATGTATCTGTGTATATAATTCTTTGTACGTGTATGGTTGAAATCAAATCAAATTTGTATTTGCATATGTATGTCATGAATCAATGCATGTGTGTATTTGGGTAATTTGTGTAAAGTATGAATTGATACATGTGTATATGGGTAACTTGTGTACAGTATGAATCAATGCATATGTGTATATGATTTCTATGTGCATAGTTTGAATCAATGCCTGTTTATATGGGTTATTTGTATATGTATATTATGAATCAATGCATGTGTGTATATGGGTAATTATTGTGCATAGAATAAATCAGTAAATGTGTGTGTATATGGAATTTGTTATGTGTATATAATAAATCAATGCATCTGTGTTTATAGGCAATTTGTGTAAAGTGTGAATTGATGCATGTGTATATATGAGTAATTTGTATATATAGTGTGAATCAATGCACATATGCATATGGGTAAATTGTGTATAGTGTTAATTGAGGTAAGAGTATATGGGTAATTTGTGTGTACATTCTGAATCAATCCAACTGTGTATAATGGTAATCTGAATGTGTATAGTGTAAATCAATGCATAGATGCATATAATCGAGAGAGAGAGAGAGAGAACAGAATAATCCATGTACACTGTATTGTGAGTGATAGTTTTAACAAGTGTATGCTAAAAAGACAAAATATCTCAAGAATTTTAGCAGTTTATTACACATCTAAACGAATATTCAGCATTTCACATTGTGTAGGTTGCTATTTGCATCTATACTGATGGACATTCTTGTTTAAGAAAGACTTTTTTTATATTAAATTAGGGATTACATTTTTTTAAAAATATTATGATAAATACAACACTTCAAACTTTGATCAAACTGTGGTATCATTCAAATACATCAATAACACATTCCAGTACTGAACAGGATATCAAATCTGCAATCACCTTAACTATATATTAACATACATAAGAAATATTAGAATTGTTCACTTTGGTTCAAAAACACAGAACAAAAAATATTATATGCATCTATACAATGAATATGTGGGCATGACCTCTTCACTTGCATCATCACCCAAAAGCATATTTGAGTTTTATCTCTTATCACACAAAAATGTTCAAGGCCTCACTTCATATAGAATATTAAACATATAGCAATGAAATACTTATACAGTCAGACAAATACTATTTGTCTCACACAACTACTCAAAAATATGAATTTAAGGAAAATCAGTTATGCACAGTATCTAAAATAGAATAGTTTCATTCTACTGCTTAGAAAACTTAGAAAAATAGCTGAACCAAGTATAAATCAATTAATCTATGTGGCCAATACACGTGTGGGCCAGGAGAATTGTGTAGTTTGATAATGGACACATAAACCAGGTCAATGTTTCATTCGCAAGTTTTTACAAATTTTTATGAATCATGTGTGGTTATGAATTGTAAAGGTTGTACAAATGACTGAGTCACGAGTCATGTGTTTGGTACAATTGTTATGTTAATTCAACTGATTATATTTGTTTCAATTTATGATATTGAGGATATACATATTTTTATCAATTCATTTCATAAAGTTCCATCTTTCATTAAATTGTGTAGAGTTGTCATTTAATCCAAGCATCCATTCAGGTCAAATCCTGTTACAATGATATACAGTTAATTGTCAGTGGCCATAACTCTATCAAAAAATGGAGTTGATCAGACAGAATCAATAAAAGGTACATCTAAGTCCAGGCTACAAGGTATGCACCAAACTGCATCACAATACCAAGAACACTACCAGGCTATAATGTATAATGGTTACAATGATCTGCTGCAGAGAAGACTTATAGTTCCTAAAGGGAAGTAACTCCATCAAAATTGGAAGAGGACAAAACCTTTAAGAGGTACACTTGCTTGTAATATTCAATGATGTATAAATAGTACAAGAGCTATAATGGTTAGCAAAGGTGTGCAGATGGATGGACAAGTGGAAAATGTATTACCCATACTCAAGGACTCTCATATGTTGACAAGAAGTCCTAACAACAAATAATATAGTTCCCTGATCATTCACTATAACGCGAACATATGTAATCATTCACAAGCTTGAACAGTTATGTGCTTATTAACATCATCACAAAAGAACAAGCTATAAAACTGTTAAACACAAGCTTCTTTAAATAAGAACTAGTATAAGATAGGAGAGAAAGTAAAAGCAGAAAAAAACAATAAGTACTGGAAATATGTAACAAATTAGTCGCACCAATATTATTTAAACAGTATAGTCAGTAGAAGGGCAAATATTCATTTGTGGAAAGATATGCATATCTGCTACAAAAATAAGTAATGGCTATATGCATTTATTCAAATCTGTTATACATTTAGTTTCATGTATGCATTTATTTTCCAATTTTATATAATCAGGCAAGGACAGCTTGTTGTGCCAGCCTAAGAAGGTCATTCAAGTTATGCAGAATCTTTAAGCAAATGATCTAACAATGTTTATGTGTATATATTTCTTCATTTCACTTTAGTGTCTTAAACACATAATCCTACATAAGAAATTGACAAATGAATACTGTGTAAACTGCACGATACAGAATATGATACCACATTTGTTCCTTGAACCGACGTAATTTATATCTTTGACATGTTTAAATTTCATCCAGTTTGCAATAACGGATGTATTACTAATCTGGAAAAAAATTGATCTCATGAAATCTTTTTCCTGCAAAATTATATTTTACTCACATTTTTCATCACTGACCTTTGTTAAATATTTATAAAAGGTTATTGTGTCAAACTGATCAATAAATGAAGAGAAAAAAGCAAAATTTCTATTTTCATTTTTATCTATAACATTTCAGTATATCTTATAAATGCAAATTATTTAGAAGTACAATGGAGATGGGAGAAAATCTATTAAGCATGTACATATAGATTAAATATTCAGAACAATTATAATATAAAGTCTTGTGCAGTTAAACATTTGCAACAGTGATTTTAAATGTGTCATGCAAACAAATAATTGTATTGAACAAATTTTAAGAATTTTATAATTGTGCAAAAATTAATTACAATTCAACTGGATGAAAAATGTTAAGTGATTTGTCATAAAGAAAACTCAGACACTATAATACATATAAACTGAAAACTTTCAACAATGTTTTTCAAACTTCAAAAATGTTTTGCCAAGAGGAAGGTGACTTTCCAATTAATATTACAATTATAAATTTTTACACCTTTCAAAACTATATCTTCACAATGTTTAACAGTAAATTTTTCTTTTTCTTTTGCAAGCTTGCTGTGACTTGTGTCATACTTTTACCCTGGCAATATGCAATAAAATTTTACCCTTCATACATGTCTGTTTTAAATGGCATGATTGTACTAGTTTGCTTATGTGAAAAACATCCTGCACTGGTAAACCAAAAGGTCCCAAGTATAATAGTCATCTAGAAAGGAAATTAGAGGGTACTGTATATATGCGCTTATATGTTGAATCCAATCACAAAATGCACAGATTCAGATCTTTTGTTGCATAATGTGCTGTAAGGTCAGGATCTATGCAGTTTGTTAGAAATAATCAGTAGAACAAACAACACAGACCTTGAACTACTGGAACAGTGTATATATATATATATATATATATATCTATATATATATATATATCTCTATATATATATATATATATATATATATATATATATTTATATATATATATATATGGGTATATTCTATTGCAGGTAAGAATTATTTAGATTTCCTGTGAAGAAAAATCATAAATTCTGGATATGACTGGGTCCCAACTCCAGAGGTAAAATACTCAAAGTACATTTAACTGTACTAAAGTTCAAAAGCTTGCTTTATTTTCGTGAGATCCTCCTGGGTATAAACTGCAGACTCCCTTGATCCCAGAATCTGTAAGATAGACTTCACAACTGAAATAAAAAACAAAAATTTGTACTGTGATTTTGTGCATTTATTTTTAAAAATTGCTTTCATTCAAGTACATTTTTTCCACACATTGATCTTGAATGTTATAGCATGCCTTCAGCACAGTTAGATTTTCTTATTTCAAATTAAGGCATATAGTTTTGGCAAAAAATAGCTTAAAGTAATGTAGATATAAAATCAGTCAAGACAAATCTGGTGAGAATACAGTTGTGTGAATGTCAACAATTACGACTTCACACTGAAATTTAATGTTTTATGATTTATTTAATGAATCTTTGTACAGAACTCTGAAACATTAAGTGATTCAATCTTAAGTTTATTTTCCAAAATTTTCTACTGTTTTGACTTTTTAAAGGTGTGGTGGATGGGTCACATGTACACATGTAACAGAAGTCTTTAGACAAATGACTGAATCAGTCACTTGAGTGATTCTGAGTATTGAAGTGACTGCATGACTTGAGTGTCCATATAAAAATGTCACCAATTGTATTTTTAAAAACTTTTATCTTGACCACAACAGTTGCAGATATTTTGACAAATATGATAACCATATTTAATTAGGTTTAGGATGGGCTTATTTAATTGTCATAGTACTAGGATTATGTTAGGGAGTAATTTTGATAAAATATTCACCCTTCTCTGTGAAAGTGTTACATTGATATACCATTAAAGCAAAGTTAACTTCAACTTATAATAATTCAGTGCCTACCCCCTCCCTACTGAACTTTGAACTGATTGCTGAATCTGAAACAACTGCTACTCTACATAAATGTATACAGGTTTAAAATAGTGAAAACACACATTAAAATAAATTTTCATGCTAATTTAGCAGCCTCTGGTGCCCTTAAATATGCATGGCATCACAATTTTACTACCATTTACAGCATACCAAGGTCAAAGTCTAGGAAGTGAAATCACAAGAATTCTTAAAATCCCAAAACCAAGTAGTGTATCTTTGAGTGGAACAAAAGCTGAACACAGTAAAATTTTATTGTCAATAGTTGAATATGTAGTGATTTGTTTATTTAAGCGATCTAGACTATTTTCTTTGTATCTAATATATTTTTACAAAAGTTCCATAAAAAAGAAATTCAGAATTCTGAGATCAAACTGAATTGATCTACCTCAAATATGTTATTTCCCTTCTGCACACACAGGATGTGATGTCATTTCAGACGAATAATGTAAGAGTAATGGTCAGGACTCATGGTATTAAGCCATTTCCCACAGAAAACTGAATTCAATAATAATAAAAATTCAATAACTTTAAATTTCTGAGTGGCTATGATCAAGCCTATATTTATCAATATACAGCTTATGTATAAAGAAAAATACATGTGCTGCTGTATTTTCTGGATGTATGTGCATTTGAAACATGCTTTCAATTATGCATCAAAGTCAGGTGTTAATTTCTGTAAGGGGTGTTCCAAACTCAAGTTTGCTAAAGGAATGAAATTCCATTAATAAAATAATGTCTGTATTTTTTTTAATGCTACAACTAGAATAAGCAAATGGTCATTAAATTAAGTGTCATCCATATGGTAAACCTTGTTTCCCATATAAAAACCACACAACTGGAATTTTAAAAAGTCAGTCTTTATTAAATTTATGTCTGCTTTTTCTCCACACATCCCACATATATAATCAGACTTATTTTATTTCAATTTAATTACAGGAGAGATGCCTTGTAAAACCATAGGCCAATTCATGGTTTTTGGAGCCTATGTTATACCTAAGGGGAGATCACTCTGCCTGACAACCATCCAGGTCAGTAAGCAACTTTTAGCTCCCTTTAGCTAAAAGTATTATATGGAAGATCTAGCTTTGTGAGGTAGTAGTCCTCCCAAGGTATTATGACTGGGTAACATATTTAAAGAAGAAACTCTCTCAAGGCAATGCAGATGCAATAAAGTAATTTTCAATGCTTAGAAAAGTACAACAAGGACTTCAGGGAAGTCTGAATAACAGTACCATCCAGTCACTAATGGTGCAAAGAGGAACACTAATGACACCTGCATCCCTTCATACCCTCCAGTGAATTACTGAAAACAGCAACATCTGAATTTAGTAAAAAAGATTATATTTGATGGAGTTTATGTTCCAATGGATTTTAAAGACAGAAACCTGGGATATATTTTTATTCTCTGTGTGATTGCTGTTATGTTATGTTTTGAAAAGTGTGTTAAATGCAATAAAGAAAAAACATAAATTTTGTTTTTCTTTATTAAAATTTAGATTTCCAGTCATTTTAAATAGGTCTTTTAAGAGTGGGCATCTTTATGCTCAATCATACAATGTCACCTCATATGGATCATGTACATATACCCTTCCCCCTTGGGACCTCAAAAAACATGTTTATCACCACCACTATCTGGAATAATGGTAGGTATGACTAAAACTTGTATAGCAAATTTATTAAAAGCCAGTATGAAGAGCAGTTCTTACAAAAAGACTTTCTATAATCAAGTGCACACTTTGTCATTTTGTTACATAGTACAATGTCCTTTAAATCATAGGGGAACAAATGCCATCTACCTATATATATATATATATATATATATATATATATATATATATATATATATATATAGAGAGAGAGAGAGAGAGAGAGAGAGAGAGAGAGAGAGAGAGAAAGTGAGAGAGAGAGAGAGAGATTATTACTTCAAAAGTACCAGCTATTAAATTTTATATTCTTGTAATTTTACTTACTTGTAAGCTATATTTGAAATATCAATGACACAGGTTCAAACTTGTTGGAAATTATTATTCGAGAAAATTAAATCTGAGTAAAAAAAAAAAACAATTTACAAAATATATTTAATTTTTTAATTGCAATGAATTCATACTATCAATACCTACATAAATATGTATACATTTATATATCTATCTCCAAAAGGCAAATACAAATTTGTAAATAAAGATTGTAAGTTATATGAATAATCACCCATCCAACTGTAAAATTACTTTCAGTAAATTATTTCCATTAAGAAATTGCATAAACATGAAAGTCAAATCTAAGAGAAATGAAGTCTCATCCTATACTGTCCAAACTGTTTCAGCAAAAAATGAAAACACTATCATGGATACCTATGAGAATACATGTAAAGAATTCACAGAATATGGAGAACAACAAAATCACAAGCACACCAGGCTTGTTGAACACTCCAAGATTCAAATTTTTTTAATTTGTATAATCTTGCATAAATATCTCAATGAATATAGAAATGATGTACTTGTATGAAGATTTACTCATTTATTTATAGCAACAAATATTACCTGACTTCTCCTTGAGGGTCATGAACATAGCAACTGTCTGGAATCTGGGTACTTTGCACAAGTGCTGCAAAATTTTAAAACCTGTGTCATCCTCTCCTAGAAAAAGAAAAGGTTTGTTAGTTGATTTTTGAAGGCATTTTGAACACTCAACTAGCTATATATCCAGTAGAAAAATGGACATCCCAAGGATATTGAACCCATGACCCATGTGTCACAATCCAGCTACAGTATTATAAACAATACTGCAAAAGGTATGCAATAATGAATTTCAAGTCTCCAGACTGCAATGCTGACACCCTAAATACACTATCAACTCATGCTCAAACAGTTGAAAAATAATTAAAATGTAAAGATATCGAATTAATAAATATATTCAACATAAGGACTTCAATTTCTGTTCAATACAAATGACACAGTAATCAACCTGGTTAAGTTAATTTCCATTTAATGTTTTAGTTCATCATTCAAAAGTCCACAATTTATTTGTGAGAATCACTATTCCTTCTGTTGTTCCTTCCACTCATCTGCTCCAATCTTTCTTCTCCTTCCTTCTCTCCTTCTTTCTTTTGCTTTCTACCTCTTCCTCCTTCATTCTACTATTGCCTTCTTCTCTTTCTATTCTTGTGCTGCCTAGTGTGCACATTGAAAGCTTCCCTTCTGAAGCTCTTACATTTCTAATTCCATGTATAAACAAGAGCTCTCTAGAGCTGTACATGCTATTAAAATCCCCTACAATAATAATTATACAAAATGGTGATACAAGAGATGTTGGGCATTTTACAGGAAGGTAACTGACAGGAACAAAAACCTATATGCAAACTGAGTATACCTTCAGACATTGAAACTTTCCTCAAAGACAGTTAATCCCTTGCAATAGGCAATAAAAACAGTTTATTATTGAGAAATGGAATGAAAACAAGACCCTTCCAGTGGAGTAAATGTCAAAGTGTGTACCAAAGTTCTGCTTGAATGTAGTGTTTCAATTTTAAGATCATGTGTCCAGCTTAATACATTTGCCAAAGCCTTAGGATATGACTATTATCAGACAAATGAACTGTGCTGAAATCTGTAGAAAATTGGGATAGGTGCGCTTATCATAAGGCATGGGATTATGATTAGATTAATAAGGGTATAGTGATTTGCTATAATGATATGAAAATTTATTTGCTGACTGAAAATGTAGATTAAAAAACTGAACAATAAATTTTTTCAAAGTAAAATGTTTATTTGAGAATTCTTACCCAATCATAATACCTTAGAAGAACTACTACTTCCTCGCAAATCCAGCCCTCCCAGATAATACTTTAAGCTAATGGGAGCTAAAAGTTGCCTGTAAACTAGGTGGAGGTCAAGTGATCTCCTCTTGCCATAAGGATTGAGGGCAAAACCAATAAACCTCTAAATTAATATTGGAACATAGGTACACTCTCTATGGATATAAGTGATCCAAGGCTTTGAGGGTGTATGTGTATTAAATTGGTTTCTTCTTTAAATACATAACTCAATCATAAAAGCTTAGGAGAATTGGTAAGAGGTTGAGGGAGGGATGTTCCCAGAGGTATGTGAGGCAGCTTCTAAGTAATCCAATTGGAGGAGGTTTCATCTGTTAGGGAGTGGCATCAAAAAATCCCCCCCTTCTCAACCAAGATCCCGTAGAAGCCTTGAAGATACATCAAAAGAAGCTGTCAATCAACCTAGATGGGTGACCTTTTGAGCTGTAGATATGGTCCTATCAGATCAAACTGGGCCTTGATACAGCAGCTTTGGTCTGTTAAGATACCACTTCAATTCCTGAATTAGGTCTTGTAGGTGGCCCTGAGCTAATGTGTCCAGACTAGACATAGGTTACATCATGAAAGCCTAGTTACACATAGAAAGAAGACTGTTCTTGGTAATGAAAGAAGATGTCACAAGTAAAACTGACATGTCTTGTTTGAACTATATGTAATTCGGGTCTGTTGATAGGGCATGTATTTTGCTAACTCTGCCTGCAGTCGCTCAAGAAGGTCTGGTGTGAAAGGTGAGCCAGAAATGTTTTTGAAAGTAGTTCAAAAGGTATCTTGCTCAGCCAGGTTAGTACACAAGATAGGTTCCTCATTTGGCACAGGGTTAACGTTTTTGGTAGTGTATACTCAAAGCTGGAGAGAAGATTGGGTAAGATCTTGTTTTGTCCGATATCCTCTCTTCTGCCATTACAAAAGGTATCAGTGATCACAGAGTCGTAACTTTTTATCATACTCAGTGTTAACTTTCTCTCTTTGAAGAGCCAAAGAAGGAAATTATCCTTTTTTTGTATAGAAGCCTGGAGTGGTAAGATGAACTCATTTGTGCACCACTGGGTGAAAATGTGCAATTGCTTTCGAATGCTTTCAGAGTATGGATGGCCTTCTTGCTTAAGTGATTCTTTCCACAACTGGTTTTGAGAATTATTTATTCTGGAGTGCCTGTTTAATATAATCCAGAAGTGCAGGTTCAGTAGTTTTGGGTAGCTATGAAACAACTGCCATCAGGGTTTCAGTAGATGAGGGAAAACAAATCCAATTTTTGAGAGGAGTTTTCATTGCAAGATGCAGAATGAGGATGAGGCAACACTCTGATTCTCTTGCTTTCTGTATCAGAGGTGTTAGAGGGGAGGTGTATGCATCAGGCTGTTACAATCTATCAATAGGGCTATCCAGGCTTTGGTTCCAAAACTGGAAAGACAAAGCTTATGAGTTTGGTATTCCACCTTGCCACAAATAGGTCTACCAATGGTTAGTCTCATTGGATACATAATTGACTGAAAGCCAAGAAATGTAGAGATAATTCCATCTGCCATTGTTCTGGGACAAGGAATCAGCTATTATGTTTTGGTATCCTGGGATACGATGAAATTGTATGTGATTTGTTGCTGGTAATACCACATTAGAAAGTCCCACTCAAGGACACAAAGGTTTGAGGACTTAGTTTGTCCTTGTTGTTTGAGATAAATCACCACTGCTGAGTTGTTAGGCAACATAAGGACTCCCTTTTCATTTAAATATTCCTGCTGCTAGTGAAAGGCTTTCACAATGGCCTTCATTCCAGAATATTGATATGCAGGTGTCATTCCTAGGGAGACCATGGATCACTGGCTTCCCAAAAGGATGGTAGTAGGTGGGCTTCCCAGCCTTCCCTACTTGCATTGGTACAGACTAATCTTGCTGAGGCATACCGACTATGAGCCAAGTTAGGTTGCCTCAATTCCACAGATGGTGCCTCAATTATGTGCAGAATGTGAGGGGTTTGTCCAAATAGGCATACTTTTGGCCTCTGCAGAAGAAGCATTTAATATGTATATTTCTATATAATGTCCTATATAAAGAAAAACTAGGATGATGAGGATTGCTGTTATGTTGAGCAAGCCAAGTAGGCAAAGAAAATTCCTTTGCAAATAGAGCTTTCTTTGAAAGAAAAGAAGCCACCATGGCTTGGATTTTCAATGCCTGAGATCTCTGATGCTTAGATGAACAATGTTTGCCTGTGTATTGAACTCTATACCTAGAATAACAAATTGCTGAGATGGTATGAGGTTGGAATTTTACTTGTTGACAAAAAAGCTGAGATTCATAAGCAGTGAATAATGGTTATCATGAATTCTAAGAGATAATGAACCTGATGTTTCTGCATGATGTTGTCCATGGTCAGGACATGCGCAATTACCTGGTTCATGAGACAAGAGAAGATTCAGGGGCTGATTTTGAGTCCAAATGGGAGTGTGCTCTGAATTGTTATACTATGTCACTGTAGGGAAACCGCTGGAACTTCCTGGAAGCCTTGTGAATAGGGGCATGAAGGTATGTTCTTTATGTCCACACTGAGTGTGTGAAGTCTCCATCTTAGAAGGCGTTCAAAATGTGCCATGATGTTTCCATTGAGAACCAATATGTGTGAAATGAATTGATCGAGGGTGCTTAGAGAATTTGTATTTCAAAAGAGTTCTACTGCCATTTTCTGGAGAAGGTCATTACTTTTTTTGCTACATGGTGGTGGCATAGAAACCACTTGTCTAGTCCATAGATCATCGTGGCAAATCTTGTCCATTAGGTAGTGAAGAACTGGATGTGTGGAAAGAGCAGAGTAGAGATGACATCAGTCTTTTTGGGGAGGAGGCTGTCAGGAGTAGAAACATTGGATGGAGCAACATAACCCTCTAGGTGTTTATCCTCTTTGGTTTGCAAGAACTGTCTTTCATTGGGTGGAGCTTCGATAGAATGCAACATCCGAAATTTGTGTCCCATATCTGACCCTTGGGTCCTTTTGGATTTCCCATAATATCGATATATCAATACTGGTTGCAGGGGTGAGGATGGTATCTTTGGTGGAATGTGTGCAGACTTCTTCAATCTGGCTATTAAACAGATAGAGGATAATGGCTATGATTGTAGCTTGGTTTTGGGTAATCATTAAGGACAGCGGATGTTGAAAGCTCTGATTCATGTTCTACCATTTGTAAATTGTAGCTACATTTATGGCATTGGCCAAAGTGTGCTGAATGGCCCTGTTCAGTACTCAGGTCATTCTTGAGACCAACTCCCATGCCTTTCCTTAGAAATTTGGTGTGGGAAATGATGATCTGCTCTCAGCCTGTTGGAAGATAGCCACAAAGTCCAATACAGAATCCACTGCTACAATATTGTGCAATTAACTGCCAGTTGTCATCAAAAGGCCATCTAATCCATATGTATGGAGTGTGGCTTTGTCATTCCCAAAGCATTATCACTGTTAAATACTGGGGTTTCCAAATTAAAGACTAGTGTATGCAAAGGTTGAACTGCTGACAAAATCATGATGCTTAGATCTTGTAACTGATGATGAAGGCAGGTCAAAATGCCTGTAACTCTCCCAGACTGAGAAAGTAATTGAAGTTAGACTATTCCTTTCTCATTATAAAATCAACAGATGCTAGAACTCCAGTCTAGGTTGTTTATGGAGTGGCAGGAGGAGGGCAAAACTCTGGGGTGGGGTGGGTCAGAAGGATGAATCTTTCCATGACATCACTTGAGAGCAATCATCATCTTATCCATTGCATGAGATGAGGTTAAATTCTCCTGTAATGCTTGTGACTCAGCTAGCGAAGAGTGACAAGGTGTGCTTGTTGCTCACTAATGTTATTGATGGCCCTGAATTAGAAACTGTGACATCCAAGCAGTCACTGATTAAGGAGTTACATCTCATGACAGTGTTGAAAAGTTTGAATATGGGTTAGAATGACCCCTCATGATCCCTAGTATATGGCCTTGACCAGTTTAAATGGAAATAGGCTATTTGTGTGGGGAGACTGTTGTCAGAATCATAAGGTTATGGAATGTTTGATTGACATAACCAGTCCCTGTGTCCACTGAGCATGAGGGAACATGGCTATTTGTTTAGGTCTGTCCATCGCTGTTCCAAAACAGAAACAGAGTCTAACCCTGGGGAGGCAAGGCTGACTGGAGTTGCCAAAAATGCTTAGTCCTGTGGTGGTGACTTGGGTGCTGGAGCTGCCTTGGAGCATGCCTGCCTGGCACTTTGTGGCTGAAGGATAGGAGCTGACTTATCTTCCTTGTCCACCAGAAATACTTGCACTGAGGAAAGGTCAGCATGCAGATGTATGGCATTTTCATCCTTAGTTGTATGCTTCTGCACTTTGCCCATTTTTCTAAAATGTAATTCAAATAGAGCAGAATGTATGGAACTGTGTAGTCCTGAAAATGTCTTCTGAATGTAATGTCAGTACTGAGCTTAATCTTAAAGTTGACCTGGAAATTGATAACAGTCTAATAAAGCAATGTACAGGTAAAATATGACAATACCACATATGGGGGTTGGGTGTATAAACCTATTGGCATGCACATTTTGTAAGAATAAGCACTGTTATTAGATACAAAGGAAAGCGACAATATAAATTATGAGACAATTTTATTTGTCAGAAAAAGGTCCACAGGCTACCAGTAAAAGTAAAATCATGGAAGCCTGGCACCTGGACTCTAAGAATGCCATAATAAAATAACTTACTGAAATCTACCCATTCCATTACTTAAGAGTTTTCTATAAGAACTGGAGACTTTCATGCACATAAAATAATTATAGAATGAAATTAATGTTGCTTAGGTGTGCAAGTACCTAAATGTGTGATGACAACCAAGTGATAGAAAAATGTAAAAAAAAGAACTTTGATGGCATAGAAAGAGAAAAGGTTGTAAAATAGGTGGAATATACTTTTCTTAGATGTAAAAATTTCCTTCAATTTGTAATGGTACATCTTCCAAGTAGATTCTGACTTTTGTGAGGTTTCTTGTTAGAAAGCATGAGCAGAAGTAGAAACTTAGTGGTAAATGGGTTTTGCTGCAAAGCCTTATACCAAGGGAAGATCACTCTACCTAACCATCATCTAGGTTGGCATACAACTAAGCTACCTTTATTTTAAAATTATTATCTAGGAGGGCTGGATTTACATGGTAGTATTAATTCTCTTAAGGTATTATGATTCTGTAGCATATTTAAAGAAGAAATGTATGGACAGATAGGGTCTATTCTGCAAACCTTCAAGTTTCAGAGTAGGTGCAAGAAAATTTTATGCATTATGGAATTGTGGGGGCCTTGATTACACAATGATAACAGAATCTGCTATGCAGCTTTGAAGTCCAAAGTTTGATCAACTGGTTCATACCAACAGAAGGATAACTGATCATTTATCCAAAGCAAATGACTGTCCCATGAAAAATGTTTAACAGATTCACGGAATTGACCTGTAATACATTTTTTTAAAATTATGCCCTCTATTGCATTGTGGATATTATTAAGTACTTCTAATTGCCAATATATTTTACTTCCATTAAAAACACATGTAACCATTTATGAACATCATAATTATAATTTTGTTACTACTTGATCCTGAAAAATTCTCTATTTTTATTGATATTTCATAAACATTTTGAGTAGTAAAAGTAACCATATTACAATAATATATCTAAGCTTTTGAATTATTCTGACAGTATACTGGCCACTAGAGTCAATTACCATCTATACTTGATTATAAGTCAAATTTCACTACTTACTACAAACAGCAAAGATGGTTCAACCATTAAATAATGCACTGGCAGAGCTGGGTCTATGTTGTTTGTTTTACTGATTACTGCTAAGAACATTATGTGACAGAATATCTGGGTCTGTGCCACTTGGAGATGAAATTATATAGCAACTAGCAAGAGAAAAGACAAGTTTAAATAAATCCAAAGTTCTTACCATCTTTAATGAAGTGGTCATGGACACATCTTGTTATTGTGGTGAGCATTTTATCATCAAGCTTGTTACTGACAACTGAAAAATAATAAATCATGCTAAATTATTCATTAACAAAGAACCATGCTAAAATGTAAATCTTTACAAGAGTGCTCATTTAAAATGAATTTATGAAAACAGCAGAAATGTGCACAAATTACGGAAAAAAGAATGATTTCAGGAACTATGTTTGAGAAGTCAATAATATTGAGTAATAAAAGATAATATTCCCTGTGAATCATTTGTAAGACTTGATTGTTTGAAGGGATCAATCAAAGAAGTTTGAGTGAACAGACTTTATGATCCAACAGGTTTCACAACATTCTGAAATAGTTTAAACTGCCAACATTAGTGACTGTTGGGAATATAAATGAAAAAGTTCAAATAATTAGTGCAAGAAAGGTGGTTATGAAATAGCAATGGTTATTTGTTCTGTAAATAATATTTCTCAGGGAATACTTACCTTATTATATTAACATTTGGAAGAAGCTAAGTAACATCTCAAATCTCACAGAATTACAAAAAATGTTTTTCCCAATGTTGTTTTTCCCATCTGAATTTGATGGACAAGGAAAATCCTTTCTCAGCCTTTCCATTTATCACCCAACAATACTTATAGGAGTATATGGTTGTTAACCAGGCTTAGCTTGAGATATACCTTGATGAGGATGCTCACACTTGCAGGGAGGTTTAAATGGATTTAACAGTAATGTGATTGGGTATGTATTTTCTGTAAAACATAAATGACCAAAATTTGCTTTCTCTTTTTACAATCAATCTAATGTGAAGAGAATAAGTAACAGGAGGACATAAAGCTGAGCATTCTACATAGTCACATTCAAGGGAATACAGATTCTTCCCTGTATGACTGTAAAATGCACTCAGACCAACACAACTGATGGTCACACTGTGATGACAAAACAATGATAACAGAAAAGGAAGCAAAAGTATTTTCTTTAAGAGTATAATCACCAGTAATGTGCCATTTTATGCCCGTGATAAGACAGTGCTAACTTCAAATTGGTCTGGTAATAGTCTTTGCTGCAGCCACCAGATCAGCTGTAGACTCAATTCTTCTCTCAGTATAGCTATATCATGCAGATAGATGCATGAGAAGGATGACTATGTATGCCAGCCAACTGCACTTGTTATGTCTCTGATTCCAGTCATGTTCTATTCTAATGTAAGGTTTGCAGAGATCACTATAATTTCATGAGATGAGGCATACTCGATTATTTTCGATCTCAGAATATGCTGACTGAATTATGAACTAAAGTGTGACCCTACTATAACTTTATGATTGGGGTCCACATAATGTAAATGGGTCATAAACTGATCAGTGTTATAACCAACCAAGTCTCTCAGCTGAAGAAAATGATGTATTAACAATCCACCCTAAAAAATGAGGGAAGATAGAAGTAGGTGCACTACTGTGGACTCACTGATGCAGCTATAAGCTTGTTCCAGATAAAACAAGAAGTATTTAAAACAATTACATATTTAATCTTTATTTTTATGCATAAATTCTATGTAGTATAATCATAAATAGTGGAGTATGTGAACCAGCCAGTCAAATCTGTTTTATCCATAATAGTAATTCCATTAAAAATGTGCATAAAGAAGAATAATTTCTATCACTGAAAAACATACACTTTGTCCATCTGAAACTTGGCATTTAATTTCTCGCCAATACTTTAACATAATTTTCTGAAACATTCACATTTAATCGACATGTCCAAAGGTCTGATTTCTGACCAACAATAAATGCATAATTCTGCCAATGAGAGTTGCTAAAAAGAAACCTGTATTCAGGTTTAAAAAGCACATGTACTTAGCTAAAAATTCACAGAAATTCAAAGGCATTAATCTCATAAAGCTTTGGTACTGAGAATTCAATAGTTGTGTGCAAAAGTAAACTGCCTGAAAAAGCTTGGAAGTAAACCATTTGAATGTGTCAGTTCAGAGTTCCTTAAAAATGTGTAGTCATTCTCTAAAGAAATGAGGAAAATAATATATAAAATAAAGCCAATATTCATTGAAACATTTGTGTTATAGCTATGATTTTGTTTCATTGCAAAGCAAAAGGCAGGCAGTAGAATTTTTTATTATATTAGTCAATCCCTCCACCCCTATAACTTAAATGGCTTTGCTCCAATCAGTTTTAACACTAGCAGGATAGTTTTCTCATGTATGTGTAAATGAGTAGGTGTGTGTAATTTGGATTTTGAACACAGCTTTAACAAATTTGATGTCTGTAGTGTGGCAGTTTATAGTGATGTCTAACCCCAGAGCATCATGCAGACATGTAGCATCATGTCCCACTCAGTCACATTACCTTGACAACAGGTTGACCAGTCCTAACACTAACTTCCTAATGCTGAGTGCCAAGCAAGGCAGCTGTAAATACCATTTTTATAAGTCTCTGGTATGACTCAGCCAGGGTTTGAACCCATGACCTCCAGCATCCAAGGTGGATGCTCTAACCACCAGGTCACTGGAGCAGTCCTTACATGTGAATGACTGAAAACTAGAAAATAAAAAAGGTTCAAATGAAGGGAATGGGAGGGTTTATATGTGTGTGACAATGAGCAAAACTGCTGACAATCTAGTCCATAAATGTATTTCAGCAGTTATGTATAACTCTTGATGGTTGTATGGCAAAGCAGATGGACTGGTTAACAGGATTATCAGACATGTGTCAGAAAAGACAGTCTAGAAAGAGGAGTACAATCTTGCTTAATTTCCAAGTCATCTCTGAAGAAATTAGAGAGATGGAAGATAACAAATTCACCCAAGGCCAGCAAATGTGTTGTTGGCTCTAATAATAGTCATTGCATCTCCAATTCTATCAACATCTGTGTGGGCATTAATTATGCTATTCATTTTTCTTTCATCAGCGGCTGACATAATGTAACAGATGCTACTGTAATTGGATACATCACTGATGGGGGAGAGTCCATAAAATTGTTTTCCACTATGCTGGCTAGTGGTGATGTTTTCAGATGTAAATTAATATGTCATCTCTCTGGACTTGTTGCATTTCTAATTTGTTGTTAGTCCTCATCATAGTAGCTATGACCAGATGTTATCTGACCATGATGCAGAAACAATGCATGCAGCTGTAGATTGACATCTGTTATATGCAAGGCAGTTCCTATGTGTGTCTTCATATGACAAAATCTTTTGCATTTTATGCATTTCATTGACATAGTCCATGAATTTTCTGAAAGACAAGAACAAAAAAGCATTTTCAGGAAAGCAAATTCTTTTTTTGTAAATTTATATTTGTCTGATAATATTTACTTGACCCGACTACATTTGGATAACATTCTTTGCTAAATCCAGAACTTCCATAAATACAGAAATGTGAATTATGATTGGGGAAGTATTCACGAAGAAACCTATTTTACTTGAAAAAAATTAGTTTCTAAATATGTTATCCAATCATTATACCTTATGAGAATAGGTAAGAGGTGGAGGGAGTTACATCCAGAGATGCCATATCTGGTCCCCTCAGGTGTGAGAGGCATCTAGGTAGCCTGACTGGAGAAGACTCCATCTGTCAGGGAGCAGCTTTGGAAAGGGAAAATTTTCCCCTTCTTCAAATCCAGTGGAAGTTGTGAAGCTGCTTTATGAAGCTGTTGAATGACATGGAAAGGCGACCAGTTGCACCATGGCTATATGTCCCACCAGACTGAGCTGAGTCCTTTGGGATGAAATATCTCTGAGGTAAAAACTGGATAATGTGAACTCAGATCTCCATCCCACAGCATGGATAATATCAGTCAGAGAAAGGTAGGACGAAATGCAAAACAATTTGAGTTGGAGTTATTTCTCTATATGCAGACAGAATAATCCACTTAATCCAGGTCTATGCTTTTATATCATCCTGTCCCAGTCTGAGAGGTAAAAATAGGCATGATCTCACTCAACACAACTGCTCAGTCTATTTAAGATATCACTTCAAGGCTCATTCTGGTTCAAGTTGGTGGCCTTGGGTGGTAATGATCTCATTCAATGCAACTGCTGTCTTTTTAAGATACCACTTCAAGGCAACCACTGGATCCTGTAGGTGGCCTTGGGTGGTAATGATCGTATTCAATGCAACTGCTGTCTTTTTAAGATACCACTTCAAGGCAACCACTGGATCCTGTAGGTGGCCTTGGGTGGTAATGATCGTATTCAATGCAACTGCTGTCTTTTTAAGATACCACTTCAAGGCAACCACTGGATCCTGTAGGTGGCCTTGGGTGGTAATGATCGTATTCAATGCAACTGCTGTCTTTTTAAGATACCACTTCAAGGCAACCACTGGATCCTGTAGGTGGCCTTGGGTGGTAATGATCGTATTCAATGCAACTGCTGTCTTTTTAAGATACCACTTCAAGGCAACCACTGGATCCTGTAGGTGGCCTTGGGTGGTAATGATCGTATTCAATGCAACTGCTGTCTTTTTAAGATACCACTTCAAGGCAACCACTGGATCCTGTAGGTGGCCTTGGGTGGTAATGATCTCATTCAATGCAACTGCTGTCTTTTTAAGATACCACTTCAAGGCAACCACTGGATCCTGTAGGTGGCCTTGGGTGGTAATGATCGTATTCAATGCAACTGCTATCTTTTTAAGATACCACTTCAAGGCAACCACTGGATCCTGTAGGTGGCCTTGGGTGGTAATGATCGTATTCAATGCAACTGCTATCTTTTTAAGATACCACTTCAAGGCAACCACTGGATCCTGTAGGTGGCCTTGGGTGGTAATGATCGTATTCAATGCAACTGCTATCTTTTTAAGATACCACTTCAAGGCAACCACTGGATCCTGTAGGTGGCCTTGGGTGGTAATGAGGTCTGGTTACCCATGGATTGAGCCTGTTCTTGGTGATGAAATAGGGAACCATCATACATGAAACTGATTCAACTTGTTGGAAAGGCATGTAAGTCAGGACCCCGGATAAGGCATGTACTTTGCTGATTCTGCCTGTTGTTGATAATGTGACACAGAAGCAGGTTTTGAATGAAATGTGAGCCAAAGATGCCACTGAAAGTGGTTCAAATGGTGTTTTGTCCAACTAGGTTAATACCCATGCTAGGTTCCACTTTAGGCACATAGCCAACATTTTGGCCATGTATAATCAAAGTTGGAGAGGAAGTCGGATAAGTCTTTTGTTTTGTCTGATATCTTCTCTTCTATGAGGACTAAAGATGTCAGTGATCATGAAACAGTAAACTTTGACAGTTCTTGGTGCCAGCTTCTTTCTTGAGCAATTCTCTCCATAACTGGTTGTGAGAACTGTTTATTTCTAAGAGCATGCTTAATATGATCCAGATGTACTGGTTCAGTAAGTCTGGCTGCTAATGACTGCAGCCATAATTGACTGCTGTCATTATTGTTTAATTAGATGAGGGAAATTCCCCATTTCCCATGGAATTTCTGTTGTGAGATTGATGAGGCAGTTGATCCAAGACCTCTCATATCTGAGTAGCACATCCACTGCCCAGATGGTTTGGGAGACAGGTTGAAACTAGGTCTTCATTCTTGTCACAAACTGGTCCACCAATGTTTGGTCTCATCTGGTGCATATCTGAATGAAAACAGAGAGATGGGCAGACCATTCTCTCTGAATAAGGTGACTGTCCCGGGACAAAGAATCTGCTATTATGTTTAGACATTCAGGGATATTCAGGACATTAATACGTCTATGAACAAACTGTTGAGAAGGTACTAAGATGGATTTGTCCTTGTTGATGAAGAAATTTAAATTTGTAAGCAGTGCAACTTGGGTTATCGTGTTCTTTGAAGTCTATGCTGATTGCCAAGTCTCCCTCCGGGACTGCATTCAAAATGTGTCATGGTGTTTCCATCGAGAACCAAAACGTGTTAACTGATTGAGGGCATTTAATTTGGTGACAGGGTGCTGAATGTCATTTACCTTTAGGAACCAAGAAAAGTCTCAAATACAATATCCTGTTGTAACTCTGCCTGTCTCATTATTATTGAACACAAAGCTATGCCTTATAGTGTTACCTGGAAAATACCAGAAAAATTTAATAAAGCTATGAAGTGTAAAGATAAAAACTAAAATAATTCATCATACTACCTGTACGAAGTTCAAGGATGACCCATACAGGTAAATGCAAGGATGTGTGGCATCCAGATGCTAAATGCACTAGAAGAGAAAGCTCTGTAAGCAACCATTGTAGTATTATGCAACTATTAGTGAATTTCTATAGGTCTCTGGGATTGTTACGAACATTAATTGCAAGTATGGCCCAAACTTATTGTGAAGTTGAATAGGCTACCCATGCAAGAATCAAAATACAATTCAAAATGTAACGTTGACTTAGTGTGGATAAAAATTGTTAAGGCATGATTTATTTTGCATAGAAAGAAAGAAAAGTTGGAAATATGTTAAGTGAGAACCCCTCCAAGTTGTATCAGAGCCGATTCTGGATTTGTTAGGTCTCTCGTTGTGAGAGCATACTTTTCTGCATGAAATGAATTATTAACCAAGATATTCATTGAATTTTGCTGCCAATCCCTATATCAAGGGGAGATAACTCTGCCATACTGCCACCAATATGAGCGTATGTTTAGCTCTTATTTTGTCAGCTAAAAGCGTTATCTGGGAGGGCTGGATTTGCGAAGCTGCAGTAGTTCTCCTGTGGTATTATGACTAGATAATGTATTTAGAGAAGAAACAAGTATGTCCTTAATGTTGAGGATCTTCAGCTTATGATCCTATCCATAACTGAAGCTTGAAACTCCTTTTTCATCTGGACATCCCTGAAAGGAGCTAGGGTTCACAAAGGAGTTTGTTTCTAAATAAGTGAATATATATCAAATGTATGCATGAAAACATGTAACAATGGGCACCAATAAAACCACATCAGAGCACAAGATAAGAAAAAAAAACTGCCATCCACAACTGTGAGAAATTCATATATATGCTGATGGCAACAAGATGTACCTTTATGCTTGATACTAAAATTACTTTTTCATAGGACACAAGATCAATTAACAATGTAACCGGTAGAAGATACAATGTATGTTATATCAAGTGATAGCTAAAACCTCATAAACAAATGTAGTCATTTAATACTGAGGGGGAGTAAAGGAAAGGAATGGGAGAATTTTGTCCCTTCATTTTTATGGAATACGGATGGAAAAGATACAAATTTTAATCTTTTTGTGACTTAGATTTGAAAGGTAGCAAAATATCTTTTTTACCACTTATAAGAACAGGAAATGTATTCAAAGGGGAAATAATCTATGTCAGGATGACATATGTATGAATAATTCATATGTAATGATTTAATTGAAAACTTATGCAATGGACATGCACACTAAAATACTGAGTTTGGAAATCATTTCTTACATGTGTATGTATCTACAGGAGTAACTGTGCTTAGAAACAAATGACATTACAGTGCCCATGGTGTACAACTCTACATGGTTTACAAATTATGAGTTTATAACTGCAGTGATAAAAAATGCTGAGAAATTGCTACAGTTCTTGTAAATTTCAAATCTACTTTAATAAATGTATTATAAGGAAACTTTTATTGGTATTTTTGCAAATTAAAGCACCGCAATTATGCATAACTTTCAACAAATAAAAGTAATTATCTTTATAGTTACATGACCATTCCAATGGCCTAGTGGTTAGAGCGTCCATCTCGGATATGGGAGTTCGTGGGTTCGATCCCTGCTCAAGTCATACCAAAGACTTACAAAAATGGTACTAACAGCTGCATCGCTTGGCACTCAGCATTAAGAGGTTAGTGTTAGGACTGGTAGGCCTGGTGTCAGGATAATGTAACTGGGTGGGACATCATGCTGCATGTCTGCGGCATGATGCCCCAGTTTTAGACATCACTATAAACTATCACAGTACAGACATCAAAGTGATATGACTGAAAAATTTTAAAGCTATGTTAAAAATCATAATCACATTAAATCACTCTATAGTTAACAATGCTGCTTTTGTTTTTGTCCACCACTGATATATCCAAACTGCCAGTCATGTAGTCATGTAACTGCATGAAAGAGTCCTCTTGTACTCTGGTTACATATTTAGTTATATCTACATGGAAAAATCAGTCTACTGATGCAAACATTTTGCAGATGTAGAATCTAAAGGATCATATTCACAAAGCAGACACCCTAGATCTATTACGGAAAAAACTATGCTATGCATCCAATAGTTTTTGAAAACATCAAACCTAAGTTTCACTGACACTGCTGATGTTGGCATTAGATTTTCATAGCAGTATTTAGAATGGAAGACATCAGAAAATCTTTGGCATGTCTGTTTTCTTGAATTTTTAAAACAAGATTAACAGACATTGAACTGGTAAGTTCTGTGCTAAAGGAATTATAAAATTATTAAAAAGGTCAAGACTGTCACAGTTTTACCATTTGGGATTTCTTCAGGTGGCACTTGTTTCAGCAGCTCATAATATGGCTGGAGAGACTCTGCTGACTTGAGATTATTCCAAGCTGAGATGAATTCATATGGTGTAGTTTTCTCAAGCTTTAGAACACTGGGCACTACTTTTGGCAGACCTACACTAGTCTGCTTGACTGTAGACTTTGTCTTCTGTTCCTGTGTCTTTGATTTCTGTGGGTTAGCCTCACTGGGTTTTGTTCCTGAGCTGGTTTTACTTGATCCTGAAGAAGGTTTTGGTTTCTGTGCTGCTGCTTCTTTATGTATTTTAGGCTGAACCTTGGGCTGGTTTTCTACATGTGATCTTGACTGGTGAACAGTTGTTGCTTTCTTCTTGTCTGCTTTTTGATACTGTCTTCTAAACTGCCTTGTTTCTGAGTCTGGAAGAAACAAAAAAGACAATTAAACAAAAGAAAAATATTAATTTTTTAAAACTGAAAAATTTGCTAGTGAGTCAACAAAATTAGACTAATAAAGTACAATGATATCTATATTTATATATCTGTCCTTCACTGGTCACAGTTGGACTCCTGTTTCTCCAGCTTTGTGCCCTTGTGCCTTTTAGTAAATAAAATTTTAAAGAGTTTTTATATACATTGGTGTGTGTGTGTGTGTGTGTGTGTGATTTGGATTTTTAATATAGCTTTAACACTTTTTCAGTCATATCACTACAATGTCTGCAGTATGGCAGTTTATAATGATGTCTAGTATTAGGGCATAATGCTGCAGACATGTCACGTGATATCCCACCCTGACACATTATCCTGACACCAGGCCAATCCATTGGCAACATATTGTCAAAGATGCACACAAAATAACTGTCTGTATTATTTACAAGTCCACCAAGTCATTAAGAGATTTCATCTAATTTCAGTGTAACCTGCCTTCACAGACATCTCTAAATTATGAAAACCTGTTCTTAATCAAAACTTAGGGTTCCCAATGACACTATACATGTCTTTCTTTATCAATGTAAGTAAGCATATTTATTATGGTCTGAGTCAAGGTTTTTAGAATTTCCCCATAAAAATACTTAGCATACATGATGTTTACCATATTTCATATTAAGAAAATGCAAATTGTGACCTAGGTCAAGGAGAGGGTTTTATAATTTTGTTTGTGGAAATATTTATTCCTGCAATAACATCTGCAATAACATCTGATGCCAAAATCAAACTCTCTAGTTGTGTTCAGTATTTCATTTAGTCAGGAATTTATTTATTCAAATTATTTATTCACTGGAAATAAAAAGTACTCTTCAACAATATTTTTGGACAGAGACATTAACTGAGAATTATAGTGAATCCAAACAAGGACATCTAGGATGATAGTACTGTGATTCATCAAAAGACTTGTCATCGCTCTAATGGCATAGTGGTTAGAGCATCCACCTCAGATGCAAGAGGTCATAGGTTTAAGCCCTGGTCAAGTCATACCAAAGACTCATTAAAATGGTACAAGCAGCTGCCTCACATGGCATTCAGCATTAAAAGGATTGTGTTAGGACTGGTTGGTCTAGTGTAAAGATAATGTGACTGGGTGGGACATCATGTTACATGACTGCAGCATGATGTCCCACTTCTAGACATCAGTATATTCTGCCACACTGCAGAAATCATGGAGATTGACTGAAAAATTGTTAAAGCTGTGTTAAAAATACAAATCACCATGTTTTGGGCCACTTCAAGCACATCAACACCTAAAGCATTGGATCTCATTTCATACACCACTGAAATTTATTTAGAACTTTATTCCTTAGAACTGGTGATAACACTTTTTGGAATACATGGGATTTAATTAGCATTACTGTAAATTTGTTTTCACTTTGTAATCTAGGACAATACATTATCTGCTGAATTTCACATAACCTAGTGGCTTTGATCTTTTCTAATACTTTGTTTAATATCATCACATCATAATACTGGCGATTCCCAATAAAAATCACTATATCCAGTTTTACCATCAACAGGAGTTGACCATATCAAAATTTGAAATATGATCCATTTGGTACTGTGTTCAATCTAGGAAAGAATTCTGGTACTGACTTTCCTGGGAATGGTAACTTTGTTTTACTGGACCAGCTAAGCGTATGTACCATGTTTATTGGTGTGAGTCCCAATGGCTGTGGCATAAGATACATGTCTGGCTGCATCACTGAAAACTATGGATGAAATGCAACTTTGTGAGAGAGCTGTAAATGGTGATGGACTATTCTTTTTCATCATCAAGCTTTCTGCTTTCTGATACACTGTCAAAAGAACGTTGTTTACTCAGCTGGCATGAGCAGCAATGCTAACAGCATCCGAGTCTCTAAATTGTTTGTTTTTTAAAGTGCTCATTAACCCAAGATACATGTAATTTCTGGCCAGAAATGGTTGCTCCTTTATATTACATCTTCTGAATACTGATGTCACATATGGTTCTAACAGCACCCCATACAAATGATACAAGTGTGGAGATTACCCTATGTCAATTCAAACCATTTCAGAGCAATTAGCTCATTACACCTGACATCATAGCAAAAATTAAAAGTTAATCTGTCCCACATTGCATGTGCTGTCTGTGCCATCGATGTTAACACCAATGCAATAGTTTTGAAACATTAATCAGCAAACATGAAGCAATTTACAATTATTGGCCAGGTTAACAAGAAAACAAGTCAGTGTTGAGATGATTTGTAAGTACTCATGATCCCACATGTAGGCAAAAGATGGTGGCAACTGAATCAATGCATGAAAAATTTAACAAATGAGGTGATAAATTATACACAAAGAATGAAAATGGAGACTTAAGACATGTTAAGAGGTGGAACTGTGAGGCCCTCATAAAAAGCATGGACACCAGCACAAGCAGAAGTAATAACTGGCAACTATTAGGCATAGTGGGCCAATCTCTATTATCCAAGGGAAGACTACTCTTGCCTAACTTCCTTTCTAGGCTAGCAGACAACAGCTTAGCACCACTGCTGCTAACCAAGTGAAAAATGATTTTAATAGGTCTTTCAAGTTTGAAGGTTTAAATTTACAATACAGTTGACTGAATCCAAACATATCATGATTTGGTAATGCATCTGAAGAACTTACCTGTTTACAGAAGCAAAACACATAAAAGTAGCACATTTTAAATAACACACAATACACCAGGTTCAATAGACACTTTATTGTACATATAAAATAATCTTTTTGGCATAATGGGGGCAAATCCTGTCACAGCACACTGCACCAGCCCAGCTCTGAATTGTTTTAAAAGATACTTCAGGACAGGAAGCATGTTGGAGTTTGTAGGTTGTTAAAATTGTCCGATACCTGCAAGTGTTGGGCCGCAAGGGGCTGACAGGAGGTATATACTGATGATGGTCTGATACATGCATGTTGAACCGCCAGGGGCTGACAGGAGTTATATAGGGACAATGACAACCGAAACACGACAAGTCCAATCCAAGGATGCTATGATACCAAACATCAGCCGATACTCCATACATGTACCGCAGGAAGCAGGTATGAAGTATATGGGCATAATAGTGGAGTACATTTAAGTACTGACACAAATTCATTTCTACGTAAAGTTGTTTTGAATGCATGAAAACTTGGAAATGTTGCTGTTTTTGAAAGTGCTGAAAACCTTGTTCAAAAGTCAAGTCATGAATGCTTGAAGTTGGGCAATGCACCAAAAAACAGAACTGGAACAGTATGCTATGCAAGAAATGTCCCAAATAAATGAAATGGTGGACCTCAGGACAGGAGACATGTTGGAGTATGTAGGGTTGTGAAGAGTGTCCGACACCAACCAAAACTCGACAAGTCCTATCCCGAGGATGCTAAAAAAAACCAAATTACATGGTGGAAGGTGGGTGGTTCTTTCCACTGATAAATGTTTTAAGTTAGATGATAGCAATTAACAGTTCACCGAAAAGCACACATCTCCACATGCACCCTGTATCCACATGAATGATACCAACAACCGACAATGCCTAATCACATGCTCCAAACTCAGCCATCTGACTGGCTAAACATGACATCACATCCAAATTTAGCTACCAGCCCATTAATATTAATGACATCATGTCTGGTAGCAATAAACCTGGCAGACAAAGAGGGGTCCAAAAAAGGGGCTAGAAAAGGATGCACTGTGTATTATTCAAACTACATTTAATCACTTAAATTACAATTTAATGATGGATTTAAATAATAAATGTCAAAAATACATATAAAAAACTATTTTGATGATGCTAATACTTTTATGGTGTTCAAAAAAATTAAATAACTGAACCTGAGTTCATCCTTCCAGAATTTAAAGTTTTTTTTATCTGCTTTACTATGAACACTTAGGCCTCAACTACTCTTTGTTAACTGCACAAATTTAAAAGCCTTAAGCACTGGGGTTTCAAATTGTATAACTGTCTCTTTTGTTTCAAGTTTTAGAAGTCACCGGCAAGACAAGTTGGATTTATGTCAGAGGTACTGTATATGAACAACAGTTCATGCCCAAGATTATACTCACCGCTGTGAAATATTACAATAGTCTGATGACTAGCTATACACTGGAAAAAGGTAAAAGTCATGATTTGAAAAAATCCACTGGATACATTGAGAATGGGTCACTGCTTGTAATATCTGCATGAGATTTTTCCTTTCTTAACTTTCTCAGATATTTAACAATACTTTCAACTTCTACAATAATTTTGTTTCTGTATTTACATAAGTACAATTTTTTCCTGCAGATTAAACTGTTCTATTCAAACCCAATATGCAACCGGTGATTAAAGAGCTTTCACCAGTACCCCACTATATGGACCTTTATCTTGAAGTAATGCCAAGCAGCATTAAGTCATCAAAATGTTTGTGTCAATTTTAATCAACAAGATAAATGTACAACAAATAGAGTCCAACATCAAACAACATACATCATAATCTGTCATCACATAATGTGCCAGCAAATTAAGGTCTGTAATGTTTGTTCTACTGATTACTCCTAACAAAATGCCGAGACCCAAATCTGTCAGTGCATTAAGTGGTGGTAGATCTGGGCATGTGCAGTTTTGCAATTGGACATGGCTTGTAAGTACACTTTTCCCTCAATAACTCGTGCACAATGTGGTCCAAAAACCCAGACTGCACTATAAGTGAGGGTGCAAGTCATCGAGGGTCCTCCATAACAATAGGAAATGACACCAACCACGCTGGACATAGAGAAAATCACATGGGAGTGACCTTCATCAATAAAGCATTTTTCTAATGAAGTTATTTGTTTTTATATAAAAATGGCATTTTTTGTCATGATGCCCAACTGTTAAGAGATCATTAACATTCCAACTGGTTTCAACAACCTTCAAATGTCTGCAAAAACACTATATTACATCACTGCCTTATGTTGTGGTTGAGTAGCCTGGTTCCCAAACCATCTGATTCCTGCTTTGCTCTTTACTTTTATGGAACACAACACTATGATATATGTGGGTAACCAGACTAGTTATTGATTTAAATTCACAATCAAACAAGATTCCTTTTATTATTAGAAGGAACACTTTGTTTGTGAAACTGCCATCTTCATTGAATGTAAATTTTTTAAATTGTTTATGCATCAATTTCATTGGAAGTAATATTAAACATCTCATCTGGGAGGAAATCTCAAAGTGCCAATTCAGGAATTACAAATTAACTACAAACTTTTTGTTATAACTTCTCATTAATAAAACGTATATGTGAAATGGAAGTTTATGCCATCAAGTATTCATTTTGCTTGGTTGTCTTACTATCATTGATCACATTTAAGAATGATTATGCTAATTTAAGTTAGTTTACTTGCATTCCATTCTCAAAAAAAAAAAAAACTGTTTGTAACAGTGTTTAAATGATCACTTGAAAAGAGTTGACCTGATACTCGATCAAGGCCGCTAACTCTTACTTAGGTTGTTCTAACTTTTCATTTATTCCACCACCTTACTTGATACAAAAGACATAATTTACAGGGGGCCCTGAGTGGCCTAGTGGTCTAAAGCGCTGTCCGTTACGGATCACTGCCATCTCACCTCTGTCTGCGTGGGTTCGAGTCTAGGATTAAGGCGAATGTGGATATGTGAGAAAGCTTGCCAGTAGCTTCTCGTGGGTCGGTGGTTCTTTCCGGTGATTTCCCGGTTTCTTCCTCCACCATTAATACTGGCCACCATGAATAGCCTATCGTGTGCTGAAAAATGGTGTTAAGCGCAACAACAACAACAACATAATTTACATGGTAATAGATGAGGTAAACTTTTAATTCACTGCAACAATACAACATATACTTAGGCTAATTAAGTATCAAAACACTGTTGGCACTTAATTAGATTCTCACAGAAATGCTTACCTAGTTGTTACTCAAGATTGACATATTTCACGCTTGAATACAACAGGACACACTGTATTTTAGATCATTACACTGTAACCAAACTAAAATATTTAACTTAAATACACATTTCACTTAATAAAAATCAACTTATTTAATTGGTATTTGTTAAATTGCTGCCTCAAGTAGGTATTAGTGACAATTTCATTTATCAAAATTTTTTTGCGAACTATTATTGAAGGTGTAACAAGAATGTTGTTTGTAACAAAATACATGACTTCTTAGTAAAAGTCAATAATTTTATAATGTTGATTCAAAGTTCTAGGTCATATAAATTGTTTTCAATGATAACATGAGCGATATATCTAGGCTTCAGTTAGCAATTGTGTTCATGATTTTCTTCATGTTCAACAATTACGGGTCAAACTTTTTGTACTTTCTAGTAAAAAAAGATGGGATCCATGCCAGACCCTGCATTATAAGTGGGTTCACAAGTTATCAGGGCACCAGTTATCAAGAGATTGGTATATATATGCTACAGAAATCATGTACTGGACAATCTAGTGAGGGAATTAACTTTATTTTCTTGAATGTTAATATTGATGTCTGTGGAAACCATACAATGATGGGGGGGGAAATTAACATGTAAAAACCTATTTCACTTTACCTCCTGATCCAGAAATGTTTTGTTTGGAATGGCCCTTTTTTTGGCTCCCCTCTTCCTCTTCTTCTTCAATATTTATTCTCTTCCTTTGTTTTGTGGTAGACTTTGTACCAGCCTTGTTTAATGATGATGATGATGCAGACTGCGGCTTTGGAGTAGTGCCACCTGGCATTTGTTCCCTTATCTTTTCAAGATCCTGGGAAAAAAACAATGTTGATTTGAAAACTAGTAATTTACTTTGGTATATATGGCTTTTATACCATTTGCAAAGTATCAAGTAAACAAAATATTGCTCAACATAAGAATATATTCTAAATTTAAAGACTAAAGCCTTAGAGTAATAATGTTTTGGGAAATGTTTAAACTTTCAAACCATGTACAATTCTTATTTTTGCATATTCACTCACATTAATTAATGACTTTATAGTAAGCAAGATAACAACTTTTTAAATTTCTTTCATAAAACATACTTCCAGTATGGAAACAAATTGTACAAACCATAAATGTAAGAAACCATATTCCTAATTAGAATAACTTCGTTCTACAAAATGATTAGGGTTACCCAAAGATTTTCTACCAAAAACATATCATAGCATATGTATTGCACCCATAAACCCCTCCTCCTTTGCAGTTCACCTGTTATCATTACTGTTCCCATAAACTGTTTTTAAAAATTTTACATAATCCTACAAAGTCTAGCTTTTCCATGTCAATAATCTGCAAACAGGTTGGACAGAAGTACTATGTATTAATTACCCATAAATTCTCTCATATATAAATATCAGTAGTAGTCAATTTATGACCAACAAAGTAAGAAAACATTTCAAAGAAAGGAGTTGTAATCTCTAGAATAGGTGAAAAAATGATTGACAAATAATCTGCTTAGGATTATATACATGAAAGACCAGACCTTTCCTTGTACCCATCTTTACCTAGTTATTTAATAGTTACTTATGTAATAAAACTTGCCAAAGGCTTGTATAAATCAACAAGTTCAATAGGCATTACAAATTAAAAGTTTTAAAAAGTACTCAGAGTAGACAATAAGATGCCTTAAACCACATAGAACTGGCAATGATTTATATAAATAGTGACTTTATGTATTTCCAAACCTTCCTAAGTCCACAATTCAAACATATTTGAATCTAATGCACATAAATGACTGGTTGAATGTTAATGTTTTCATCAGTTGGCAATAAATACTGGTTATCAGTCCACAAGCTGGCTGCTTATATTGCATCAAATTTGACAGCATCAGATATCACTATCAAACAACACATAACACAACTCCCAGATCAAGTTACTGTACTGTGTTACCACTCTGAAGTTAAAGTATGTGTTCAGGAATCAATTTTGTAGGAATCTTTTTATTTCATTTTATTTCATTATATTAATATCGTCTAATATGTTTTTGATAAGTGTTTACTTGAGTCGTAGATGTGATTCATGTTGGCACGTGCTGTGTATGATAGCAAATTCATTACAAATAAACATTCAGGAATAGCCATGAAAATGATTGGTTGATACTGGGCCAGGCTTTCCTGAATGTCCAGAAAGTACTACGAAATTGCATGCGACTTCGTGCGTGTACAATTCAAACAAAGCATTAGCTTTCATATATATATGCTTGAGATTTTGTGATTCATAAACAGTCACGGACAGGCTGTCGTAGTTGAGCCTGTTATACAATTTCTAATTTGTTGTGCCAGAAGAAGAAGTTGTCAGTGTGTCTACATAAAATAACATGCCATGTTAGAGGAACTATTTTTCACTTCGTCTTTATAATTATTTTCCTAGAGAACAACATTATGTATTTGGACATTTTCTCCCTAATATTGGAATGGGACAACACATACATTGTTTACTGTGTAAATTCAGGAATTTGCTGTTAGCCTTCGTCTGATGTGGTCAACCGCCATTTTAGACCGGAACATCATACACTTTCAGACTGTGCTTAGAACTCTTTACAGGACTTATATTTGTATTTTTGAACAAAATTTTGGATCATTTCTGTAAACCGTAAGTCTTACCTAAATTATTTACATTATTTTATGATTTCTAGGAAAATAAATTATATCACTGTTAAAACATATAAAGCTTGTTGTACTCACTTTCTTTTATGTTACATAGAACGAGCCATCACATAACAACTGATATGTTTGTATGTAATTTCCTAAACAATTATTTCATGATAAAAAGTTTTTATCTTGTTATTGTTTGTGTACATTGATTCCATCCAACTAATCATATGTATCCCAAGATGTCATCAGGTGTAATCAAGTCTCTGTTCACATGAAGAAGTGATTAACTTGATAGTTATAATTATTTGGACAGAACACACAGATATTAGCAATTCCTCAGGTTTGAGAAGAAATCTGTTAAAAAAAAACATGAAATCACTTTCTGCAATTTTCTGCTTTATTTAAAATAATATGGAAATAAGGAGGTTGAGAATTTTAAGATGGGAATGTAATTAAATCAAATTAAATTAAATTATTTTACCTCCCTGAAATGGGGAATTAAGTTACAAGGATACTTAAATTATTTAGATTTCAGTAACAATTTGAGGATTTGATGTTAGTAAGTGCATCAATGTGGAAACAATGGGAATAATAATTGCATGTGTGTGTGTGTGTGTGTGTGTGTGTGTGTGTGTGTGGGTATGTGTGATTTAGACTTTTAATGTAGCTTTAACAATTTTAGTCATATCAAGATGTCTGCAGTGTGGCAGTTTATAGAGATGTCTAGAATTGAGGCATCATGCTGTAGAATTGTAGCATCATTTTCCATCCGGTCACTTTAACTTGACACCAGAAAGACCAGTCCTAGCACTAATTTCTTAATGCTGAGTGCCAAGCAAAGCTGCTGCTAGTACCTTTTTATAAGCCTTTGATATGATTCATCTGGGGTTTAAATCTGCAATCTCCCATCTCTAAGGTGGACACTCTAACCATGTAGGCCACCAGAGCAGTGGTTAGGTGAGTCACTAAGCTAGTAAAATCTCAATGGACATCACTGATATACGCCCTCCTCCTACTGGATTTTACACATCATGATTACTTAAAATACTTTCCACTGATATTTGTACAACATTTGAATAATGCATATATATACACAGCTCAGCATCAGTAAACCTACAAGAACATTTTAAATCTAGAATATAAATTAAAGTAAACTGAAAGTAATGTAATTTCTCAGATGTGGGATGGAGTATATTTTAAATATTCTGAATAAATTTGACATGATAATGTAGATACCAAGACGTTGATTGGAATGTTCTCCAATTATCCTGAGATACATTTCACATGATAATGTGGATACCCAGATAGGGTTTGGAACATTCAACATCCCAAGATAAACATGACTAGATAATGTGGATACCCAAATGTGGGATGGAATATTATTTTTATTTCCAAAGATACACATGACATGATATTGTGGATACCCAAATGTGGGATAGAATATTCTCTTCCTAATTTGTGATACACATGACAATGAAACCATGGATATCCAGATCTAACCTGAAATATTCTCCTTACAACCAGAGATACGTGTGATAATGTGGATACACAGATCTGGTTGGAATGTTTTCTAAATATTCAGAGATACATGTGACATGATAAATCATGTTATTTTAAGAATGAATCTATTTAAATATGTTAAAAGCACATTTAAGAACTGCATCAATTTCATTGCAAAGAAGATTCTGTGCAAAAAAGTTATTGTCTGTCACTAACTTTAAGTCAAATAAACATTTTTTCCTACCATACTAATGTCATAAAACTGACATAAAACTGGTCATCTATTGATTCATCTTTCTTCTTAAAATGAAAGTCAAAAATATGGATTTCATCAGTAGAAATACAAGCACATTAAAGCTTGTGAGGTCAAATTCTCATAGAAAGTTATATGATGCAGTTTCACACAGATGAAAATGTCAGTAGATATAAGTAAATCTTCCTATCTAATTATTATCATTAAGTTACATCCTAACATTTGACACAAATTATGGGGGTGGGGTTACCATCAGAATTTTATGTATTAAATTCCATGATAATATTCCAATTATATATTCACATACAAGTGTGATCCAACTTTAATCTGGATAGATACAGACTTGCTGGATCATTATGAATATCACAGCAATGGTATTTGCAGTTGAAGTTGATTTTTATGCCAATAAATATGATAAATAGCTAATTAATTGTGGCTCAGAAGGATATCCAGATAGTTTCGCTGACTGCAATGGCAAAACAATCTGCATACAGTTAATGAATGCCTTAATGTATTTGCTTATAATGGAACAATGTAATTACATGTCACTACCTTAGAGAAATTCTGTTTTTCAATGACTACATTGCAGTCTCTAATGCAAGCATTCTGTGATTTACCCATGAATATAATGGAAAATTTTTCATATGTCTGCAGAAAATCACAATAATTAAAGTAGGCTACAGTCAAATTTCATGGTTGTAGTATTACTAGTTGCACCACCACATTTAATATTACTGCATTGTATAGCATTCTTTTAAAAAAATTAACTTATCAACAACTAAACTATAGCATTTCTCTTAATCAATTATTCTAGCTTGATGTAATAACTACATTAGGTCATAACTAGATAATGTGACTTACAAAGTAGGAGCAAAGTCACATAAAGACTGGGGCCCCATTGGTCTAAAGTGCTGTCCTTTACGGATCACTGCCATCTCACCTCTGTCTGCGTGGGTTTTAGTCCAGGATTTGGCAAATGTGGATATGTGAGAAAGCTTGCCAGTAGCTTCTCGTGGGACAGTGGTTCATTCCGGTGATTTCCCGATTTCTTCCTCCACCATTAATACTGGCCGCCATGTATAGCCTATCGTGTGCTGAAAAATGGCGTCAAGCCCGACAACAACAACAACATGAGGACTGGTAATAAACAAGTGGATGAAATTTCAAAATGGTGGATAACCCAGGGATTTCCATTAGATTTAAAGCATAAGGGTGAGTGTCCAAAGAAGGATTTGGTGAAAGTAGCCAGGTAAATTATCCAGCTCCTGGTTGATAAGGAAAGCTGACAACCTCCACTTTAAAAGCTAAGGGCAAAAATCTCCTGATACAAAAATATGATATTTTGAAATAAGCAACTGTATGTTTTATTAGCAGTAGAAATTATACCCCTTAAAATTGATAGATTTTAATGTATGAGTGAGATTTGTCAGTCATTTACAAAAAAATAAAATAATTTCAGGATCAAGGGAAGTAACTCTTATAAATATGTGCTATTAACAACTGTTTGCATTATCAACAATGGCATTTAAGAAATTCACACTAATGATAACCAAAAGAGTTAGGTTACTGAAGTAACATATTCATTACAAGTTAGTTTACAAATTTTATGATCTTCATGAATCCCATTTGCCTTGAATCAGGTTAAAGATTGTAATAACATTCTATACTCCATATCAAACTGACATGTAACTATCGACATCTCTTTATTATGAAAAATTACCTGTCTCCAGTAGTCCTTCACAAGGTCCATTTCTTTCTTGGCA
This sequence comes from Potamilus streckersoni, assembly GCA_016746295.1. Lineage (NCBI taxonomy): Eukaryota > Metazoa > Mollusca > Bivalvia > Unionida > Unionidae > Potamilus > Potamilus streckersoni. Next base: position 4,069,294 of record JAEAOA010000895.1, on the reverse strand, counting down.
GCAGTGTTTTGCGGATCAATCTTAAGCAGATGTTTAAGATCCTTCAAACTTTCCTTGTATCTCTGCAGCATCTGTGGTGAATTTTGTGAAAAATGAAATATGTACCATACCTCTTTTTTCAAGAATGGTTTCAAACATTATAATAAATATGCAGCTGAAACCAAAAGGGACATTACAAGCCTAAAATCTGCACCATATGTAAGGAAGAATCCACATGAAAGAGTTATCCCATTTAACACTCTAACAATCTGTGGTATGCAACTATATTTTTGACTAAAAAGAAAATTTAGATTTTGACAGAGATCATCTCCATTTTTTGGTTTGATCAACTGCTAGGACTAACTTTAATAGATCATGTTTAATAAGCTATCATTCACCTGCATAATTTGCCAAACAATCAGCAAAGCTTTATCTACCCCATTCTTAGTCCTAATGTTCTAAGGGCCAAAAAGAATTTCCATAAATATGAGATAAGGACATTTCTTTTTTCTAACTAATAAGCACTGTCATCATCTCTAACATTTTTGTGTGCAATAACATTTTCAGATTAAATGCAATGGCAGCCATTTTGAATGTTTGAACAATAACATTTTCATTTGGGACTAACTAAAACACAAGATAATGTGTATATATTGGGTTTCATGGCAATCCTACAAATAGGAGTAGCAATAACAAACTTGTGCTAATTGATGAATGGATGACAGATGCCTATCCCAGGAGCTATTCTGGTCTGAGACCATCTGAGCTAAAATGGTGAAAAAAGAACAATAATGATATATGATGCATGTATTGACAAATTTTTGGATCTATTTTGTCATATGATGTAAACAAAAGAGTGTGCAGCCCAATACAATTGGAAGTATTCTCTCTTGTTTATTAAACATTTGAATGAACCTTGTTCATACATTGCATACATAAAAGGCTAATAACAAATTGTGGTTATTTACTGTAGATTCAGTCAACTCCTCCTTACACCTGATGGAAAGGAAACAACAATAACAGAAGAACTTTTAAATTATACAGAGCTACTGAAAAGAAAAATGTTTTATTAAATAATTTATAAGTACCTTTTTAGCTTGTGCCCTCCTGAACAGAGCTTTAATATTTTTGCTATCAAGATTAAGTGCTTGATCACAGTCCTTCTCAGCACTGCTTGGCTGAAACAGAAAATTTCATGTTTGTTAATCTATGGTGAAATTCTTGATAAAGAAGTTTAAAAAAGTTACAATTTTACTGTCCTTTTTAGCATAATCATACGAAAAGATAATCTTATTCTTAAAACCTTGCAGAGCAGATGGTCAATACGAATGCAAAAATGTATAAGGGCTTAAAAAGTACTCGTTTCAAAATGGAGACAATAATATTGTTTTGAAAGCATGATTAAGAAATGCCTGAATGTGTGAAATATTTTCTTATTCATTGATACATTAACCTAACAAGATCTAAATGTAGAGACCTTGCTACAGAAGCATAATGAAGAAAGGTTTTCCTGCTTCTATTGAGTAAAATAATTTATCTCTACTTAATTAAATCTGAAAAAGAAAGGAGGCTTCAAGAAAAGATGAAAAGACACAAAAATGCACAAATAAAAAAAAACCTGCATAATAAAATGCTAAGGCACTTTCAATTTATCTGACTTCAAGGATGCATAGGGTTCATTGTGTTTTACCTCATTAATGCGTAGATAGCATAAAGCCCTGTTGGTGAAGCTAACACTCTCATATGGAGACAGTCCTATACATTCTGTATAGCATTTAATAGCATCTCGGAATTTACCCTGCAAAAGGAGGTAATAAAATGATATGTATAATCAAGATCATCAGCACAATAATAATCAAGATCATCAGCACAATACAGTAAAAGCTGCCCTAATGGACCCCTCTTTAAAATGGAAACCTGCTCACATGGGGACACGTACAAACCTCTGCGATGTTACCATCTAACTGCATATCACAGATTTAAACTTGTTTTATGTGTTGAAAGTGGGTCTCATGCAATTATCTAGTCCACAATTAGTCTAATTTTATGAGTGTCTAATCAATATCTGTGAATGACATCATCTCACGCGTATCAGACTACAGGACATACAGAGTAAACCAGAGCAAGCAGTAATTATCAATTTATGGACAGATGGATGGATGGAATAAGGACAAATAAAGCTGGAAGAGCTCTTCTGCAGACTTTTGTCATCAATGTCATAATCATCATTTCTTATATTTTTGTTCTTATCATCCATTAGGAGACTTGACAAGTATGTGACTCATCAAGTTATCAAATTTGTAATATACATGTAAACAAGTTTTTTGGATAACATTATAGTTTGACACAAGTTAGTTTGTTGCCAACTCATTACTATGGAATTCAATTCTTAAGTATTATATACCTCTTTGACATAATCATTTCCTTCAGCTTTCAAGTCTTCAAATGTTTTCTCCTTAATTTTTTTCTGTGGTTGAATGATGGGTGCAGTAAGTGGTTCATCTTGTTCTCTTGGTTGTTCTGTATGAACAATCTGTGATGCAGTGGTTGATACTCTTGGTGGTTCCTGCCATTCTCCAGACTGATCTTTATTAACAATATGTGTTAGAGTGGTTGGTACAGTTGGTGGTTCCTGCCATTCCCCAGACTGATCTTTATTAACAATATGTGTTAGAGTGGTTGGTACAGTTGGTGGTTCCTGCCATTCTCCAGACTGATCTTTATTAATAATATGTGTAAGAGTGGTTGGTACAGTTGGTGGTTCCTGCCATTCTCCAGACTGATCTTTATTAACAATATGTGATGGAACAGTCTTGCTACTGGCATCTTTGACATCACACTGGGATCCAGCAAAGAACTGTGGGACACATAGTTGTTCTTTGAGCGACTTACTTTGCTCCTCACTCAAAATTTCAGGGATTTCCCATGGCATGACAGTAGGAATTTTGGGTAACTTATCTCTCCATTTTGGCCCATCCTTTTGCTGTAACACATTTTGGCACCTACAAAAAATGTAAATAATGTCTTTATTTAATTACAAGCAACTTTTCTGAAAATGTTTTCTCTCTGCCTACATATTAAATATCTAAAATAGTTAATAATGGCCACATTTCACACTTATGAAATCTGATTGGTCAAATTTAAATCAGATGTGAAATAAGACTTAAATTTCATCCAATCCAATTGCTAGATTCTTGACTTAAATTTATGTCAAAGACTCAATTTCTGGAAATCTTCGTTGTTGTTATCAATCACATATGATGTTGCACCTGAAAGAGTTTCTGACTGGCTGGTAGAAGATGCTCCATCTTATACTCACGTTCTATTGGTCAAATCCAAGCCCGAGGCATCACATTAGAGAGCTTTTAAAAAAATTAAGTCTTAAATGGCAGGAACTGAATCAATTTGGGTTGGGTGGTGGTGGGAAGAGTTTCTAAAAAAAAATCATTAATTGGTCATTTAAACATGTAAATAGAAAGAATGTCATTTTATTATATATTTCTTTTTTGGAAACTAATGGCAAATATAGCATCTCCTAATATCAGATTAACAATAAAATGTTGGAATCCTACATTCATGCATACATTGTTAGTCCATGGTGAGCCTGCTCGATGCTGGAGTCCAAAATTAATGCATGCCTGTAGTCCACATAGGCCTTGTTGTACCTTAAATTAAGAATGATATAAAATAGATTAGAAGAAACCAATTTTATAATTTTACTCATGTATGAAAACTTTTCAATACATATGCATTTACTTTGTCTCTCAAAATATATTCAGTTTAAGAACAGAGACCCCATAATATAATTATTTTTGAAGCAAAATTATAAAATATTCTTAAAACATAGTTTACATACCTGTATAAAAAGGCCGTGGTTGCCATTAGAGCACATAACATAAGACTGTGGCCTTCTTATATTACAGAAATGTTTGGTGTATAAGCAAGCCATAAAGAAATATAAAGATATATTCTCCCTCAGTGACTTCATTCTTTCAGTACCAACCTTTCACTCATTTGATACGCTTGAGCTCTACGAAGAAGTGGCTTAACAGAGTGTGGTACAAGTTCCAGAGAGCAGGTGCAGTCTTGGATGGCAGTGGCCAATTCTCCCATTTTCAATTTGGCTGCAGCTCTATTACTATACAGCAGGGACAGGTTTAATGTCTGATCAGAAACCTCTGTTCAAATGATGATGATAATAATAATAATAATAATAATAATAATAATAATAATAATAATAATAATAATAATAATAATAATAATAATAATAATAATAATAGAACTTAAATTTACTTGGAAACTGTGGGTAAGTCACTTTATTTTTTGGGTACCATTTGATAGAAATGAATGCAAATTTATTTTTTAAAAAGTAAGCCAAGACCAACCCCTATGAAAAAAAGTTAATTTCCCTTTCAACAGGTAGATTTAAATGAAATAGCCATTTGGCACTCAATGACTGGAAAATGTAGCAAGAGTGCAATCTGTTCCTTCAAAGATACACTGAGATGAAGTGTAGATACTACTAAAGGTGGATAAAAACATTAAATATCATCACAATTCAAAGAACAAGAAATTTGCAAAATATGTATCAGAGTAAAAGCAGGAGATCATGTCTTCTTTATATACAACATTTGATAGCATACAAAAAGAACATCATCAATTTATGTATTTACCTGAGAAATAAACAACAAAAACAATATTTAACCAAAGTCAGGTAGGTGATTAAAATATGAACTATATTGATCTACTACTAATATGACGGAATAATCTCATCAAAATGCATCCAGTCATTGTTCTAGAGAGGATAATACTGTATATAGCATGCAGTAATGGTGTGGCACTAAAGGAGATGTATATAGTCCAACCTGTCACTAGCAGCAACAATGGGAAAAGAAAAATCTGGCCTTTCTACACTGGTGACCTCTATACACAGGTCCACCTTTTAACGTTTGATTCAGATCAAATACCACACACTGATATTATTATAATTTTTATTATTATCATTATTATTATTATTATGATTACATTATCAACATTGTTTTATGTTTCCTATTCAACAAAATCATAAATGAAACATGTATATCGTTCTCTTCCAAAATTCACATTCCACATAAGATTACTATATCCTGCTCGCTTTAATTCCCCTCCATAAATTAAATTACCTCCCTTTCAAATATATGGCTTTTTTTTTAAAACCTTTGAAAGGAAATGTTGCTTGCCTTTTTTTACAAGTTTTAGATGTTGAATGACCCCTGATCCAAATGAAAAGAAAAACTTTTTCTTTAGAGAGATAGATTTAATTCACAGACAAATAGATGATGTCAAACTATAAATGTTACACATGCAAAAAAAGCAACTACTATTTCTGCTGCAAAAATACAACTACTTTTACCATGATCAAACAAACAAATTGGTTTGACCCTATACCCTCCCTAATGTTTAAAACTGTGTTGCATTCAACCAAATTGTTTTGACACCTCTGAGTATGAGTGACTGGAGTATGAGGAGTATAAGGAAAATAAAAAATGTTTTGCGTATTGGTTCACATGATACTCATGATGCACACAGCTGAGCAGGCACTGTAGATACGTACCAGTGACCACTTAAGGCAGATGAATATTGCATACAGGACATTATATCAGAAATTTGCTGAAGAAAAATTAGAATGGCTGTTTTGAACAGGTGAGTGCTGAGTAAAGGTGACTGTTATGACTGGTTTGACTGTAAATAACAAGTTTAATGATCCAAGCATAAACAGTCAAACAATGTTTACTAAGTGATAAATCAGTGAAGCAAGAAATAAGCATCACAGTGACCTAGTTTTAAGATAAGGACCATTATGTTGCATCCTATTACTAAGCTGAATGATTCCAGATAAAACATGTGCAGGTAAAATAACCTACATAGCACTATGATCTAACTGCAGAAATTTCATCTATGCCAGTAAAATGCCAAATGTAGGTCACAATGACAGTCTTTTATTATAAGTGTGTGAACTAACAGAGATGCATACAATCATTTACTTTGATGATTCTAGCTTGAAACTGTACATGTCAGCAAAGCATGAAATATGTTAGAGTAGTAATTATAGGCTATGAAGCAAATTTAGAGAGCCACACAAAAGAAAATCTGCCGGCTTTAAAGAATAGTTTAATTTGTGCAAGGCTGTCTTTTTCTAGTGTTCTTGGTTTAAACCACTTGATTCCAATGTTCTAATGTCTCCAGTAAGTTTCCTTTTCTTTTCTGGTTTCAGAATTCCAGCTAGGGCTGTGCGGCCCAATTACTTTTCTTTCTGAATATGTGTTGGTTGCAGCTTATATTTTCCTCTCATTAATAGTTTTGAATATGGAAAGAAGGAAAAGGCTGATAGGATACCATTTATCCTGACCTACCATCCAGACAATCCCAAAGTAAGTAATATCATCAGGAAACACTGGCTCATCCTGGAATCATCGGATCCACTAAAGTTATTTCTCCTTAACAAACCTGTAGTAGAATTCCAGAGACAACAAAACCTCAAGGACATTCTCGTTAGGACAAAGCTAATGCCAATCACTAATCAAGACCACCCTAGTTGATCTGGCCCCTGTGGTGATAAAAGGTGCAAAACCTGTCAACATATGATGGAGACCAGGACATTTTCTAGTATAGTGACTAGAGAAAAACTAAGCATAAATGGTGCAAAAAAAAATGTGCAAAGAAGAGAATGTAATTTATCTCATCAAATATAAGATCTGTAACCTTCAGTATGTCTGAAAAACTGAAAAGCTACACAAAAACGTCAACCTTCATAGATCTGATTGAATGACAAAGAAGTTGTACAGAAGCCTGGTCACAGAACACTTCTCCTCCCCTGGCCACACTTTCAGTGATATAACACTTATTGATTGCCCATAACCCCAGCTAGAGTTCTGAAACCTGGAAAGAAAAGGAATCTTAGTGGATACACCACCTTAAAACATGAAAACCAAGTGGTTTAAACCAAGAAGACTAGAAAAAAAAGACAGCCATGCACAAATGAAATTATCTTTTGCAGCCGGCACTTTTTCTTTTGCGTGGTTCTCTAAATTTGATTTATAGCCTATAATTACTACTATAACAATGAAATATCCAGGATATAATTTGCACTTACATAAATTTACATAAAACAACAGATGTTGTTATGGCTCATCAATTTCTAGGTCAATAAAAATATTGTCTAGTATTTGCAACAAGTTGAAAAAAAAAACTAGTTGAAACATAACAAATTTAAAGGTTTAATTTCTGTAGAAACAGCCATGTAAAGTTTTGCAAAACTAACGGTTTTTGTGTTTTATTTGCTTGTTTTGTATATGACGTTGAAAAAGACTCATTAAGAGTGAAAAGCGCTTAGGCTATTTAGATACTAGTTTTGCACAGATCACTGTGTCTGTGTGTGTGAAAGCTTTTCATCTGTACATAACTAGCAACACAAGAGTAATGTAATTGTTCTAATTCACAGAGGTGAGTCAAAAAGCAAATTGTAACAATTCTTTCGAAAGTATACACATATTTTATCATAATTAATCTTCCAAACTTCAACTAGCTCCATAATAAAATCCTGTCCAAAAGCAAGCGAGCATAATTTTAGTAGACACATAAAGTCTCTGTGAAAAGAACTATTTATATCCCAGTAGAGATATTTATTTATTTGGAATGTAAAATATGACAGCCTCAATAAAAGTAAAAGTATCTGTACCCTTCTCAAGCATCTTGATAGCTTCTGTGTATCTGCTACATGCTTCAGAATACTGTCCTGTTCTGAATAAAAGATTGCCAGCTTCACGTAACTGACCGATCTCCTCGGGTAATGCACTCTGAATAAACACTGGTCTTTTGATTGCTGGCCCACTCTCTTCCTCAGAGTTCTTTATCTCACCATCAGAATCTTGCTCAACACTTTTGTCATCTGTGATGGCTTCTTGGTCTATATCATCTTTTTGGGAAATATTAGATTCTCCCTGATCAATTTTCACTGTATAAAAATTATCTCCATTGTCTTGCTCTGAACCTTCTACATCATAGCTGCCCTTAGATTCTTTCAAAATGTCAAAAAAGTGAGTAAGTTTGTTTTCACTATTGCACAAAGTTGACTCTATGTCATCTCTGATTGCGTCTGCTTCAATGTTTGTATGCAATTCCTGAAAAACCTGATGTCTTTTGTCTGTCTCATTCTCCAACACACATGGTTTATCACTGGCACTTTCAGAACTTTGCACTTTCTGATCCTCTGATAGTATCAAACCAACTTCAGAATCACTCCAAATACTTTTTTCATCCTCCTTTGGTGTTTTATTATGTTCAATATTTTGACTATGACCTGCCTCTTCTGTTTCAACATTGCGTACATTTTCCTTCCAATCTGCCTTCATGCAAGTTTCCCCATGGAGTGCCTGTGTATCATGCCATTCAATGCCTTCACTTATTTCCTCTATCAGCACCCTTCTTGACTTCGTCTTTTCACTTTCGGAACACAAGTTATCTGCCTTGGATTCAAAATGATCCTGTGTATCACTTTTATCTTCCTCTAAATTACTACCATCAAATTCTTCAATGACCATTCTTCTTCCCTTTTCTTTTCTTTCTTTTCTCTCCTGTTCTTCTTTCACTACTGCCTGGTCTAGTTCTTTGAGGAGTTCCTGGGCAATAAATTTTGAAATAATTTTTATAACTGCATAAATGCAAAATTTATTGTGCAAATTTATTTATAACTGTATTGCATTCACACACTAGTAGTGAAAATATGGAAATGTGAATCCAGCCTAGAAAGTCACATTTATTCAGCACTCACACTATAATGACTCCAAGCCAATACTAGATGCTTTTGTATAATTTACATTTTTGTGCCTTATTTGATAAATACTGAACACTGGCAGGGACATGGCTCCTGAAAATTTTCAGATCTCTTGACGCCTTTGTATAGAGCTGATAACTGTATATGCATTTCTAATGTTTTAAGTTTTCTGTTTGGCATAATGCATCAAGAAAAGAAAATTGTTTTAGTAAATTGTGCTTTTATAAAAATACTTATCTATTTGCATTAACATTAGGAAATTACTGCTACCTCCAACCAAGCCCTTCCTAAAATAAGAAAAGCATTTTCCCATCTATTCATCATGCATCATACACAGAAGCTGGAGAAAGTAGACTGAACATCAAGCCAACTGACTTGACTGTCTTGAGTTAAGACATTCTGTTCAAAGAAACAGTGTTTGCATGCTTGTTGGTTCTTTTACTTTTAACGTAGCTTTAACAAATTTAGTCACATTGCTATGACGTCTGCATTGTGGCAGTTTATAGTGTTGTTTAGTATACAGGCATCTTGTAGCATCATTTCCCATCCATCTGGTCACATTATCCTTATGCCCGGAGGACCAGTCCTAACACTAATCACTTAATGCTGAGTGCCAAGTGAGGCAGCTGCTAGAACCATTTTAACAAGTCTGTTTATAACTCGGCCATGGTTCAAACCCATGACCACCTGCATCTAAGGCAGATGCTCTAACAACTTAGGCCACTGGAGCAGTCATAGAAGCATCCAAAAAAACAAAATTGCTTTTATTTCACAATCAGAAACCTTCATGAGTCATACTTAATTCTCTAAGAGTTCAAAGTATGACACTGTTATAACTCCCTGCAGCTAAGAGGCCTGTTTTTGTTTGGTTATGTCTTGCTTTCCTGCCCTACAGGAAGAGCCTTTGATGGCTACAATGGACATTTCCTGTGGCTCAAATAGCATCTGAGACCAGTACTTGGTCATAGGAAACTTCAAATCTCTTGACTGGGTGACTGAGGAGAGAGATTGAATAGTTACTTATTGGTTGCCGACGTGATAACCTCTTTAAGAAATGAAAAGCAGATTGAGTCATTATTATGATTGAGCCTTTGAAACAAAACTACATGTAGTTTTGATCCTCTGATAGTGTGCACTTTCAGGAATCAAGTCCTGTATGATAACTGCTTAAGTAGGGTGGAAGACAAAGGCTCAAACTTGGATGAGTTTGAGTTATGCAATGTCAGTGCCCAGGGAAGGTTCCATTGTGAGAACAAGGTGACTGAAAGCGACCTGTATATGTTGAAATTGGACCAACAAACCCAGAAAGATTCTTAATGAGGTCATTAACAGCTCTTCCATAATGTCTAAACATATCTGAAATTATGGAATGGTCTACCTTAATTATCATAGACACTAGCTTCATCTTCTCAAAGAGGGAAAGAAAAAGTCATCCCATTGGGGAATGGAGGCTGAGAATAAGCCAGTAAAATGCACTTCTCCTCATAAGCCTTCAAAGTGGAGGGCTATCTAGCTGTCCCTATTGTTAAGTATTTTTAATTTGTATTTGTTAGTTCTTTCTCCAAGATAACAGGCTATGTGTTATTGTATTTTGGACTTGACTTTTTCCAAATTCAAGATCACTGTATATCTGACTAGGGACACTGATGTTGTATTTCTTTTGTCAACATATAATACCAAGCTATGTTTCTCTATGAGTGTGTGTTAAATATTATGATCAAAATCAGTAAAGGAAAATATGTTTATTTGGGTCTGGGTCTATGATACTGAAATACTGCCATGAAGAACCTGTTGGACCTGGTTTTTCCCATGGTTGTTATTATAATTTTAGAAACAGATTTTATCTGTTAACAACTGGATCTACATCCTGGCTCTACTTTCATGATTTAGTTTTTTTTTATATAATCCCATTTACTTGAAAAATTATTCATTATTACATTTAACAACTCCGGCAGAATCTGTCTTATTGCTGTGTTCAGTATTTCATATGAATGGAATAATTTATTAAAATTTTTATTCTCTAGAAATACAAAGTGCTCCTCAATAATATTCTTGGATTAGAACATTATTTGGACTTGTAGCAATTTCAGACAAGAACATTTTTGTATCATATTTTTGTGATATATGAAAATATCGTTAACACATCATTACACTTCAGGCCATTGGTAAATTAATGCATTCAAATTATCATGTTCTAGACTATAGGCACATAAACACTTTCAATATTGAAATTTAAATGGAATACCACTGTAATTTAATTAGAACTTTATTCATTAGAACAGGTAATATAATTTTTTTGACTATTTAGGATTTAATTCATATTACTTTTAAGTTCTTTTATTATTTTCTCTTTGTATTATTTAGGGAAATAAACTATTTATTCAATTTTACAAAACGTGTTGTTCTTAGCTTTTTTCTATTACTTTGTTTAAAACTCAAGTTTGATAATACTATTCTGTCCAAAACAAATGCATAGATTTCCTTTTTCTGCTGGGCAAGAACCAGGCATGAAGGAGGAGCTGAGCGCCAGACCAAGTGGATCACTGATCCAAGACTTATCCCATTAGAGAGGGGTGATCCGAATTAATTTTCAAACCTGACCCTCCTTTTCTGGATAAGCTTTATCAGAACCACTGTAGGGGAGGCATATATACCCATATACCCTACCAGCTTAATGATAGGGTATCAACAGCCCATGCCTCTCGGTCCTGGAACCAAGAGATGAAAGTAAGCAGTTTGGTGTCCCATCTCACCACCAAAAGGTCCAACATCATTCAGCTTCATCATCAGATGCAGATACAATGTAAAGTGTATATAACTCTGTATGAGTAATTTAGCCTCTCCTTCATAATGAATTGTCCAAGACATTGAGCCTGTTAAAGATTTATCAGACTTGTATGTTTATAGGATATTCAGCATATCACTGAAGGTTCTCCCATACCATAATGTTAAGGTCTTGTGATAATGTCTACCTGTTCTAAAATAATGGACTCTCCGACATTATCAGAACAACCTTCCTTTGGAGGCATTAAACCTGAACTTGGGAGATGTGGAGAGTGACTTTCATTGTCTCAGGAGTTACATCAACAGCCTTCTCTTGCAGGGTCCATTTGCCACACAAAGTCTTGTAGCAACCCAACAAATTGATCTGTGTACAGGTTGTGATTTCCAGTAGTAGGGCTTCTAAAGGTATTACCACTTGTGGTCATGATCATAACATGGTGATCTAAATGACTTAACACCTCAACACAACCTCTACAGCATACAGTATGGAGATTAGCACCAACACAACCTCTACAGCATACAGAATGGAGATTAGAGCCAAAAAAGCCCACAAATTGATGACAAACAACACCAATGGTATCGGTGCAGAAATAAAGGTCTGTGGATGGAAGCTGAAAAGAGTCAAAAGCTTCAAGCATCTTGGGATCAATTATCACCAATATGGAAAGATATCAACATTGCTTTTGGTTCCAAAATAGGGCTGATGCACTTGATTGTCATATCCATCTTTCAGTATGCTTGTGAAGCAAGGATGTTCCCATAAGGTCTGCAAAGAAAGATTCCAACCTTCGAAATGAGATGCTACTGCAAGAATTGAGCATCTCATACATTGACCATGTAATCAATGAAGAAGACCACAACATTATCCAACAAGCCATCAAATCCAATGAAGACCTCTTGATCATTGTGAAAAAAAGCGCAAACTGAAGTGGTATGGTCATGTCTCGCAATCATATGGACTGGCAAAAACAATCTTGCAAGGCACAGTGGGAGGGTGCAGAAGAAGAGGGAGACAGAAAAAGAGATGTGAAGACAACATTAAGGAGTGGACAGGCAAGGGATTTGGAGTTTCCCAAAGTGCATTACAGAACAGGGACAGATGGAGAGAATTGATTGTAAAGTCAACTGTGGTGCCCCAACAACCTCATGGGATATGGGATTGATGATGATGATACAATGATCCAAGAACAGCTGCCACTGCGTCAGAATGGCCATCTGTAGAAAGTGCATGTGAAGGTGGTTGAGGTGTAACAGGTCTGCCACTATAATGAGCAGGACAAGGAATGACGAAACTACCTTGGCAAAATGAATGTCCTGGCAGATTTCTTCTCCAACACATGAACAATAAGGCTGATTCATTTAGGGTGAAGATGAGCCAGGCTTATATGAATTAGAAGCTCCATACCTAGATGAACAAATGTTGAGAAGCAACAAAATCTGACTTCTCCACATAGACTATCCACCCTAAATTGTAAAAATGAGGTGCTGTTTTCATATTGTAAACGAAAAGTGACCTTAAATATTTTTGCAGTATACTATCCAAGTATCCTGTTGTCTCAGCAAAAGTGGGATATGGTGCAGTCCAACATCTTGGTTAAGTCCTATGGATTGAGGCTTAATGGAAGGGCAGAGAGACTTGTACACTAACCCACAATGTGAAGTGAAGGTAGTTGTATGATCCTGTGTGAATAGGTACACGGTATTATATGTCCAACAGATCAAAACTGAACATGTATTCATTGCATCACATAGACAGGAGGACAGACACTTTCATTTCCTTCATTAACCTTGGGGCAGTAATAAACTGATGCTCATATTGATGACATGTCACCATTTTCCACTGGCTTTCATAAACAGTCTGAAAGCAAAACATGGTTCAGTCTGGTTTTTGGACTACCTCCACCACCAACTTTGCTCTATCTCCAGTAAAATATACATCCTTGTGGGATTGCTGGGAAGAGTCATGAAGTGGGATAATAAAAGTGGAGGGATCCGAATGACATAGCTATCATGTTTAAAATAAAACTTTTACATGACTACTGGAACACAATAAGTATTCCATATATTAATCTGCCAGCATGCCAAAACTTGCAATCTGATGCAAATGGGAATTGTTTCATTTGTTGAAAATAGGTAACTGCAAGGTGAACTGAAAAGATGTCAGGTGTCTAAAGGATGGCAAGTAACTGAAAAGTGGCAGGAAGTTTGGGGAAGGAGAAAACTCACTTTCTCTACTATATTCTGAGACCTGGGAAAGGAGAAACCTTGATTTCTCTACTCACTCCAAGCCAATCAGCAAAAGGAATGGACATAAGAACACCTATAACTTGCCTGGTCATGAAAGGTTTCATTGCTGCTGAGAATTACCACTGCTGTCCTTGGGTCTAGGATCATTCCTTCTCTGGTACACCATTTGATGATGATGCACAGAGATAAGGGCTTGCACAGAGAGCTGAGGAGGTAATTCCTCTGCTGCCTGTTTCTCACCTTCTCATATCTGCCCTAGAACAGAAGTGGAGACCCAGTACGAAGGAGCACATGGTCTCTTCGCTTTATAAGTAGTACTGACTGCTAGTGGAGGAGAGCATTCTGATGAAGCTAAAATTTAGTATATATTTCATTTACCTCCATAAAACTGAAGTTATTCTATTCCATGATTGGTCTGGAATGTTCAAGTGGTATGGAATGTTCATGTTAATCTGTTTCATCCCCTTCATCAATCAGAGGGTTGTCCTCCTTTATACTCTGCATCCAGGGTTATAGCATTCCATACGGCAGTGATGATGGCTGTGTCATCATGTGAAAAATGGCTCTATTTTCTATGCTAGTAGGGCTGGCAAATCATATGTAGCAATGAAGTGTGGTCTTACAGTGGAATTTCAGTCAAAGGTGGATTGTTGGGCCTGCAGCAGATGGCTGGATGGAAGACCCCAACCCCATCATGCCAATATACCATGTTCTGGTATTATAGATGTGGTCAGTCCAGCTGGTTGACAAGCCTGCCATGATCTGCTAGGTATGGGCTGCCATCCCAGTAGAACTGAAAAGCAATATGCAATTTGCCATTCTGGGATGAAAGATTAATTCCCACCAAAAATGTATAATCATTGACCAGGCAGCTGAACCAAGACAGTGTATGATGAATGACATGCAACTTTGTGGCCAAGCCAAACATCAAAGTGGGAAGGTAATCCTGGATGTCCAGCTAAAATATTGGATATAAAATGGTCCCTGTTTTTCCTGCAATTTACTCATCAGCAATCTTGAAAAGAGTTTGATTTAGTATGTATAGCATACACAATTCCAGTATAGCTTGAGTGGAATTGCTTGGTATAGCTCTGATGGGATCGATAGCAACCTTTGCTGAAGGTGCTGTTTTAGGTACCTTTTCCCAGGGGTGGGAAAAGCACCATAACATTCCCAACAAAACTTGCTTTCAGATTTGAATGAATGTTCAATACTTTGGAAGATTTTAAGTCTTTTATCTGCCCACAAAGAACACATGCTACCTGGGTGTGAGGAACAACATTTCATTCTGGCAAGGAATGTCTTCTCATTGTTCTCAGTGACTTAAAAGCATCTGAACTTTGTTAAAATCTCTGCAGTGTAAAAGAAAAGAAAAAAAAAACAAGTGCATACAACAAATTTAAAAACTATTTGAAGAGACACACACAAAATGTGAATATGCTGGTGGTATGAACTGCTATCACATGGTCAGTAAAACCAAGAACATTTTTTTTATTCAGTGCTAAAATATCTGGCAAAAAATATACATAAATCCTATATATACAATAGTATTTTAAAAATGTACTACACCACTGAAAACATGGAATGTCAGAATTAATACAAATTGCAATGGATTCTTTGAGGCACTTTAAACAGTTACAAGCAAAAGTTTAAACTGGACAATATCTATGATATTTGTGACAAAATAATGGGAAATAGATGAGACAGTCTAACTTACTTCTCTCTTTCACACGTGCATGCGCACACACACACACATAGAAGAGTAATTTTTTTCTCTACTTAGTGAGGGCTGGTTTGGATATAGGAGAGTAGTTTCCTAATGGTAGAGTCATTGGGTAACATATTTGATAGAGAATATGTAGAATTGTCAAGGACATGTGATATTTTTCTTTTTGCACTGAACATTAGTGAAAATAATGGCTTGTAATTATCAAAGTTAGCAGAAAATCTGATTCTAGTGGAAATAAATGAATGGTTGCAGCTATGTATCGATTATAGTCATCAGCAATGTTGGAACAAATATCAGTGTGTTGAACTGAGACATTTTTAAAAATTTTTTTATGGGATTTCAATCTGTAAACCCCAACATGTGTTTTCTTGCAAGGGGTAAATCATTCTCTCTCTCAATCCAATCTGATTTTCTGAGAGTATCTTTATGATGTACCTTTGCGTTCTTGTTGTTTGGTTCTAATTTCAGGACCTTTCTCAAGTCATTTCTTGCCTTATCAAAGTCTTTATTACCTTTATAGGCTGAACCTCTTCTCAACAGAGCTGCAAAATACAAGTTCTGCATATAAAGAAAATTTAAGTAAAATATGAAGATAAGCTTTAAGATGTAAATTTCTAAATTTATTTTGCAAAGAAGAAAGAAAAAAATGTTTATCACCTGAGCATGAGGCATATTTCTACTGTGGGAAATAACTACTAAGTATGGAGATCATTCATACTTCTGAAGTATTTGTTAGTAATACATGTATATGCCTGGAGTTAATACTAATAAGGTCTCATGCTGAGCAACTGCACAATAGTTTAAAAGCTGTTGTTAAATCTTATTTGTTTATCCATAAAATTATAAGTGCAAAACTTAAAAATCAAAAAGTAATAAGAGCTAAGTTTGAGTAATTTTACATTTTTTTTTATATTTGAAATATATTTAAATTTTATGTAATTAATTATATCATCATGATTAAAACTTAATAAGTCTCTTTTTTACAATATAGTCCATAATATTCTAACATGTCAGTTACTTTATAACAAGTTATCTCACACAGTAATTACTGTACAGCAAGTTGTTCAACATATTAACTCCAGCAAAGCAGGTTATTTGACAACTAAATTACTGTGTAGCAGGTCATTTCACATGTCAGTTACTATGTAGCAAGTTATCTGACATGTCAATTACTATGTAGCAGGGGGGCCCCGAGTGGCCGAGTGGTCTAAAGCACTGTCCGTTACGGATCACTGCCATCTCACCTCTGTCTGTGTGTGATCGAGTCTAGGATTTGGCTAATGTAGATATGTGAAAAAGCTTGCCAGTAGCTTCTCGTGGGTCGGTGGTTCTTTCCGGTGATTTCCCGGTTTCTTCCTCCACCATTAATACTGGCCGCCATGAATAGCCTATCTTGTGCTGAAAAATGGCGTTAAGCCCAACAACAACAACAACAACTATGTAGCAGATTATTTGACTTGTCAATTACTATGTAGCAAGTTACTTGACATGTCAATTATTGTGCAGCAGGTTATTTAATTTAATAGTTAGTGTAGCAGGTTACTGATGACATACATTTTTGTGTAGCAGGGTTTTTTTCCCCCTGTGAATTTGATATTTTAGTGATCAAGAGTTCATACATTATGATTGCAAAAATAAAGCAATTTTTTCAAAAGTTGAAAAAGAAACAATTTGAAGGCTTAATGCTCATTATTTTTCATTATTCACAAAACATACACAGCCCACTATGAATACTCAATTCTACATTTATAAGACAACCATTTAAAAAGCATTTAATTAATAAAGCATTCCATATAAACATTTAATTCTCTAAGCTACAAATGAGATAAAATCCATTACATATTGCTTAAGAGCCATTAATGACAGTAACTGAATATATATTGGAGTTTGTACTGAGAGAAGAAAACTACAGCTTAAGAGTTAAACCAAATGTCTCCCTGCAAGGTTGTAAACCCACACATTGGATTTCTTTGTCTCTATACAAACTCAAATATGAGTGAGACAAATTCTCACACAATTTCCTTCATTTTTGCACTATTTTTTAGCACATTTAACACATACAGTATTCATCAGGTACTTTAATTTCCTTGCATTCTTCTATTTGTCATCCTGTCTTATGTTTTATTTAAATCTAACTAATTACCTCTGGAGAATCCAAATATATCTCCTGCTTGAACCAAAGAATTGTAACTGTTACAACTGTTATGTGTTGAATTTACTGCACAAAGACTGTTGTGAGCCATGTACTACTGTTTTGTAAACATGACTCATTAACATGAATATGCCTTTGAGACAATGGCAAGACCCATTGATATAAAATCACACACATACAAAAGCTCATCTTTAAGTAAATTAAATTACTCTGAGAATATGTACACAATCATATTACGTTAGAAATATTAGCCTGCTACCTCATGAATTGAGCCTTAACAAAAACAAGGAATTGGTCTCTTTCTAGCTCACATAGACAAAGGGCAATAACTCTTGCCCATTACCTCCCCTTGCCACCTCCAAGACCGACTAGTTTTTTTTAAAAAAACTTAGCAATATTTTAACGTGGATGCTTGCATGGCAGGGTTGTTGGGACGGTTTTTAAGTTATGGGATTTGGCAAGTATTCTCAGAGAAGCATTATTTATGTAAAAATTGCCTCCTCTTTCAAATATTTTTCCATTCATCAAGCATAAAGAATAGGTCACCTGTCTCGTATACTTTGATGAATTTTGGCCAATAAGGAAAATTTTTGGAAAGTTTCATCATCAAATAATGCACTGTATACATGGAATAGGTGCCTGGTGGGTGAAATCATTTATTATATTTTGCTCTTTCCTTTAAAGGTCAAGATGTTCCCTTGGTTGTATTCTTTTTTCATGTTATATTTTGTTTTGGGGTTTTTTTTGGTCTTTTTCATTGAAGTTTATTTCCCGACTCTAAAATATTTAGATAAATTTGTTCAACTATTGAAAGTGGTTTGATTTTAAACAACTCCCCTAGGCATCAAGGTTGTTTCCCATCAAACACTAGTTTTAAGTACATGGACACCATGACTGAGAAAACAAGGCTGAGATAAGAAAAGTCAGGTTAGCAAATCAGCTAGATTTCTCTTCATGCGTGAGAAAATGCAATAAAACTCCCTGTGTGTATTTACCTTTAATGTTGTCTGGCTCCAACTTCAATACAGTATTGCAGTCTTCTAAAGTATTGCTCCAATCTTCCATTTTTAAATCTAAGGATTAAAAATCACCATACTGCGTTTGAAATAGACAAACTTTCATTTAAAAAACAGAATGTACAGAATATAATACTCATAGTACTTCATGAAATCTGCATTTACTTCCAGGTATTAATAAACACACATAATGGTAATAAGCAATTTGTTAAATAATACAAAATAAGCCTGAATAAAGAAAAACAAAGAGGCTGGGGAATTTAGGGGATTATTGTATGGGTTTGATCAATATGTTGTCATGTAAATTATCCAAGGCGATTTCCAACATGCTGGGTGGAATTCAAAGGTAAGACTCATTTTATGTATTTAGGAGATACAGTGAATATGTTTACTGCCTCAGACAACACCTAATATTTTTGCAAAATATGTTGAAGTGCAAATATTAATATCCACTGAGAACCAACTTACCAAGATGCCCTTGCCAGACATGTAATATTATGTAAAGGAAGATTGAAAAACAATAATGTCAAAATAATATAAATAAACATTATTGATACAGAACTATTGGTGTTTTAAAAGTAATCAGTTTTCCTGAAGTTTCAGAAAAAAATTCTTTTTCTCTGGGTAAAATACAAATAATGAAACTAGCTGGCACTTGGTCAAGTGTAGATGTTATTGTTCCTGCCTTTAAAAGATGGTCAATTGTAGATAGTCCTGATAGAATGACTACTACAGTGTATCACACACAGCATATAATACTCAGGCAAAATGTCAGCATAGCAGATTATGATAAAACAATGCTCTGTTATGTAGGTTTGTTAACATCAACAAAGAGATTCCAGTGCATTTTAAATTAACTGGTGCCTCTGAATTTCTCCATTCCAAATTTATGATACAATTTTAAACAGCCAACAATATTGCCCCACAAAAATTGCCAGATGGTATATTTTGTTGCCACAATGGAAAAATAATTGAAATTTGTGGCAGTGACAAAGCCTGGTGCAATCCTTGAATAAACTTTTTACACACTGTTTTTGTAATTTTAAAGAGAAAATGTATTTTTGAGAAAAATATAGGTATGTGAAATTTCAGGAGTCATGCCATGTTTGTCTTATATTAGAATTCATATGTGATTTCATTCCCAAAATGATAATAAACTTTTTATACATTATTTTTTTGGTACTTTTTAAGAAAAAATAAATCTTTTTTTGCATATGAGAACAAATACATGTACATGAAATTTCGGGAGTCATGCCATAACAATGTTATATCCGAATTTGTGTTATAATGGAGTATGCTATGGTGAGGTTTCACTGAAGGTGTCACTAAGCTGGTTACAGCTTAATTGCCTGATGGCTATACTGTTCACAGTTAACTTATTATATGGGGATAAACAAGGGAAAATTAATTCTTTAGTGAACAGTAATATAAATTTCAAAAAATGGCTTCTTGGTTGCTATACATTACTATGATTGTGATCAATTTTTTGACATTGTTCAAGCCATTTTCCTTGAAAATAAACCCCCATTTGGATCATTCTACAAAAAGCTTTTTTTCAGGGCCACTTTAAACAGTGATCACAGAACTGAAACATTGGTCATCTGACAATGAGTTGCGCATCAAAGCCGTACAGTGTGTATGGGTCATGCAAATATACATGTCCAACAAAGTAAAGGTGTTGGGGATTCAAAGGAATACTCTGTGTACTAAATACTGAGGATCATCAGAGGCTAAATTACTGACAAAACTAGTCTAAATACAGTAAAGTACCCATATGTAATTTGCTTGATAGAAATTTCATGGAAACTTCAAGTGTCAAGCATTGAGTGTAAGCAATTATTTGCACACCAAAATTTGAAATGAATTTGTTATGCTGACTGAGTGCTTATACTCCTGACGAAGCTATCATAATAAATGTGTTCACATTGATATGATGCTAGCAGCCACAAAGTGGAAGAAAAATTGAAACTGACATCTATATCAACAGAACAATGTAAATGTTTTCACCAAAGTAATGAACTTCAATGTGTGGATTCACTAAAGTGCAAGGTATGACAATCTTGTGGCTGGTGATAGGAGGAATACTGTGGAAATACATTTTGTTACCTTCCCCCCTGACAAAACACAATTTATACCTGATGAGATTAATAAAAGAGTCAAAAGTTTTTAAAATTTTTTTTTTAAAAATGACTACATACTTAAAAACAGAAGATTCATGGATGTCTATGAAGCTAGTCAAAATGTTCAGTTACACTTGAGGAAAATGTAAATATGTCTGATATGTACCAATATTTAACCTGACAATAAATTTACCATAGAAAAAATTCTTTATTTTCAGATTATATGCTAATGTACTTGTCAAGGATAAAAAACAATCAATATCCTTTAGGTAAATATTTAGATCAGCTTTTTAGAAATACTGAAGTTAATCAGTCAATCTGGATTTTAATGAGATCAATTAATTAAGCAACAAATTACTTTTCTGTTTATATCTTTAGACATCATGATAGATAATTATCTATCAGCTGGTTTCCTTTATTATCATGTATTACTGACAAAACCAAAGCAAGCAATTTTGGGAAGAAAAGTGACTATAGCATGACATCAAACTATCTTATTTACATGACTACATGTTTTAGCAATGCTCTGGCATTTTGCTTTTAAAGACAAGTGTTTTACAAAATACTGGTGTCCACTTAAATTATCTTAAGCTTATTATGAATCATTGTCATCAGTAGAACATACTCACAAGCTAAGGCTCTGTTGTTGTAGGTGGCTATTGTTGGCATCAGAGAGATACTTCGAGAATAATACTGGACTGCTTCTTCATAGTCATTGGCTCGGAATGCCTGAATAAAAATTATGCATGATGTTTATCTTTGAACTAATCTTATTCAAACACAGTCTTCAGAAGAATGGCTGATCTCAAATTTATTACAAAATTAAAACTGACAAAATGACCACAAATGAATTTGACCTGAATTCTGATCACCCCAAGGTTTGAATTTTTTACCCTCCATGAAATGAAGCCCTCTAAAATGTTTTGTGTGTATGTGTGTGTTTAACAAATATTTCCATTTCAGTGATACTAACCTTAGCCAAACAACTATTAATCCCCCAAAATTAATTATGAGCTGCAAATGTCTCAGTATACCTATGAAGTCTAATGAATGAATGGGTTCATGTAAGCTTAGCTATTATGCATCAAAAAGGATCCCATGACCTTGATCTAAGATCCACTGATCACAGACTCAACAATAAGCTGCACTTTTCTCAAGAGTAATATAATGATAAAGTTGATTAAAAGGAGCTAGTGAATAGCATCATAATGATTCATCCCAAGAAAAATGAGAAATCCTTAAAGGGCTTTAGGAAATATTTAGAAACACAAAATATTAACCTCAACTATTGAAAAAAGTGATTG
Source organism: Potamilus streckersoni (assembly GCA_016746295.1). Lineage (NCBI taxonomy): Eukaryota > Metazoa > Mollusca > Bivalvia > Unionida > Unionidae > Potamilus > Potamilus streckersoni. The sequence goes on along the minus strand of JAEAOA010000895.1, from coordinate 4,047,151 downwards.
CTATAACTCACTTCCCACTTACGTAGGCTCAGTCAAAATGGACTTTACAGTTCCAACTTATCTGTAATCAAATGAAATGAACTTTATGCTTCCTACCCATATGGGATCAGCAATAATGGACTTTACACTTTACCCATGTGGTCTGAACCAAAATGGATTTTACACTGCCATTCATGTCAGTTCAATTAGTAATAATTAACTTAACACCTCCCACTAATATGGGGTCAACTAAAGTGGACTTTGCACTTCCCATCCTTGTGGACTCAATCAATATGGACTTAACACTTCCCACTAATACAGTCTCAACAACAATGGACTTTACACTACTTTTAACTTTTTCAGAAAGTTACACTGAAATTAAGTTAACTGTGGAAATTGTCTACACCAAAATAATTGTGTTAAAATGATAAGCATTATTTTTAGTTTCAACCATAAACATCATGCAGAAAGGAACCCAAAAAATTTGCTTCAACAAAGGTTACCAGTCTGAAAAATTTCACATCAGAACATGTCACTATGTTACATGACTGACACAATTTCATTGTCAATAAATGAAAACGGCTGTCAAACACTTGCATGTATCACAAAATGTAAATGCCATTTATTATCTGAGAGGGATCAAAAATGCAAATGACAAAGTGGCCATCAGGTTAAACAGGCATATCTCATTCTTATGTAACAATAAAAAGTCTGTCTGAAAGAATATGAACTGACAGGCACATTGGTTCTACCACTGATGTGACTAGATGGCTGTGATAGTTATTTTGTGCAGCACTCCTATCCAACTACATTCTAGAGGTGCAACTCCAATCTCTTGGGATTTAAATCAACTACTCCAATCTTATGGGATTTAAATCAAATACTCCAATCTTATGGGATTTAAATCAACTACTCCAATCTCATGGGATTTAAATCAACAACTCCAATCTTATGGGATTTAAATCAAATACTCCAATCTTATGGGATTTAAATCAACTACTCCAATCTCATGGGATTTAAATCAACAACTCCAATCTCATGGGATTTAAATCAACAACTCCAATCTCACATAATTTAAATCAACTACTCCAATCTCATGGTATTTAAATCAACTACTCCAATCTCATGGGATTTAAATCAATAACTCCAATCTCATGGGATTTAAATCAACAACTCCAATCTCATTGGATTTAAATCAACTACTCCAATCTCATGGGATGTAAATCAACTACTCCAATCCCAATCTCATGGGATTTAAATCAACAACTCCAATCTCATGGGATTTAAATCAACAAATCCAATCTCATGGGGTTTCAATCAACAATTCCAATCTCACAGGATTTAAATCAACAACTCCAATCTCATGGGATTTAAATCAACAAATCCAATCTCATGGGATTTAAATCAACAACTCCAATCTCATTGGATTTAAATCAACAACTCCAATCTTATGGGATTTAAATCAACTACACCAATCTTATGGGATTTAAATCAACAACTACAATCTCACGGGATTTAAATCAACAACTGCAATCTCACGGGATTTAAATCAACAACTCCAATCTCATTGGATTTAAATCAACAACTACAATCTCATGGGATTTAAATCAACAACTCCAATCTCACATGATTTAAATCAACTATTCCAATCTCATGGGATTTAAATCAACTATTCCAATCTCATGGGATTTAAATCAACTACTCCAATCTCATGGGATTTAAATCAATAACTCCAATCTCATGGGATTTAAATCAACAACTCCAATCTGATGGGATTTAAATCAGCTACTCCAATCTCATGGGATTTAAATCAACAACTCCAATCTCATGGGATTTAAATCAACTACTCCAATCTCATGGGATTTAAATCAACAACTCCAATCTCATGGGATTTAAATCAACTACTCCAATCCCAATCTCATGGGATTTAAATCAACAACTCCAATCTCATGGGATTTAAATCAACAAATCCAATCTCATGGGGTTTAAATCAACTCCTATCTCATGGGATTAAATCAAGAACTCCAATCTCATGAGATTAAATTATCAACTCCAAACTCATGAGATTAAATCAACAACCCAACTCTCATGAGTTTAATCAACAACCCAACTCTCATGAGATTTAAATCAACAACCCAACTCTCATGAGACTGAAATTAACAGCTTTTATTCATTAAAACATATCTAATCAGATATGACAAAAAAAGAAATTTACTTCAAATTTTCAATTTATTTATATTTCAATGTAGCAACTATTGTGAAATTATGTTCTAGGCTTTCCCAAACTTATTTACATACTATCAATGATAAAGTATTTTGAAAATATCTAATCAATGTGAAAGACAATCTCTTCCAAACAGACAGTTCACTTCCCCACAGTACAATTCATAGATAAGAGTTTAATGATGGTATCTGAAAATTGATTTTCACAATACATTTGGATTGCACGTTTAGGCAGACCTCCCTAACCAGTTATTATACCACCCAGAGAAGTGATTTTATGTGATAAACAACTTGGAATAGACATAAATCTGGACCTCCAAGCTACCCTGGCATATATTTTTTAAGGGCCCCATGTATGTTTCAGTGGATCAGATCTTTGTCAACTCTGTTGATAACTGACCCAATAACAATGATACTGTGACATATGTCCCTTCAAATCCAGGTATTTATGTAATATTATTTGAGTTTCAATTTTCTTAATGCCACAGTTACTGCAAACCATGAAATTAATACAAAATGTAATTGTTTTTTTCAAAGTCATATCCAACTGCAAACTGCAAAGACACAAATCTGCCATTGCCATTGCATAATTCACCAACAGATACAGGTCTATGTAGTCCGTTTTGGGTAATTAGTAGAATAAACACAGACCCTGAGCTGATGGTGCTTTATGTAATGGCAGACCAGGGTTTATGTTGCTTCCTTGACTTATAAGTGAGCATATATGATAAATGTAAGACATCATCACTATCCATGCATTGAACTTTTGACTAAGATGTACAGTCTTTCAGAAAAGCATGGAAATTCTTTATCATAAAAACAAATAAATTTATATCTTGCATGAGTAACTTACCTGAAGCAATTTCTGCTCATGAGTTAATAAAATTCTGTCTGCAACAAATGTAAATAACTACAAGTTTGTTGCAAATGCGTTATGTTCAGAAAGGAAGCCTTATGATTTGTAACCTAAGATTATGTAAACTACTATCATGGGTTGTAATGTAAAACTTTGGAAAGAACTGTCGGTCTGATATATATACATGTATATATATATATGTATGTATATATATATATATATATGTATATATATATATATATATATGTATATATATATATATATATATATATATATACATATATATATATATATATACATATATATATATATATATACATATATATATATATATATATATATATATATATATATATATATATATAAAGTATATTACCAAAGGTAAGTGATCAACATATGCATGTGCAAGTATATGAATATGTGTAGGTGTTTATGTGTAGGTGTTGCTATGTATCGGCTTGTTCAAAGTAACAGAAGAAAGAGTGAAGACAACAAGCTCTGTAAGTTTTAACAAAAATAATTTATTTCCCTAGAAAACACGATGAAGAGGTAAAAATATGAAATAGGGCTTACAATTTATGAAAGTCCAAATGTTTGTCCTTGAAATGTGAAAAACATAAGTCTGATCAATAAATAGTTCTAAATGAAGCTAGTCTGAATCTCAATTCCGTTCCAAGATGTCGTCACCAAGTTTTTACACAAATGTCCAGAATTTTCACTTTGAATCACAATTTAAAATTAATGTCACCAAATGTCTTTATCAAAGCCAGTTGTGTGGTTCTAGAGGGAAAATAATTATTGTTTAGCAAGTAGATAAACTACAGCTGTCATCTATAACAATATACATCTAGGTCTACAGATGTAAAAATGAACAACTCCTTCCAGCACCAGAAAAGAATACCTTTTTCAAGGTATATGAACTACAAGATGTTAAAATATGACTCTGATCACTATTTCATGGATACCCATGTAATTAAACTAAATGAAAACGTCATTTCATTTACATGCATGAAGAACACATGATTTTGAAATCTCACCATCGCAATATAGAATGCCAACATGTATAATTAGAAATGACCTTGGTCATAACCAATCATCTACTTAGCTTGTTTATCAGACCAGCAATCTTAGAAAACTTCTTAAAAAATTCTTAAAAGTAAAATTTATGTTCTAAATAAACATGATGTTTCAAAATGTCAGACTCGGTGAACATAATCATCATCACAACAACAATTATATTCAATGATACAAAAATAAAATAGAAAGAATTCAAATTTTAACACAAGTAATTACACTACATGGTCATAACAGTGTATGTGAATGTGTGTAGGTGTCGGTGTGTATGAGAATGTGAGCAGGCGTATGTGAATATATATGTAGGTGTATTGAATGTGTGTAGGTGTGTATGTGAATGTGTATATGTGTTTTAGTGTATGTACAAGTGTGAATGCCACTAATGGTATGCTATTTTAAAGCATAATGCAAATAGGTAAGTTACCAAGTTACTTGTTGAGGCAATTCATCTAGATATATCTTTGACATATTACAAAAATTGTTTACATCATCAAATCCACAATTATCTAATACAGACTCACCTCATTACCCTTATCTTTCTCTCTGTTAGCTTTTATCATCTTTTCCTCATTAGTGAGACCTGACAAAAGTATTTTAAGTGAAATGAAAATATTCAAACTTTTATTTTAATTTTAAATGTGTCCATGCAAATAGCAATCCTCCATCAATATTATGCTACTAAAGGGCACAAACTGAAGTCAAACAGGAGCTTAATTCTTTTAAACTAATAAAGATGTTATGTGACCCGAGTCATTTTAAAATAAATCCTTATACCAAATTGTGATAAAATCCATTATATCCTTCAAAACTTAATGACAGACCAAGTGTGATGGAACAGCTGAATGTGGGATATGCTATATGCCTCCTCTAATGATATATAATATTTCAGGTCGAAAGACTTACAAAAGGCAATTACTAAACAAAGTTATTTTATAGGATTATTTAGGAATAAAAATTCATAATTCCAGTGGCACTGCTCGATAAAAGGATTCCAAGAAACCTTTAAATTTCCTATTATCACAATTACAAAAACATTTGATATAAAATGACACTACACAAATATTGACCTTTTACACAAAAAATAAACCTATTTACTATGGTGAGTCTATTCATATATATATATCAAATTTGTTAAAATTGAAAAAAATTCCTATCCAAATGTGCATATGTATTTCTAAATCATCACTTAGTTCATGACAAAACTCTAAATTACCTTTGTCATTAGTCCTATATTTATTCCATTGTTACAAAATAAATACATATTTAACACATATTATCTATGTTTCTATATATAATGCTACTATGAAATCTCTTGTATTGCAATTGGTTTATTTATAGAAAACCATAAAAATCTACATTCTATCTGAGTTTTGTCATGAATACAAAACAAGAATGGAAAACTTATAGCAAAAGGAATTGGAATGTGCTATGTAGGTATGAAAGCCAGACATTTATGTTCTGCCTGGCAAGGATTTGGACAAGCAAATGATACAGAGGCAGCTGTGTAACAACTGTAAGATGGCTCACAATGTAATTGCTTTCTGGCATCACAACCAGCGGTAAATGACAGCTGTTGACAGGTCAATTATTTGGGCAAGAACGGTGGCAGTTTAAAGGTTTCATGTATTATTTTCCTCTGATAAGTATAGAAAAGCTTACATTTTCTGAAAGGTTATGAAACTGAATGTATAATAAAATAAATCCTAATTTTAAAACAATTATGAAAGAGAAAAATCACCAAAAACATGGATTTCAAACTTTTAAATTTTGTATCAATTTCTGAGTAAAGATTTCTCTACCATCAATGAAAATAATCATACTCAATCTATGGTGATTATATATTTAGTTATGTTCTAGAGAACCATTTCATGCTGTACTTATTTAAGTACATTGACAGCAGTTTTCAAAAGTACCAGTCATTAAATATCAAATCCTTTTAATTTCAGGTATGCCATGTATTAAAACCTAGGACATAATTTATCAGTTTCCATATATGTCCATAATCTCACAAATTTTGAAGAAAATAAGTATAATAGTATTTAAAATATAATTTTTATTTTTAAATTTCAAAATTGTTACCAAATATTTAAATTTGAATCAATGTCCAGTTTCTGTAATGTAGTCAACACTTAAAACACTAGTATACCTATATTCATCATATAGGTAAGGATAAATGTGACAAGACATGGTTACAATTTCCACAATTAGCCAGCATTCTAACCTTAAACCAATCTGCAAACAATACAGATCCTGATCTGGCATCACATAATGCACCAGCCAATCAGGTTCTATGGGGTTTCTTGCCTACAAATTATCCAAACAAACTGCAAAGATGAAAAAATACTGGTGCATTTTGTGATGGCAGATCTGGGTCTATGCTATTTGTAGATGGATCTAACTTATATGCTATATTCCTAATACATCTTTTGACTATTTATTCACAGCATGCCATGATGCAAATAAATCATCCAGGTCGATAAAAATCTTTAATTTACAAAACAGCTGTTGTGATCCACGAGTCTGAATGGAAACAACTTATATAATAACACAATAATTGAATAATGTAATTTAAAGAATAATAGTCTAAAATTGCAAATGCATTAGTTGGTAAATATAATGAAGATTACCACTGTTCAGAACAACAATATGACCATGCAGAGCTACATTTATTTCTGTTAAAAATGCAAGAACTACTTTATGTAAATTTCTATAAATAGAGTTAAATGTAAAGTAACCAATGCAAACACTAAATGATAATGAATACACACTGTATACCTTAAAAAAGAAAGAAAGAAAAGATTTTATTTTTATGAAAATCATATAAATTGATTTTAATAGAATCAAACAGCAAAGCTTTCTATTTTTTCCCAAAAATCCTTCGTTATGCAATAATTTATTATAAAAAATCTGGACAAAAAAATACTGCAAGATCAAGGTTTATTGTGTTGTCAGTATTCTGTTGCAACCGTTAGGTCCAAAAATGGCAGAATTCTAAAACATGTTGCTACATTTAGTGGCGCTCAACAGTTTCGTATTTAGCATAGGGTTAGAATTTGAAAGAAAAAAATTTTTCCTTTGTTTTCTCAATAGTTATACTGGCTATTTAAAAAAGACTTTGTATATCTTAGGTATTGTTTAAAGAACCTTTAATTCTCTTTATTTTGGTGTATGATTGATGGGTGTAATATGGGTTATAGAGTATACAGCTTGGCCTTACTCCAGATGTGCACCTTTCAAAAAAGTGCTAACTCCACTTGCTCATTTTCACTTCCCAAACGTCAGAGGTTAAATTGTAAAAAAAGAAAGCCGATAACTTATTATACATTTTATATATTTGGTAATTCATTTATTGCACTTTCAGAAGCTGGTATTGTCTAGTCTGGCAAAATTCATTTTCCCTATTTTTAATAGCTGCTAAGGATAGTGTACTTTGGACAAATTCAGGTTGATTTTTGGAGCACAAGGGCGCAGTCATTTTAGTTAGCAGTGTGCTAAGATCACTTAAAATTTCCAAAAGAACAATATCCAAAGAAATGTCAGCCACATTACATGAAAGTAGCACAGAGGTATGCCAACATTCTCTCTACTGTGCATGTTTTAATTGCAAATAACTTCACCTTACATCACTCTCTGAAAAATACCTAACTGTTGAACACCACCTTTGCCATATGGATTCAATTTCATACATGTAGTACACTGAACACACTGACTCATCCATATCCTTACTAAGTGGATGATACTTGACAAGCTGAATTATAAAGCGTACTGAACCAACTATGCTTTAGTTAAATGCCAGTTGATAAGCAAGATGAACACAAACCAAAATAATTTCAATCTCTCAAAAAAGGATGAATAACCAGAAACCAGAATGATTGAAATCTCCAAAAGAGTAAGATCTCTTACGTAGACCCCCATCACAGAGCTGAAAACTCAAAATCTACCAAGAAGAACAGTGAGGCTATAGCACTTTCAATGTGGCTTGTTACAAATGAAATTAAATCCACAGTAAAATGAATATAGGAATTGGGGGATGGTTAGAGTACAAAGACTAACATTAAAATACTTGGACAAATAGTCCTAAAATGTAAGATGCAGACCCTGATAGCTATGACAGGGTGAAGTGGGAGGTAGATCCTGCCCCTCCCCATCATAATTGTCATGGTTGAAGTTTTGTTTTGTAAGTCTAATGAACTCTCACCATTATAACCATTAGTGATAGACTTAATTTCACTTCTAAGCATCCACCTTAGATAGCCCTGCCTGTTAATGTACACAAAGGTGGTTTTAAGAAATGAAAATTGGTCACTCACAAATCTGGACAATAATGAATCAGCCCAATCATATTGTTTTTTCTGTGATTATCATGATATAAACTGTCAGTTGCCAAATTACCACTGACAGTTTATATGATAATAAACACAGAAAACAACATTAAACTATTAAGTATTTGAGAATTTAGGACATTGATAGTGATTGTATTGTTGCAAATTTAGTTTTAGACATTAAAAATAAAAACACATTTGTGATAGTAAGACTATCATTAATGTCAAAAAATCCTCAAACACAAGATGTCAACTCCATTTATATACACTTTAGAAAACTTTGCAGAAAAGAATCCCAAATGAAAAATATGTCATTCTCTATTGCACAATTGCATCCAAGTCTCTGACAGTACATCAGGGTCTATTATATTTTTTCAGGGACTACTTATTCTACTATAATTCTATCTATTCAATTTTTGTTTTTAGCAATTTATATGAATTCTGCAATTGTACATTCTAGAATGGACCCTGAAATATGCAATGATTTTTTTTACTGCTGAAACACTGACATTTGATCAGCTATATCTACCTTTGTCATCTATGTGGTCTGAAACCTTTTCTCTTTGGTTAGATATAGGACTCACACTTTTGTTATCTCCTCCATCTACTTTCTCAAGTTCTTTCTCAACATCAAATCTATAAAAAGACAACAATTATGCATAGATTGTTTCAGTTATTCCTCTTATCAAAAAGATTAATATATTTGATAATGCTTTGCTTTAGGCAATAATACTGAAAACACTGAAGTATTCTGCATTCTTGTACATTTCAGCAAAAGAAAGTGATTTGTGGAGTAAAATATGTTCTTTTTAATATTTACCTGATCATGATACATTAAGAGTACAGTTACATCCTTGCAAATCCAGCCCTCCTAAAGCTTGGTTTGAGCAACAATATACGTGCTTAAGGTTGTCCACCCCCTAATTGATGAGAGTGGTTACCCACAGGAATGAGAGACTGGTGCCAAATCCATAAAATACTTCACTTACAACTAGAGTGTATATGGACACTCACGTTTTAAAATATCAGTGCTGAAAGGTTTAGAAGGTGTGTTATGATAGTATAGCTATTATAGAACGGAAGAAACAAATTTTTACTCTAAATATAGGTCTTTACTTCAAATATCTTACTTGGTCACAAAACATACTGAGAAAAGGTAAGAGTGTGCTCCCTTACCCTGGAAAAGTTCTAATCTCAGGCCTCCGATGTACATGAAGCAGCTTCAAATCTCGTGAGAGATAACGGGCACAAGTTATATCGATATGTCTGGACACCACTGACTGATAACATTTTTATCTGGCAGATCCAGTTGAAGCCGAGTATGTCTTTCTGAAGCTGCATTTTGATGAAAGGGCACTGTTGTTAAAGCTAGAAAAAGTCTTCTCTGTCCTCTATCCCAAGGCTTGGATAATATTAGTAAGGGAACATTTACGCTTGAAAACTGTGCTAGTGGCAGCTGCTCTAACCTTGTGAGCTGTCATATGCAAGAATATCTTTTGGTCTTGGAATAGTTCTTAAGATGCAGAATGGATAACTCATCGGACCCAGGACAACACAGCATGAGTGATCATCTTTTCCATCTTTCAGTGATAGAAATAAATGAGAAATCCCATCTCAGACTACTATAGTGCCCTTATGGAGTTCTATCAACTCCCTTAAGGTGAAGGTTCTATGAGGCAAGTGGTTTCACAATACAGGTTGATTAATGAACTTAGCTATAAAAGCATAATCAATCATAAGTGAAATCAAACCTTCTCAACAAAAGTGCAGACAGTTCAAACATGTTGATAAAGGCAAGAAACTCACTGATTCTGTATGCTGTACTTAGAAAGGCTAGGATAGTTTTTATGAGGCAAGTTTATGGGAATCCAGATGTAGATTTGAAAAATGCTTTCTCAGCCATGACAAAGCCCACAATAGGTTCCATTTCCAACACAAAGCCAAAACTGTCTGTTTGGATAAATCAAAGTTCATTAAAGTCAGGGAGATCTTTGTTCTGGTCTTAAGAAATCTGAGATCATGGAATGGTAGCTTTTTATAGTGATGGAGGCTAAGTTCTTCTCTTCTATATAGTCAAAGGGGAAAGTTAGCTAAGGCTTTTAATGGAATAAGTTCCCTTTGTATGCTTTCAAAGTTGCAACTCAGTGATCAAATGATTCTGTCCACCAATAATTCTGAGAACTGCTTTCCCATGAGGGCTTGATAGATGAGCCAGGCAGGTTCAATAATTCTATGTTTGGAAGGCTTGAGTCTAACCTTGATTTATTGTGCATTTTCGGCACAGCTGACCTGACTATCAAATGGGGCAAGTGTGTGTATGTGTGAGAATAGCACTTTACAGGGAGAAACAGTGTGTTCTTTGATATTTTCATGTGTATTGGACCAAAAATATTGGTTAATATTTAGTGAAGACGATGCTTAAATATGCCATGAAAAATTCCTGATGGTAGGTCCCCATCTGTGTGTTTTTGGATTTAATCTTCCAGTTTGGTTTGTGAAAAAATTTATTTTTTGCATGATACACTAGAATGATTGTACAGTATTAAATAAATTTATTCAGCAACTATTTGAATTCTTTGGAAATCTTTCTGTACATCTGAAACTTAAACACAGGAAGGGCTTTTTTCATTGGAATGTTTTTAAATTTCTTGGAACTATTGGAATTGAAAGTACTTTTAGGAAATAGGAATTCATTCACCATGCTTTAAGTGAATTTAATTCTTTGACTCCTGTATTTTGAGAAATAAATTATTTTCAATTACGGCAAACATGTTTGTTTTACTTTTTCTAGCTGCGTAGTTTAAGTCCCTGGCATCATAACATGAGATTTGGAAAAGTAAAAGATGATTTAACAAAATTAACAGAATCACAGACAGCTGTAAATGAATTGGAGACTTGTGCCTTGATACATATATCACAGAACATCTTTAATTTTGTATCTAAGCCATGGACACTCAAGTTTCTAGCTGTCAAGAAATTTTCAGGAACTTCTGACCTGCTCATCATGATTTGGTATTGCAATTGAAGCATTACTACCATCACTAAATGTAGATGTTGTTGGAGTGTCAGGTATAACATCAGATTCAGTGACTGTTGTCTGTTGAATTTGTACTAAATCTAAAATGCTGTTGATTTTGTTAACTTACTCTTATGATGAGACGATGAACATGCAACATCTAACTTAAGTTTACCCCAGATAAAGTTGCACTTTCAACAGTATATAATGTTTACGTGACAAGTGCTCGTACTCACTAACAAGGAAAAGAGTGAAAGCCAATAAGCTTTGTATATTTTAACAAAGCAATTTATATCCCTAGACAACAATATAAAAATTGGCAAATAGTACATACAAATAGTGAATATAATCCATTTTTTGATCTTAAGAATGAAAACAAGTCCTTTCACTAAATAGTCTTATAAGAATCCAGGTTCGAGTCCCAACAATGGACAAGTATGGAAGGCGGTGACGTCAAATATAGTCCAATGTATGAATATCAACAATTCCTCACTTGAACCAGTCTTTGTTTCCGAATAATTCCAGACTGACTGCCATGAATATCTTTCTGAAATTTTTTTATATAGAAAAGTCAACTTGTTGAGTATTTAGGGAAATAAATTATTAAATCCAAAAATTCAGATAAAGAAAAACAATTCTGGCTACAAATTAAACAAAATACTCCTTGTATCTTCAAAGTGTTGAATGACTAAAAAAAATATATGGAAAGTGTATTTAAAACCCCAGACTTCATTTTAAGTCATGTGAGATTGATCATGTGGTCTCTTACTACACTAATTTTGGCACATCCGCCAGTCACCCCACTTATGAATCAATCATAAAAAAGGTTGTTTACACACAGTGACCATGCATAGAATATATGCTCCTGATATTGACCAATCATTTTAACTTCCTGTTGACACTGTTACCATGGTAAGACGATCTAAATGATAGTTCTCAGGTAAAATAGCTTCGTCTTGAATAAACAAACTTTGTTATAAAATTATATCTCATTACTGACAAAGAATCCAGTCTCCGAGAAAAATATTCATTGCAATTAAAAACAATGAAGAAAAATGAAATAAAAAGAATTTTAAACTTTACACACAAGCAATTTAATCACATATACCTAACATAATTCTGCTTGAGATTTTTTTTCATTTGCTTTGTATTTATATACAGCAATCTGTACTTCAAATGTAATCAGTTTTCTCTGAAGATTCAGCAAAACTATTTTATTGGTATATTTTAAAATTAACAACAGAAGGATTAGCCATCATTCAATTAATTGTAGCTGTTTCTGTTCGTGTCTTTACAGGTCAGTTGATTGTAGGTATAGTTCAGTAGCATAAGTGAGTGTATCACCACATACAGTACTCAGGCCAGATGTCAACATAAGGGGATAATGATGTAACAATGCACTGTAAAGATAGGTTTGGCAATACGAACAAAGGTTTTGTTTATGTAACAGATTCTAGTGCATCATGCAAGTGTGTGGCTTTCTTACACAGTCCCTTCAAATTTCTCCACTCCAAATCCATCATTGTATGTACGAATTAAACAGCCAAAATGGCTGTTGCCAAAAAAATTGCCAAAGGATTTATTTTGTTGCCAATAAGGGAAAACAATTGCAATTTGTGACATTGGCAAAGCCCATGATGATCCCTGGTTATCCCTCGATGATGTGGCTTACTTAGTTTTTTTTCTAGGCCAGTGAGCTCTCTGTAGTCAAGATCTCTATTAACGGAAGGATGTTAAGGCGGTGATAATGATAGTATCCACATTTTGTGTTCTTTGATTAGGACAGCCTCCCAGACATTTTCTCACATTACATGCATGTCACATATAAGACCCAGCTTCAACCAGCTTTAATGCATGCACCTCATACACAATGTACTGCCCATTGTGTTAACACCTGTAATTGTCAACATTAAAACAGCAGCATATGCAGGTGAAACCAGTCAAGCACTGTGTGATATTACAGTGAGAAGTCGCCAATGACTATCACAACTGTGCAAATTAATTTAGAAATTATAAACTAGGCCAATTACTGAGGCCAAATATAGTGTTACAGTAATTAAAATGGTACTGACATGAATATTGTAATACAAGGTTAATTCATCACCTATGATAGAGAAGAATGAAAAATTGATAGAAATATCAGTGGAGTATATACTTTGTTCTGGGAGAAAAATCCTCAAAATCACACAGATAGGGAAAAGTCCCAAGTGGAAATCAGTTTTGCAAGGTCTTCAAAATATGCATGCTTTCTAGTGTGAGTGGTAGTAGTACCAGAAGTATGGATAGGATCTGACACCTATCCCTCAAATAAATGAGAGAACACTTGTGTCTGACTTCAACATAGGTGGGAAGATGGCTTCAGCACTTTTCTTGCTAACAGAAGCTTGGGATGGCTGGATTTGTGAGGCAGTGGAAGTATCAGACCACTAATCATTTCACAGCCAGATAATAAGTCCACTGTACAGTGCATAAAAAATACAGCACTAAATATTTTGTGAGTCACAAATTGGCTAATAAATCAATTTATTGTTTTTTCCCCTATAATACATTTCATAAACTTCAATCTATGTACTGAAATTGACAACAACTTTTTTACTTTAATTCTGAAATTCTCTATTTAATTTCCTACTGATAAAATAGAATACTGACTCTTAGTATGAGATTATGCTATTTTAGGTGCAGATCAGGGATCAACTTCTTTATGAAAACAACACCTCCCAAAAATGCGACAAATGACATGTCTTTCAAAGCTGAACAAAATTTCTCTAACTGTAATGGAAGCATTGTGGTATTTCTGCCAACCTATTGCTGAGATTGTATTTTATTTTTACTTCATTAACAGCAAGTTCTATGGGAAATTATTTAATGGTCTAAGCCCTGGATGTATTTCTAATGTATTATGATCGGATAATGTATCTGAAGAAGAATTACTGTTAAGTTATTGTATGAACAAAAGAAAACACCCTTATTTGCTTTCTAATGTTTTATTCACCTTACTGACAACCAGATTTAGAAAACTGGTTGTATTGATTATTATGAATAGGATTTCTTCTATTAAAAACAAAATGACCTCTACATATATTACCTACTTATTACCATGAAATCATGAAATCTTAACATTGTTATTTTACTGATACATGGCAAAACAACAAATGTCATCATGCTAATTACTCTAAGTACAATTGTCCCTTTATTCAAAGCAGGCATGTGCAATGTACAACCCAGAAGCGGAATCTGCCACATGCCCTGGTTTTACCTCTTTATTTGTATCAGAGTGTGTGACTTTAAAACTTACTTATCTGGCCTGTACCCTGGAGACAGATGCACATGCCTGATATAAAAGGTCACTGTTTAATTAAGCTTTAAAAGGTCAATATACTTGAACAATAAATAGAAGGCTGCTTGTTGAAAGGAGAAGACAAAGGATGGGTAACCAGTCTGTGTGGTTGCAAATGTGGTCTAACTATAACTGCACAATCTATAACATACAAATCCCTGTGCATGCAAATAATGTTCACAAATGTCGTGTATATACTACAAATCTAACATGATATCACAAAGCTTACTTATCCCATTCCTGGTAATCTCTTGGCTTAACTCTTTTGTTGGATTTATCTTCTGAAACACTGGGCTGAAATTTCACAAAACAATGATACATTTTAGGACTTTGTTTTGAAATTTGTTTAAACTTTAATGTACACAGAATTAGTTGGCAATGTATATATTTCAATTAAAGAAAGTCTGAAAGATTAGAAATCTCTTAAATAGCTTAACAGTCTGTTAGGCTGCATTAAAACGACCCCAACTTGCTACAATTTATTCATTAGAATGTTAAACATCAAAACTAAAATTTGCTTACAATCATGGATGGTTCTGTGCAAAAAGCATAAAACTGGAACCAAACATATCTAAATTTTAAAGATATCAGATCATATCATTTTAAAGCCACAGACCAAATTTGGTTAAATAAATATTCTAGACAAAGTTGCACAAATGTTAAAGAGGATGGGCAAACAGTGACCCTATGTACTGTAAATTATAGCTTAGAACTGTGGAAATAGATCTCACTCAAGGTCTCATAAACATACAGTTGCATGCCACATTTACTTAAACTTTAAAAACTTTAGTAACATTCTGTTGATATGCCAAAGTCAGAACAAAGTGTAATCATTGGCAACCATAACTCCTTAATCTAACAATCCTTGATATAGTTATACCAAAGAAACCTCAAGTCAAGACAACTAGCTATAGGGGACTTTTACTCCTATTAATGATGATATGGCATTCTGGAAACATGTTTATTGTCTTATCAATATAAAGCTTCATACTAAATTAGCTGCAATCAATTTATTCCTGAGTAAAAGTTGTCTTGATAAAACCCACAGTTAGGAGGCATGGAAATCAGGAGCTATAATTCCACTAAACTGCGCCAAAGAAGACTGAATCAAACTCAGTTTTAGCTGCACATTAAATCTGCTTAAAATTCAACAATTCCCAGTCAAGTCATTTGGCAGAAACCAAATGGAAAGATGTCAGAAAACTTGAACATCATACAGCCAAAAAATCTATGCTATCTGCCACAAAAAGGTTTACACTAAATCTAATATTGTCACAATACTTTCAGATCATAATGTCTATGTATAATTTTCTCTTAAGCATAAAAAAGTTGCATAATATTCTAGAATAGTCTATATTTGAACACAAGCTTTTATAATATAGCAGACTTTTACTACTAAAAATGCATTCACTGATTTAAGTATTGCAGAATACCTATTGACAATTTAGTAGTACCATATAAGTTAACTTAAAAATTGGGTCCAACTTCAAAAATCTGCTATAGCATAAAGAACCAGCAGATCAGAGTCTACATTGTTTACTTTGCAGATTACACCTAACAAACTACACAGACCTAGTCCTACATTGTATGGATGTATCATATGTTATTCATGTTTTGGTGGTAAATCTTACTGCCTAAATAAAAGCCTCATCTATTGTGTTCTGATGTTTACTGCCATCAGAATGAGAGACCAAAATTCAAGAACTCACAAACTTGGCAGCATATGTAGAACCTTCTCCATAAATTAATCTTGATACAGGCAGACTTTTCATTCTCTTTTGTCGAATAAATTCAAATTCTCATAAGCAAATGGATGTGTTTTCAAGTTCCACTGACCTACATTTCAGTAAGTTGGAATTCAATGGAAGCTAGGAATGCCAAATTTGTTAGAATGATGATAATTATCTTGAACAAAACAAAGCTATCTAAACACTTTCTTCAACATTAACATATTTTTATTCTTTTCATTTTGGGGCCCTGAGTGGCCAAGTGGTCTAAAGTGCTCTCCATTACGGATCACTGCCATCTCACCTCTGTCTGTGTGGGTTCGAGTCTAAGATTCAGTGAATGAAGAGATGTAAGAAAGCTTGCCAGTAGCTTCTCGTGGGTTGGTGGTTCTTTCCGCGGAATTCCCAGTTTCTTCCTCCACAATTTATACTGGCCACCATGTATAGCCTATTTTGTGCAGAAAAATGTCGTTAAACCCTACAACAACAACAACAACATCATTCTTTTCATTAAAGAAACAATCTTTAACCTAATCTAATTTTGGCACTCCCTGCTTCCATCACATTCCAACCATCTGAATTGAACATGAAAATGCATCCATCTGCAACTGTCAGATTTAGATTCCATCAGGATAAAGACAGCAAGGTAAGCATAATCAATTAGATTTAAATTTGTGGAAGAGAGTCAATATTGGTTACCAAGTGCGTGAGATATTTCTGAAATCTGACCTCTTGTTCTCCTGTCAGTTCATTTGGAAACATGCTACTCAAGGCCATTATGTATACAGCAAGAAGGACCAAAACATAAATAACATGTAATTTGTCTTACAATGTTGGATTAGCATAGACCCAGATCCCCTGGTACATCATGAGGCAGCAGATCTGGTCTGTGCCCTCTGAAGCAAGGCATGACTTATAAGAGTATATATGCTATTAGTACATCAATCAGTGACAATTAGTAATCTGTACACAAGGCAACTTACTTCAGCTTTCTTGCCTTTACTGTCCAGTGTGACAGGATTTCTGATTGGTGGCAAATCTGTTTCCTCATCTTCTTCTTTGGAGGCAGAATCTTTCAGATTTCTGTCAATATCCTTGATGTCTTGGGACCAATTCTACAAAACAAAAGGATTGCACAGATCTGCAGAAAAAAATTGTGGTTTAAAACAAGTGTTATGTACATTTAATATGTATTATTTGTTAGCTTTTCTTAATGAATATGTTATGTAATTTTGTAACTTTTAATTGGCCTTAGTCCAAAATCAAGTTCAGAGTATACCTGACCATTGACATTGATTTTTTAGACAACATAATACATAGCTAAAATTTTCTCCATGAGTGTGGACTAAATAATCACATCAATAATGTAAACATGTCTTATTCTGAGTCTAGGTCACCAGTATTTCTCCATGGATAAACCTACTGTACCTGATGTTACTATATTTTATGTCTTAGTGTATAATATAATGTTCCTTACTTGAGAAATTACTCATTCCTGAATTACATCTTCAGCAGAATCAGTCTCATTGTTATGTTCAGTATTTCATATGTGTTAAATCACAAAGTGTTCATTAATAAAATTCATGGACAGGAATATTAATTTCAAATAACAGTGAATTCAGACAGGAACATTTTTGGATTATAATATTGTGATACATCAAAAGACTCTTAGCACATCACCACAATCAAGGTTATTGGCAAATTACCAAGTTTGAGACAACATTCACATCAACATTCAATATTGGAACTTATTTGGAATGCTACTTAAATTCAGTTGGAACTTTATGCATTTGAAATTGTGTTAAAACATTTAAGACTTTTTGGGTTTTAAATTTACAATAATGTAAGTTTTTTTTTTAATTTTCAATTTGTGTTCTTCAGAAATGAATTATTTTTGAATTTTACAAAACTTGTTGGTTTTCACTCTTTTCTGTTACTTAGTTAAAGACCATAGAGTAATGACACTAGTCTGATTTCATTAATATGAAACAGTCCCATTGACATTATCAGATTATTCTGACCATCCAATAAATGCACAGGGTTTTGGGATGATCTATCGATAAATCCCATGGATAAACATAGTAGCTGTCAATCAAATGCTGCATAAGAGAAATTCAAATATCTTCACATTAAGGGATTTTTGGATGGTTGGAGTGAATTGGTCTGATATGTTGTTTGGACTTCCGAATATGATCAATGTCTTATCCTTAAGATTTCCAACATGTCATTCTATTTTCCTGAAATATTCAAAATATACCTAACAGTCTTATACTGTTCACTTGCACATTTTTCAAAAAGAATGCTGACTTATGGAGTTATGCTACTGAAAGGATGTCTCATTCTTTATACACTGTACTTCTACATATATATTGAGACTGGTCATCATCACTGTAGGTCCAACTGTCACTCAGTTCATCTGGTAACAAACTTTAACAATCAGTTCACCTGGTAACAGAAACTTCATTCACACAGGCAATAGGGATGTCAATCTGATTTGATATGTCTTATGAGGATGAGCAGATGAGAACAGAGGTTTTGAATCTTGCATGCAGTTTGAGATGGGAGTTGGTGGGTTTAAAAATTACAGATATTTACAATGGCTCCATCATTAGTTCATAATCCAGTGATGTCAACTGTTTCCATCTCTGAATTCTGTAAAAACAACATCTGGAAAAATGAAAGCTGAAGCAGGGGAATCTAGTTTTTTTTAATTAAAGTCACAGCTTTTAAGATCGTTACTAGCTAACAATGAAAATGACTGAGTAGCCAAAAATATACCAATTATATATAAATCTTGCATTGTAAAAATATTACGCATCACTTTGCTCCACAAATAAGGGGCAAGCGCAGCTATAAGCACATGAATAAAACACAAATAAATCTTGAAATTTCCATTTTGAATGAAATTTCATTTTGACCCTGTTAAGGATAAAATCTAGAGAACCTTGTATATATTTAACACCTTTTATGGCCACTCTCATATAATGCAACTTTTCTGCTTTAGAGAAAGTGACCTTATAAGAGAAGAACCGCTGTATGAATGATGGACAAGGTAATACAATACCCATTCTGTGGTGGGGTCATACTAACATCATAATGTTAAATGCAGTATAAAGCAATATTAAACAAATGTCATAAATAAATCACATTTTAACCAACATGACACTACTTACAGTCAAATCCCTGTCAAAATCTTTCTTCTCCTCACATGGTAGATCTGATGGTTTTAAGACAGGAACCTCCTTCCTTAAAGTGCGACTAGAATATAAAAATATTACATCTCTAATGAGGTTTATTGTAACATTTAATTACAGTCTAGATTCATTAATCCAAATCATTAAATAACTCCATGAAATAACTAGCTTTCTGTCTTTAAAACACAAATACCCTCTGCAGCTGTTAAAAAATCCAAAACTACAGATAAAACCTGCAAAAAAGCATTGAAATTGCAAAACAACATAAAATCAGATCAATTAATATAAGCATTAACACACAAATTTTTGGGTTAAAAAAAATTAAGATAAGCAGTTGTTTTTTTCAATAATCAGGCTAACAACATTTTCATTAAAAGAATATTCAAGATTAAAGCATGTGTGTGTATGTGTTTGTGTGTGAGAGAGCTCTCTGTAGAATTTTTAATTTGGACATGTTAGAGGTAAAAAGACATACTTTTCAAAAGTTCAAAGTGTATGGTCAAGACATACTTAACCATCTTGCATGAACCCTAGAAATGCTACCAAACACATGCACTGCACGAATAAGTCTACATTTGGTGAACACCCTCTTGCAACACAGGTAAGAACTGCACCACCATTTTGTATATAATAGGAATCTGGGCCTACTATATGTAACCTCTCTGACTCCTGAAAAACGTTACTAAGACCAGCCAGATAGGTAATGGAATCTAATTGTGGGGTACTGCAGCTGCAGCAGGGCATGACAGCATGTTACAAAATAAAATAAAACATCTGAGAGTACATGTAAAGTGTTCAAATGCGCAACAACGCCTGACATTGCCAAAAATTCCACATAAACTTGATAGCAGTTCTGTACATCAACCTAGTATGATCGGACACAGAAAACACAAATTTACGTGCAAGTTGTTATCAAAATTGCATAAATTCTTAAGTCAGAGGTCACACAATATCCAGAAACATTTGTATTTCATGTCTCTGAATGCCAGCAGGAGACGGAAGTGTTTTAAGACAGTCATGTTTTTTTTAATGAACCCATTTGATGTGCTCTTTGATGAACCCATTTGAAGCGCAGTGCTATATGATATGGATTGCTCTACAAGACTGTTGAACTGTACATACAATACCCAGAAATATGTGTATTCCATGCCACAGAATGCCAGAGGGAGATTGAAGTGTTTTAAGAAGTCGCATCTTCATTGAATCCATGTGAAGTACTTTTTAGTGAACCCATATGAAGTGAAGTGTCTTTTGATATAGATGGCTCTATCTGTCTATGCACCCACAAGATGGCTGAACTGTACACACAATATCCAGGAATGCTTATATTCAATGTAACAGAACACTAGTGGAAGAATGTGTTGTAAGATAGTCCTGTCTTCAGTGAACAATTTATGTCACTGATTCCACATGTTGTAACCATATCAAGATTTCAAAAGGCATCAACTCTTTTTATAACTATACTCATACTGTTGAGCAAGAAAGTAATCTTACCTGTTGGGATTAAGGGCCTGAACTCTTGCCTCACATATCCTTTCCAAATCTGGATATGTTCCTTCTTCACCAGACCTGGAATTGTATTTTAGTAGCAAACATGAAAAAAACCTTCAAAACCATTATTAACATTGTAAGAACATGGAAAAAGCCACATAAGTTGATATACTTGGTCCAGAACTAGATTTCTCTGAAGCCGTTGAAAAAGTTACACACAACAGATTATCATACACACTATAATTTTCTGCAGTCACAGGGAACATACAGAGTTGAACTTATTCATTCTAATGGAAACAGTATTAGATACAACTCTAATTGATTGACTCTAATGACATTGCAAAGAGATTACATGCAAGTGTCAACCTTTTGAGTAATAACTACAATTGTACCAACTCATTTTCTGTTTCCACCCATTTGTTAATGACTGCAAGTTTAATAATTAATGAAGGTCCACCTCTTGGCTAATTACTGCAAATATGCCAACTAATTAAAAACTACAATTATCACCTGCTCCTACAGAAGGATCATAACAATGGTTAAACAGATTTGTACCAGGCAACTGAAAAATGAAAAATGCCATCATGTATATCTTAAGGCAAGTGTTAGTATACTTACAATGGAGGACCAAATTCATTATGTTGTAATACTAATATGTAGACATGAATGACAATTTGTAATCAACATCATCAACAAGTCTCTAAGTGAAGTGGAATTTCTTAAACAGATTTTAAGGAACTGTATATTTAAGATTTTACCATCTGGAACCCTCATCACAAGAATAAGAATAGACATGCTGAATATATTCAATGGAATACAGTTAATTAGGTACTAAAAAATCTATGCAAAATTTACCATCCTGATATTGTTTCTTTTCAACTATGCTTAATACCCTGCAATGGCAACTGTTATAAGTATGGCACACCTACACAGACATATGATATAAAGTTGTCAATAAGTTTGAGGCAGTAAAATGAAAATGGTACTATATCTATTTCAACATCTCTACAATTTTCAAGAAACAGGCACTCATAGAAGTGCATCATATACCACTACACTGTCAATGTTTACCAGCATCATTTTTTCCCTCACACTGTTGCTCACTAAACCAACTGGCTGTGCCTGGATGCAACCTCATCTGCCATCCAGGATGCGCAACCTGAACATATAATGTATTTTTCATTCTGTTTTTTTCTTCCTGTTATTCAGCAGGTATAGTATTATGTTTCTGCATTAAATACTTATAAGCTGATTCAAATTTCCAGACAATAACTCCATTTTCAATGATAAAATGAGCAATATAGCAGGGTTTCTGTTTACCAATTTTGATTGTGATATTTTGCATTCATCAAACAGGGTCAATTCTTTAGTGATCTTTTAGAAACAAAAACCACTCAATCAACAACAGCCTCCATGTTACAAGTGGGTTAGTGAGTTACTGGGGAAACTATCTTGTAAAGAGCAGAATCTTGGCAGGTACTCAATAAATAAATAAACAGATCTATTAACCATGAAAGGAATACCATCCAAATATTTTATTAAAGACATCAATCATGTAATAATGACCTACAGAATATTTACAGATCCAACAGATTTGTTTGGACTAGGATTTAGTGATCCATCTGCAAACTGACTGACCTCAGATTATTGGTTTGGTACACATTTTGAGCCCTTAGAAATTGTACCAACAATGGTAGTACACAAATCATAAAGGTTTTTGTTCAACTTTTTAATAGCTAATATTGTCTCTCTGATTAAATCTGAAGGCTGAAAAATTCAAATCTTACTTTAAAATACGCAGAATCTTCTCAAGCTCTTGGACATCTTTACAGTTTTCAATGTAGCCAAAATCCAAGTGGCTGATGGGAATGTTATATCTCTTAGTCTTGCTGTCCACTAAAAGGTTGCCAGCACTCATTCTCTTTCTACAGCAACTGATCTATCACCAAAAAATAAAGAATATGTACTGACAATTGCAAATTATGATGACATGACTTAGATGAATACAGGGAATACCCCAGCCCCATATTTGGCTTCAAAAATGGAGGGAAAAAACAGGGTAGTATAAATATTACTCACATCTAAGCATGCACTTTTTATTTCTTCTTTCCACATATCTATTGCTGTTAAAAACATTTTCATATGAACCATCATGCATCTGCATTAGAATTGTTCTGTGGAAATTTAAAAAAAAATCTCTTCTGATTGCTTTGTAAATGTTAATCTCACAATCTGAGGTTTAGTGAGGTATCTGCACAGCTAGTTTATCTACAAACCAAAACCTCCAAAAATATTGACTTTCTTCATTGTTTTTTTTTTTTTGGTGTTTCATTGGAGGTGGGGGGAACACATGCAATCCATGTCCTAGCAACCCCAATCTTGAGAAACATCAAATTGAGTTTTTGTTGTTTTGTACTGGAGTTAATCCTTTATTTTTAGGATGAATTTGGGGAAAAAAGACAGCAATCAATGTGTATTTTTGTAATTAATGCAAGCTACAGTATGACAATGGACACCAGTGATCACCCTGGTTATAAGGCCCTTGATAGAATCAGGCAATTTTTAGGAGGGGAGGTCCTTAGAAACCCAAAATTAGTATCCAATCTTTTTGAAAATAGGCTCCAGATCCAGCATAAAAGATTTCAAAATCACACAAAATTCCTAATTTTACCAAGTTACTTCTGAAAATTTTATTTCTAATTGCTCAAATATTTCCTTAAGCAGTGGCCCCATTTGTCTTCATCCATGAAAAATCCTTTCACTAAATGTTAGGAGGAGAAAAGCATATGCCTAATAAATACCAGTGGAATGTAATGTACAATATGTATCAACACATTCATGGATGAATGACAACATTTCATTAAAAAAGCAACAAGAATAAAAATACAAATATAGCTTTTTTAATGCACAAAGATTATTATTTAATTATATGCAGTCAAAACTAGACACTGTATCTTGTTTAATACAAAAGTTCCAATCATCTAATGGATAGTATGGAAAAATAAAATTTCCTTCTTTTAATAAAATGCAAATTTACAAAAATTTCAAAAATTTTACAAGGCTCACTATAACCAAAACAAATCAGTTTAATCAAAATTATTAGAAACTCAAACTTTCCCATTATCTACCAATTAGTCTACAATCAATCTACAACTGACAGCAATTATATGCCATACTTCATTCACTTGCAGTTCTTTTATTTGCTGCATGCATTATACCTCTTAGCTAATAGGATTCAGTAAGTAAAACATGTCTTGGTTAAGTATATTATGATCATGCAACCAGATGAAGTGGCAAGTTACTTAGAAATGTAAACTTTGTTTTCTTTTTGTGAGACAAATAAAAATGATTTCGCCCTGTGAATTTGCAACTGTAAACTGAGTGGCCACAGTTTGTGATCGAGATGCTCCCTCGACCTAGCCAGGTGGTTCCAGTTTTGCATTATAACCCAAGGTGAAATGTATTGGATACATTGAACAGCAGGTGTTAATGTGTTGATTGTGCCAACAATCAAACTCTGGCAAATTCACAGGCAAGTGTTCTGACCATAAACCCTTTGATCACATTATGAGCCATGTAATTTCTCTCTTAAACTGAGAAATACCCATTTGTCACATGCATGCAAATTAATATTGATCGACATCTATAGGTCAACTGACATCAGATGACAGCTTGAACACAAAATTTGATGACATCACCACTGTAAACAGAAGCCAACACCACTCTTCGGCTATGGTAGGAGATCCATATATGATTCTAGATGTTTTTGTTTCAGATATGCATAATTTATATACTAATGAAGGAAAACTTCAAGCACACTGTTTATTCTCAGATCCACTTAAAAAAGCAGGTCTACCTATTTTCCTTCCATCTTGAATCAATATGTCTGCCTGTAGAAATGTCAAATTAGTCACTAGTGGAATTTGTTGAATGTATGTCACTACATCTGGGGCACTCCAAAAATAGCACTATAAGCAACATTGACAACTGAAATAAGAGGTGGCACCTCTTATTTCTAAACTGAATATCTGAATGTATTTTAGACCCATCTTGATTATTTTTAAAAAATGGGTAATGTCAAATACATTTTTTTTAAAAAAAACATCAATAAATTCTTCCTTCAAACTTCGGTTAGGCTGGAAAAATGGTGAAATTGATGTAAAACAGAGACATGAGGGCTTAAAACACTGCTAAGGAAAGCCCCAGTCTTACATTACAGAAATAAGGTTCTGGGAGATCTCTCCTTTCTTTTGGACACATCTGTGAAAGACATAAAGTCATTGAAATATAAAACATATCATGAAGACAACTTATACTTTGTATAATGTGCAAACCGATTAAATTTAATCCGAGTTTCTACCAATTGTTTCTAATATGCTGCGGTAATCAGGTAAACTTGTTTATCATCCAATGAAAAGATTGAAAAAGCACGTCGTTTCGTGTTCAGGCTTGAAAGAAAAGAATGAGCCATTAAATCTATATAAAATTTAACTTTAAAAGAAGTATTGTTTCCTAAATTATAAACTTTATAAATACCCATTAATTACCTAATCTATCTAAAGCAAGAAACTGAAAGTAGCAGAAGAATTTCCGGCACTTTCGGTATCCATGCGAAAACTATCGTGCTGAACGAGTCAGTGACTGGCTCTTGCAATAATATTTAAAAATTTTAAAAAATATTTCTCCGTGCCAATCCAGTCTAACCGGCAAAAAATTTCGGGTTCTATGTTTACTCAGACTGTTACCCATACTGAAATTAACATTTTTGAAACGGAAAGAACGGCAACTAAAGCAGCACACGGGTTTGTCAAGACATACTAGTATTTGAAATCACAAGAAAACTGGATTCTCTTCAAAACAACTTAGAAGCAAAAAAAGTCGTGACAATATTTCCAGTTGATATTTGCCTTTCCTTCTCTTTTTCTTTTGTTAGAGGATAGATTTTGGTCACTGATGAGCTTTTGTTGCACCAAACTATGGAACTTTATAATCCTAGTTTAAAATTATCATATTATAGAACCATATTATGCTAAGTAACATTTTTTCGGTTTTATTAACAGGAAAATAAAATTGGTAAATATAAATTTTATTCAAATTAGATACATATTTCCATGATAGAATACAAGGTCTATTAATATTTTTATACCAGTTACAAACTAATGTTCATTTAAGCATAAAAACTACTGCAGGAAACAAGTTATAAAGATTGAAAAACAAAAATTAAATCAAAATTCAACCTGAGGAAATAAAATTAAATCTTAAATTCAGAAATAAATAGGAAGTCATAAATCCCATTCTAATATATTGTAGTTTTTATTGTTAATTGCTTTATATACCTAAAAGGAATTTTATTGTTAATTGCTTTATTTATCATAGTCTAATGAAAACAAGGAAATACTACTTATAAACCTCAATTAAAATATAGTGATAGGATTAAATGTAACACATGTACTCAGTATAAAAAAAATTATAAATGTATTGTAGGTACAACCCTTACTCGAATTAAAAATGCAACTCAGAAATATATCTTCTTAGAAATATAAATGCAGCATAAGTGCAGAACTTACTAAAATGAAAAATGTTGTACAGAAGAACTCACTAGAAGCAGCTATTCTTTTTTTTGATTAGCTAGCATTGATTCCAATTTCAAATTTATATCATGTTGGGGTTTTTATCTGATAAATTAAAATACTTCAGTATATTGTCAACATACATGCCAAACATGATCAATGTGACCAAAAGAATCAGAGGCAACTGGGAGCAATTTTATGGTGTGGACTTAAAATGAATTAAGCACAACCCCACCAATGCCAGAAGATGAAGTATTGGATTGCCAGTTGTGTTTCTGTGCATATGCTTGTCTGTGCTACTGGCAACTCTTGTACAATAAAAGAAATATCATAAAATTTTGAAATTATGTAAAGGTCTATATGAAAAGCATCCAGTTCACCTTTGTCAATTTACTGTTGTATATAGAATTCATTCATAATACTATTATTGTCACAATCATATCTCTGTATGGAGAGTTGTGTCAGAACATTATAAATGGTTTAGTCAAATAAATATAATAGTAGTAAAACCAGTAATGCCTTGCTTGCATTTGTTCCAACATTTTGTAGAATTTAAGGCTTTGTTTTAAATTTCAATATGAATATAGTAATTGTTGCACATAATATTAGATGACAAAATTATTATTAGATAAAATATTACAGATAATGATGTTGATCATATTTTGGGTGAAATTATACAAAGTGATATATGCCTCTTTTGGAATGATGATATCTATCTATGCATTCATAGACAGATATAAGCTTAAGAGGGTAGCAGTTTACCGTGAAATTTTAAACTGGTCACTTGTAGACACGGACGTAGTTCCTAAATGTTTCCGGGACATAAATGAAGTTGGTAGTCGACTACACGTAATTATTTTTTCCAAATTAATGGCGGCGCCCATGCGCACGTTTTAGCAGTTGGTGAATCTTGATTGTGGAAATGGCAAAGAAAATTAAAAAGAAATCGCTTGTGAAACACTCTGTTGTTTCAGTAAAGCAGAGTAAATCATATAAACATTCAGAATTCAAAACTCAAAGAAAGGGGAAGGCGAAAAAAGAGCAGGAAGACGCATCAGGATCTGACTTTGAAGTTGTTCCTGACCAGGTGCTCTCACTCTCCCCCCTCTCTTGATTTCTCTCGATCTCTTGAAAAATCATGAATTTAAGGGGTGCCATTTGTTTTGAAAAGTTGAAACTTTCTTTGACTCTTTACCAAATATTCGCGAATTTAACCAAGAGAAGGCAAAAAACATTAAGAATGAAAATCATGTAGCATTTCAATCTCGGAGTTTTCGTTTTCATTTTATTTTATTTTACTTTATAACTGAATAAAATGGAAAAATATTGGATTGGTCTATTGACTTTTAAAACCACAATTACCAGATGGAGATGTGCATCTTTGCTATAGTGGCATGCTAATGTTTTCGTTGTTTTGTGTCTGGGGTCCCATAGTGGTCTAAAGCACTCAACATTACATATCACAGCTGTCTCACCTCTGTCTGCGTGGGTTCGAGTTTCGGTTTTGACCAGTGTGGGTATGTGAGAATGCTTGCAAGTAGCTTCTCGTGGGTCGATGATTCACTTTTGTGCCTGTTTGTGTACTGGTAAATAAATTAACACATAAATAAATTTCATTCTGTGTGTGTGTGTGGAGGAAAATGCTCTTCAAAAATGTGTGGAAAACTCCCAGAGGAACAACTCTCTATGGCTATATAAACCATTGTTCACACAGACACATGAATGCCAGTGATATAGACTTGAGCTAAATTATTGTAGCCTCGACATCAATGAAGGGAGATAGGGGTACAAATATTAGGACTAATTACATGTATAGCTTCATATCTTGGACAACTCACTGAACTTTGGACCATCACAGTCAAACTCCTTCATTTCATTTTCTTACTCGATAAATGGATTTTCCTAGTGTTACCTTTTGTTTGTCATGTAAACTAAATGCCTTGTGATACAAAAATTGAACTTGGAAGCAAATGCTGTTTTCAGAGTGATGATCATTGTCTATGGATGGCTGCAAAAAATCTATCACAGAATTTTCTCGAATTTAACATATTTTCTCATAGCCTTTAGACTGGTACTGATGTGTGTGTGTGTGTTTGTATGTGTGTGTGTATATATATATATAAATTATAGAGAGAGAGAGTGTGTGTGTGTGTGTCTGGATGTACCTATGATTTAAGTTTTCTTTGTGGTAATTTTTAAAAGGTCATGCATATTAAGGGTGATTTCTCATTAACTTAATATTTACTTAAGCATATTAGCGGACAGTCTAGGTTATAAAAACAATCTTCATTAAATGGTCACTTTACCATTTTGCAACAGATTCACTTTTTGACTATGAGGAAACCCTCTGACTAGTTTGCGACCATGCTCAACTGCAGGCTTCCTTTTTACATTTCTGAAGTCATGGACCTGAGATTATGGGAAGTTTGAAACATTCAGCTTCCATTACAATCATTGGATTGCATATACCCACCATTCAGACTGCTGCCTCAGTTTTGCAAAAATAAAGACTTGCATTATCTGTATCATTGTTATCACTGTTATCAATAATCTTGGGTTAGTGATCTTCCAAACCCATTGGTAGATAAACCCAGGTCTTTACTGTATGAGAGGGATCTTCTGTATCACACAGGGTCTGCCTACTACACAAAATCTAATACATTTTCCACCTGGATGCTTGACTCATCTCAATTAATCTAAACACCAGAAAAAATTTTTGAATGCTTGCCAGGTAGAGATTTTCTGTGATCAATGCAGTAGGAAATACACTGAACCTGCGTTACCCTCTGTAATTTCCATTGCTGATTTCTCTTTGGGACATTGATGTTCAGTATCAGTATGACTGTTCTTTGGGACATTGATGTTCAGTATCAGTATGACTGTTCTGTGAGCTGCACAAGTGGACCATGTCATATTAATAATTCTCCACTCTGTGGGAAGATGTATGTATTCATATTGAATGGACAAGGTTTTTCCAACACAAAAAAGTAAATGCTACACAGTAGTGATTAGTATGTATTGTATAATAAAATTATTTTACCCTCACCTCAAAAATGCTTTTTTTCTCAGTCCTGAAGGAATGAAAATTGATTTAATAATGAATATTGGAAATAAATAAACAGAAAATGAATCAAAACAAAAGTTTCTTACTTTATTTTGTATAAATGAATTTCATTATTGTGTTAATGAATGGTGGAAAGTATGACCATTTAAGGTGTATGGTATGTGAGTAACAGGAAAAGCCACTCGCCTTTAACCAATGTCTAAAAAAATGTTTAGTATAGGTTGGGATTATAAATAATTTGGAAGGACAAGTACCTAAAATTTGCATGGGATAGTCATAGGCACCCAGGACAAATGTTTCAACTGGTCATTTCTACTCATTTCAACATGTCTGCAAAAGTCTATATTTCCGAATGTTTGTATAGATGGATGCATGTGTGTATATATGTATTAATTGGTTTAATGGCATGAGTGCAATCCTGGCTATGAAATTAATGGTGTCAGTGCAATCCAGGTTGTAAAGTGTTCATTAATGACATCAGTGTAATTCTGGGTGTAAAGTGCTCATTAATCAGTTCAGTTCACATTCATGGTGTCAGTGCAATCCTGGCTGTAAAGTGCTCATTAATGACATCAGTGTAATTCTGGGTGTAAAGTGCTCAATAACCAGTTCAGTTCACATTCATGGTGTCAGTGCAATCCTGGCTGTAAAGTGTTCATTAATGACATCAGTGCAATTCTAGGTGTAAAGTGTTCATTAATGACATCAGTGCAATTCTGGGTGTAAAGTGCTCATTAATCAGTTCAGTTCACATTCATGGTGTCAGTGCAATCCTGGCTGTAAAGTGCTCATTAATTATATCAGTATAATCCCATATGTAAAGTGCTTAATGACTTTAGTTCAGTCCTTAATGTAAAGTGCTGATTAATGAGTGTATCTCAGTGTAATCCTGGATATAAAAATCAGTTTTGGTTGTAAAGTGTTCATTAATAATACAGTAAAACTTGGGTGTAATCCTGGCTGTTAAGTGCTCATTATTGGGTTCAGTTCAATCCTGGCTGTAAAATGCTTATTCATGATATCAGTGCAGTCCTGGTTGTAAAGTGCACATTAATAGCATCATTGCATCAGGGGTCACGCTACCAGGCGAAGTGGGTGATAAAGTTGCCTGAGAAGCGTAAACTTTGCCCTCTTCTGGTGGTGCTCACCAGTTATTATGTACTTTCGAGAGAAATTTGTATGTAAGGTGAAGTTGTTTGAATTTTAAACATGCAAAATGGAGAGAATGTTGGCATACCTATGTACTACTTTCATGTAATGTGGCTGAAATTTCTTTGGATATTTTATTTTTTGAAATTTTAAATGATCTTAGGACACTGCTAAGTAAAATGACTGCTCCCTTGTGCTCCAAAAAATCAACTTGAATTTTTCTAAAGTACACTATTCTTGGTAGCTATTAAAATATGGAAAATGAATTTTGCCAAACTAGACAATACAAGTTTCTAAAAGTGCAATGAATGAATTACCAAATATATAAAATGTAAAAAAAATTATCGGCTCTATTTTTTAAAATTTACCTCTGAAGATTAAGAAGTGAAAATGAGCAAGTAGAGCTAGCACTTTTTTGAAAGGTGCACATCTGGAGTAAGGCCAAGCTGTATACTCTCTAACCCATATTACAACCATCAATAATACATCAAAATAAAGGGAATTAAAGGTTCTTTGAACAATACCTAAGATATACAAAGTCTCTTTTAAATAGCCAGTGTAACTAGTGAGGAAACCCGGAGAAACTCTTTTTCTTTAAAATTCTAACCCTATGCTAAATATGAAACTGTAGAGTGCCACCTCTGTTATGAAAGCAAAAATGACTTCGCCCTCTGATTTTTCAGACGTAAGGTGGCGCTCACCAGTTATTATGTACTTTTGAGAGAGTGATGTATGTAAGGTGAAGTTGTTTGCATTTTAAACATGCACAGTGGAGAGAATGTTGGCATACCTATATACTACTTTCATGTAATGTTGATAAAATTTATTTGGATATTGTACTTTTGGAAATTTTAAATGATCTTAGGACAATGCTAACTAAAATGACTGCTCCCTTGTGCTCCAAAAATCAACCAAAATTTGTCTAAAGTACACTATTCTTGGCAGCTATTAAAATATGGAAAATGAATTTTGCCTAACTAGATAATACCAGCTTCTAAAAGTGCAATGACTGAAATACATAAAATGTAAAAAAAAGTTATCGGCTCTTTTGTTTACAATTGACTCTGAAGTTCAAGAAGTGAAAATGAGCAAGTAGAGCTAGCAGTTTTTTGAAAGGTGCACATCTGGAGTAAGGCCAAGCTGTGTACTCTATAACCCATATTACACCCATCAATTATACATCAAAATAAAGGGAATTAAAGGTTCTTTGAACAATACCCAAGATATACAAAGTCTCTTTTAAATAACCAGTATAACTAGTGAGGAAACCCAGGGAAACTCTTTCTTTAAAATTCTAACCCTATGCTAAATATGAAACTGTAGAGTGCCACCTTAAAAACAAATATAAACATTAATGCAATTATTTTTCTTATTTTCATATTATTATGTATGATGTTCTGAGTAAAATGGTACATTAACAATGATTTTATTCATGAAAATAAGCTAATTATGCTTATTTTTGCTCTAGCATACATAATTTACTATGAGGCATGTTTGGTTGAGTAGTGACCATCATTATGGGGAAATTAGAAGTCTTAGAATATAGGAATAAAGTCAACTTAAATTGAAAAATGTTGCATTAAGTAAAAGAAATACAGTGAAAATGTTTCATTTCATTTATTTGTAATGAAATTAAAAAATAAATGATAACAAAGCAAATTTGCTTTCTTCCATATCAAAGAATTAGTTAATATTTTACACTTTGACCTTTGACCTTTATGAACCTCACCTGTTATATCCCTTTTATAACTGTAAAATTTTTTTGTTGACATCTCAGGAATAAATATGGCTAGTTTCATGTTCCTGTCTATCAGCATAACACTGGTTGCTATGTTGACAAAATGTAATGCGCATTTTTAAAATAATTCACTTTTTATCATAATATGGGGGTGCTGTACCAGTTTAAGACTGACTCTAATAAATGCTGTTCTGAGGGGGGAAATACAGGACAATTATTACAAAAGACTGTTTTGATGCTTGCGACTTAAATATTTCAGTCATACAATCAAAATTAAATTATACAATAATGATATCTATATACTCTTTATGGTGGCACTCACCAGTTATTATGTACTTTTGAGAGAGTGATGTATGTAAGGTGAAGTTGTTTGCATTTTAAATATGCACAGTGGAGAGAATGTTGGCATACCTATATACTACTTTCATGTAATGTGGATGAAATTTCTTTGGATATTGTACTTTTGGAAATTTTAAATGATCTTAGGACAATGCTAACTAAAATGACTGCTCCCTTGTGCTCCAAAAATCAACCAAAATTTGTCTAGAAGTACACTATTCTTGACAGCTATTAAAATATGGAAAATGAATTTTGCCAAACTAGATAATACAAGCTTCTAAAAGTGCAATGACTGAATTACCAAATACATAAAATGTAAAAAAAAAAATTATCTGCTCTTTTGTTTACAATTGACCTCTGAAGTTCGAGAAGTGAAAATGAGCAAGTAGAGCTAGCACTTTTTTGATAGCTGCACATCTGGAGTAAGGCCAAGCTGTATACTCTCTAACCCATATTACACCCATCAATCATACATCAAAATAAAGGGAATTAAAGGTTCTTTGAACAATACTTAAGATATACAAAGTCTCTTTTAAATAACCAGTATAACTAGTGAGGAAACCAGGGGAAACTCTTTGTTCTTTAAAATTCTAACCCTAAATACGAAATTGTTGAGCGCCACCTAATATGACTGTAGATTACGACTTTGAGATGCCCCCTCGCTGTAGGCAGTATGTTTTGGCTCTACTGTAACCTAACGCCGAATGTATTTACTTGGCGAGGATACCAGTCAGCATATGTTGACAAAGAAATGCTTGCACATTCACAAGTAAGTATTAATAGCTGACTGACCATTAACCCTTTTTTCAAAGCAAGATATCACTGCTTGATTTCATTAAGTTGGCCCTACTGTGCTCTGATGAAAGATGCCAAATTCTGTTTCATAATTTAAACATCAATATGCAAATAGTAATTTGCTTTAAAAAATACGATCGGTGAAGAGCGGTTTCTAATTTATAGCGTATTTTTAATAAATGGAGATTTTAACCGCCGTATTTGCATATTTTCTGTATAAAATCAGTTTTAAACCATAAATGAAATTTTAATGGCGGACATCGCTGCGTATTTGATATACCACTTCATTAAACTGTGAAAATACGAAAATATATATAGTAATGAAGCAAATAATATTTAACCAATCCAAGTAATTATTACCAGTAGGTAGACAAACCATAAATATGCAGAACTTTTAATGGGTTTTTGTAACGAAGCAAGAAAGTGTGGAGTTCGAGACCCCCTTCCCCCGATCTAAAAATAGATGCACTCGATCTGTGTAAGACATATTCTTGGATTTTTGGTTGGGGGTACAAAAAAATAGTGTCCAGTTTAGTTATATATCGACTTTAGTGCTTCAGTGTGTTGTTTATGAATAGTTACATTAATGTTTTATCGAGAACAAAGAAAACAATGAAATCAGGACGAAGAGTGGTTTGAAGTCACCTGTGGTTTTATTCCTATGTACATGTATTATGGTCTGTTTCAAAGAATTCTAGAAATCTTTTTGACTGCAAATGCACACAAAACTTAAGAAAAATAAAATAATTAAGTGGTAGTTTATTAAGCATTTTTACCAACTTGCATTTACAAGCTCTGATCTTGTTACTTCTATCAGTGAAAATTAATTGCAATGTATAGCTTTATGTGATTTTTAAGCCATTCAGCCAAACTAAACTGCATTTACTTTAATTCAAAAACACATGTGCTAAGTATGAATAGAATGGATATGAATATAATTTTTTATATGCATACAAAATATATTGATACTTAAAAATATTTTTCAACTTGAAAATAAGGCATTGCTTAAAACTGTTAAAAGCATACCAAGAAAGAGCACATAATTAAAATATGATAATGCATCTGTGTGTGTGTGTGTATATATATATATATATATATATATATATATATATATATATATATATATATATATAATCTATATTGTGTTTATTGCTTCGGTCTCACTTCTCCCTGATTAACTCTCACTTCTCCCTGTTTAGCTCCCACTTCTCCCTGTTCTGACCAAAAGGAGAAGTCACTTTTCCCTAAAATTCCAGTCTAGCTTGACCCCTGTTGCATTCCTGACTGTGAAGTGCTGATCACACATTAGTTTATACAAATGGCAAAGTGAAAGCCAGAATCCTAAATAGACAAATCTTTCAACCAGTTATGCACTGAGATACAAAAGAAAGACAGCATGCAGCCAAAACTCACCCAAAATGGATACATAGAAACAAATAGAAAGGTATACAAAACATATATAAATACTAAATGTGTGAAATCCTTAAAATACATTCACAATTTTTCTGTATATACTGTGATTGTTTATAACTTTGTAGACCTCATTTGGACCACTATCATGGTATGCATCCCAGTTTACCTCTTTAATTGTCTCATTTGTACCTTGTCTGCATTCTTAAACCTTCTGTTGGTTTTTTTTCCATTGGAGTTTACATTAATTTGGGTCAGTGTCCAAATCTGGTCATAGATCAATTAATTGCTTATAAATGTACCTTTTATGCCTATCCACAGGATAAAAGACGACCATCTCACCAGTCATATGAAGCAAGTGATGAGGAAGAGGATGATGACAAAGAATATCTGGACACAAGACAACTTGTTGCCAAGCAAAACAGAAAGAAGAAGAAGTCTGGTGGATTTCAGTCAATGGGTAAAACAAATTATATATAATATTTGCCCAAAGAATAAATTGAAATTAGTTTGTATAAAATGTTTGTGAATTGTTTACAAAGAAATTTGAAGAATATCAAATATAAGAACTGAGGAAATCCTCCACAGAAAGACTGGTCCATTTTTAATAGTGTTTAATTCAGTACACTTCCATGAAAGGCACAGAAAACTATAACAGTTACATGCAATCTATTCAGACTACTGTAATACAGTATGGGGTAATTCAAATTATAAAAACATAGCAAAACTGGCACATCTACAAAAAGGAGCATTTGAGTTAATATCAGTCCAGAAAGAAAGCAAGGAAAATTTAGCTGATAAGTTAAAAAGGTTACCTATTAAAGACCGAATCTGTTTGAGAAAAGCCAAATTATTGTACAGTAATATTGCACCTGAATATATACAATCATTATTCCAGTATAGGTTATCTGGCAATACTCCCCACCTGTGATCCCTGTCTACCAAACATTATAAAATCCCTAAACCAAATAAGGAATTATTTTTAAAAAAGTTTCCAATTCTCTGGAATTGTATTCCAGTTGAGATTAGAAATGCCCACTCTATTTCCTTTTTCCAAACCCAGTATATCCAGTGGCTTCAGAGATGCAGCTAAAATAAATAAATTCCTTTGTATGAGGGCCTCAAGGTAGATTATTGTGGTACTCTCTTTAAATAAAATAATAATTATAATAATAAACTTTAAATAATAATAATAATAATAATAATAATTATTATTATTATAATTATAATAACAATAATAATAATAATAACAACAATAATAATAATAAAGTAGTAAGAACTTTTTGGATATACAGTGAAACCAGTCTTAACAGATACCTACATGTTAGGGGTAACTGACAATTTATGGATCCTTTTCTTTCTGGTGCCATTTTATGTTAGTGCCTTTTATAGACAGTTTTCACTGTCTTATCCAGTTTTGATGCTGTTGTGACAGTCTGCTTTTCTTACATTGATAGAGGAGGCACTTTACAGATATTATGTACTTCAGTGAGTGTAACAGGTGTAAGGTAAAGTTGTTTGCATTTGCAACATGCACAATGGAGAGAATGTTGACATATCTCTATGCTGCTTTCATGTACTGTGACTGAAATTTCTTTACTCGTGGAAATGGTACAAGATCTTAAGCACACAACTGACCAAAATGGCTGCTCCCAAGTGCTTGAAAAGTCAGACTTAATTAGACCAAAGTGCACTAATGTTAGCAGTTTTTAATATAGGGAAAACAAATTTTCCCTTAGTAGGTTTATGCAAACAACACTGCACATCACTATATAGAACTGATATATTTGTAAACCAGTCAAACTTTAATATGTTACTACCCAATGAGGCTTTTGTACAAGCATGCATTTAAGTGCCATTGACAGTTTGACCTGCAAAATGATGTCAAGAGGGCACAATATCAGAAGGTAGTATTGGACATCAAATCACTATAGTCAACAATTATTGTATCATGTATATTAGACAATTTCATTGAGGAATGCATAAACCTAGCACATGCAGTTGTTACCGATGTTTTAGCTTTTCGTGGGTTGGTGGTTTGTTTCGGTGATTTCCCGGTTTCTTCCTCCACCATTAATACTGGCTGCAATGTATAGCCTATCATGTGCTGAAAAATGGCGTTACACCCCACAACAACAACACTACTGTTACTAATACTTTAATACCTCCAAGGCTCTACCAGATTAAAATTTTATAGATTTCTACTCACCTAGATGGCAGTTAGATTGAGTAATCTCCCCTTGATACTGGTATTGGTGACAGATTCCATGACTATAGTTGCTACTTCCACTCATACCGATTGTACTAGTTTTGTTCAGTTTCACAAATCCAGATTATACATACAGGCCCCAAAAATTAGGAAAAATTCTGCCTATGGTAATATGACACCCCAGCTGAATGGCTCTCTGCTACTGCACACTACTCGTATCACTGATGCCAGTAGGTTGTAGGCTTCAATTCATTGATGCTGAATTGGACAAGCTATGCCCCAGTGACCTTTGGACTCAATATCACTTTCAGAGCACCTTTGTTCATGGTTTAGGGTCTAATCTTAATCACAAACATAGAATGTTCTGGAGTATTTGTGACACACATCCTGGTCATTTTATTGTGTCTAAGGTTTTTATATAAAGTTATGGTAAACAGAAGTTATTCATTCCTATTTTGGTCCAGTCTATGGAATCTTTTAATAATGTGTTCAGGCATAATTTGAGAAGAATCATTTAAATTATGCATCGGAATTACAAAGTGCTCACATGCCTTTTGGACTGAATCACTATTTTGGGATTATTGTCAGTTATTCAAAGACATTCTGGATTAAATAATTGTGATACATCAAGCTATTGGTACATCAGTACTTCCAATATTGAAATTCATTTGGAACACTACACATTTGGACTTGTGATAGAACTTTAAAGATTATTGGGATTTAATTCACAATTCTGTAAGTTCCTCACAGAATTTTACTTTGTGACTTAGAAAAATAAATTATTTGTTGATTTTAATAAACTTGCTAGTTTTGTTTCCTTGTGTCACTGCAATCTTAACAATATTTGTAAAGTACAAAAAAACAGATAACCATACTATAAAAACTATATATTTAGTTTTTATTATCATTTATTAGAGCATGCACATAATTATTGGTAATATAGATGATGATCATTTTCCTTGTAATGTAAAATTTGCAAAATATTTTAATGAGAACAAGTTCTATCTTGAAGAAAAAATATTGCAATGACTTTTATGGATTGATGGTGGATGAAGTATTGAAGACAACATTAACCCTTTCAACACTGCAAACCGGTAAACCGGCTCTGGTTAAGTACTCACAAACACTATGGACCGACTTTTTGGTCTGGGGCAGTGTTCTTCTTTAACGTTATAGTACCCAACTAAATAACTTTCAGAGTACCTCTAATAACTTCCATCTTGTAATGTAGATGTTGTATTTGGATGATCTCATGAGTTTAGCTTGTATACAACTAGAAATATCGAACAAAGTAGGAACTTTTAACATGTTTTCCGAATGCTGAAATTTGTATCCAAAATGGCAGTTTGAAGAAATATCAAAGGAGAGTAATCAGAAATTTGAATAATTTCGACCTGGTAAATTTGAATGAAAATGAGAGAAGATGTCTGGGAAGACAATGGAATGCACTTATGGGTGACAGTAATGACAATGAAAAGGACTTTGAAGGTTTTGAACGAGAGGAATTGTACGCTCCATGTGATTTTGTTTGGACGAAGCTGGAACACCAGAGATTTGTTTGAGTTTTCTGACAGAGTTGGACACACCCAAGTGTTAGATGGCTCCAGGAAATCTTCAGAATATTTTAAAATATTCTATTCAGATGAAGTTTTTGGAATGATAGTCCGTTTAACGAACTTCAATGCGACTATCAAACATGGCAGAGGCGATATAGGTGTGTGGACAGATCTCACCTTGGAGATCATTTTGGTTCATTTTTATAGAATTTTATATATTATGGACACCATGAAAGAAAGACTTGTGTTGCTACTGTGATTATTCACTAGTACATCTAGAGTCAATTGAACAAGTTTTGAGAACTTTCTAAGTTTTCTAAGAGGTAATAAAATAATTACTTGTATTTTACCTGTTGTGTTACCTGTTTGTACCTGCATTTTAACAGTTGTAATAGATATGCACATTTTAATGAATTAGTCATAAAATTTGATTTTTAACCTTGATTTTGACAACTAATCCAGCCAGATATCTTTAACATTGGCAAAGTTATGTTGTTTCAAAGTCCATAAGTCATTTTGTTTTCCAACTCCAAAGTTATTTAGTGTTGAGGACTATGCCCAAAAAGTTACTTTTTTGATGAAAGGGTTAAATTGTATGAAACATCACTAACAGTATTATGATTTTCCATACAAAGGTGTGTAGAATTATAATGATTTTTTCTGTGCTGTATTCATGGGTCCCATGTGATCAGTTTCACAAAGATATTTTGTAACCTTGTCAAAGTAGCTAATTTCAATACATGCCTGAAATCCTTGTTAATTTCATTTACAGGTCTCTCAAACAATGTCTTCAAAGGTATCCTTCGAAAAGGCTACAAGATTCCCACTCCAATACAAAGAAAAGTAAGTTTCCACCCAAACACGAAAGAAAAGTAAGTTCCTAACGACATGTAAAGAGAAGTAAACCCCCATTTAAATAAAAAGAAAAGTAAATTCCCACCACAATATGAAGAAAAGTAATTTCCCATCACAAGACAGAAAGATTTCTACCCCAACACATAAAAAAGTAAGTTTCCACCCCAATACAAAGTGAGTACCCAACCATATCCAAAGAAGAATACATTCCCATCCCAACACAAAGTGAATACCTATCCCTGTACAAAGAAAAGTAAATTCCCACCCCAATATAAATTGAATATCCATCCCTATATAAAGTGAATACTAATCCCAAGAATACATAAATACCCATCTCTATACAAAGTGAATATCCATCCCAATACAAAGTGAATACCCATCCCAATACAAAGTGAATTCCCATCCCAATAGAAAGTGAATACCCATCTCTATACAAAGTGAATGTCCATCTCTATGAAAAATGTCCATTCCTATACAAAGTGAATATCCATCCGAATAGAAAGTGAATACCCATCCCAATACAAAATGAATATCCATCCCAATACAAAATGAATACCCATTCCAATGCAAAGCGAATATTCATGCCAATACCATGCGAATACAAATCTCTATGCAAGATAAATATCTATCCCAATGCTAAGTGAATACCCATCTCTATGCAAGATGAATATCCATCCC
Organism: Potamilus streckersoni; assembly: GCA_016746295.1. Taxonomy (NCBI): domain Eukaryota; kingdom Metazoa; phylum Mollusca; class Bivalvia; order Unionida; family Unionidae; genus Potamilus; species Potamilus streckersoni. Next base: position 4,006,569 of record JAEAOA010000895.1, on the reverse strand, counting down.
AATGCAAAGTGAATATCCATCCCAATACCAAGTGAATACCAATCTCTATGCAAGGTGAATATCCATCCCAATAGAAAGTGAATATCCACCCTAATGCAAAGTGAATACCCATCTCAATGCAAAGTGAATACCCATCTCAATGCAAAGTAAATACCCATCTCTATGCAAGGTGAATATCCATCCCAATAGAAAGTGAATATCCATCCCTATGCAAAGTGAATATCCATCCCAATACCAAGTGAATACCCATTTCTATGCAGGGTGAATATCCATCTGAATGCAAAGTGATTTCCCATCTATATGCAAGGTAAATATCCATCCCAATAGAAAGTGAATATCCATCCCAATACCAAGTGAATACCCATCTCTATGCAAAGTGAATATCCATCCCAATAAAAAATGAATATCCACACCAATGCAAAGTGAATACCCATCTCAATGCAAAGTGAATACCCATCCCTATACAAAGTGAATACCCATCCCAACAGAAAGTGAATATCCATCCCAATACAAAGAAAAGTAAGCTACATGAGACCTACAAGTAGCATTGAGTTTGTTTTCATTAAGTTTGAAAGAGGGAAAAAATATAGATGTATTTAAGTCTTAAAAAATTGTTTATATTTGTTATAGTTAAATCTATTTTCTCTTTCAGTTACTTTTTTTAACTTAGCAAAGAATAATTCAGTACATTTGGAACATTGTAAATTTAATCCAAAACATCAAGAGAAGTTTTTGTGTTTAAGATCTATGTTTGTGGTAAGAAAGACATTTTCAATGGTACTTATATTAGTGGTTTGCTGATTAGTGATATGAATGACTGTAAATTATGGCATTGCCTAAGGACCTGATACAGAGAGTAGCAATTAAACCACCTATGTGTTAAGAATGCAGAAGAAATTGAAATCATTGAATTGCTAATGATCCTAGATACATTAGTTGGGATTATAATGACAAAGATGAAAAATTTATTTTTGTACAGGTGAAATAATTTGATAAGCACATCATTGTGGGAGTACTAAAGCCATTAATCTATTTTGGTTATTATCTTTAAAATTCATAAATTTTACAAGAACACATACAGATATTTAAATATTAATGAAATATCAATTACAGTTACAAGTATAAAGTTACTGCATTAATTTGAAGCAATTTAATATAAGTGTTCATTATTGTGTGGTAATTGTAATAAGCAAGTGATTTCTAAATAGTAAATAATAAAATAATTGCAAGGTATCATTCTGAAAGAGAGAATTGGCCTCAAAAATTTGATTTACATGGCCATGGGAGCTGGTTGTTGTTGTTCTGGGGCTTAATGCCATTTTTCAGCACATGATGGTGGCCAGTATTATTGGTGGAGGAAGAAACCGTGAAATCTTCAGAAAGAACCACTGACCCACGAGAAGCTACTGGCAAGCTTTCTCACATATCTACATTCCCTGAATTTTAGACATGAACCCATGCAGACAGGTGAGATGGCAGTGATCCATAACGGAGAGCGCTTTAGACCACTCGGCCACTCTATCATGGGAGCTGGAAAAAACCCACTAATAATTTATTACATACATAATGTAAAATGTTCATTTGAAATGAAGAATTCACTAGCTTTCACTTTACACTGTGGTTAAGTACATAATACTCTCAACATTAATGGCCCTCAACTAGTGTATTATGAAGGAGGGCCATATGATGTCCGGGTTTAAACATCCCCTTTATAATAAAAAATGAGTAATTCAGGAGTTACTATATTATATCTATGAACCACATTTTGCTTGAGCTGATTAGAGCTTCCAAATTTTAAAAACCCTGTAACTAACAAAATAATTAATTGTTGAGTCTTACATTATATCTGCAGCAGCCTTAAAATGTGACTCTCATTTTAAACATTATTTTCATTAAAAGATTACAGCATCACATATTTCCACATTTCACAGACCATACCAGTGATTTTGGATGGGAAAGATGTTGTTGCTATGGCTAGAACAGGAAGCGGCAAAACAGCAGCATTCCTGATACCAATGTTTGAACGCCTCAAGGCTCACTCTGCAAAGTCTGGCGCCAGAGTATTAATCATGTCCCCTACAAGGGAGCTTGCCTTGCAGACCCTAAAGTTTACGAAAGAGGTGAGCCTGTTAATTAGATTAACATAGTTCCTCTCCTTGATTGAAATACATATTTTGTGCCCAATCACTTGTTATACATTGATAATTATTGGGGCATGACACTTTTGTATTCAGTATTATTAGATACTAAAGGTGCTAAATTGTAATCTGCGTTTCTTATTTGTGATATGCTTTCATTTATACATGCAGTTAACATTTTAAAAATGATGAACCTGTTCATTCTACTGCTTGGTTTCTTATTCATCATAATACATTATTTTGTTTTGCTGAATTCTTTAATGCAAAGTTTCTTATCATAGTTCTACTTCACACAGAATGGCAGGGAGCACCTGAACAGTTTCATGGACACTAATTTTACCTTATTATAGAAGACAGAATACACACCTTGTTTTAAATAATTATATATGTGTAATTAACTGGATTTAACTGAGTTCTCAAAATTCGTCAGTTGAAAACTTAAAATTAATTGTGGTATTATTGGAATTACGCATCTACACTAGTGGTAAACTTGTGTACTTTTTTGTATACATAAATACATAATATCATTATTAAGCAACAATTCCATCACTTCCAGACATTGAACTCTTTAAAAATGTAAAAAAAAAAATTGCTCAGAAGAAAGAATGGTCAAGAATAAGTTGAAAATGGGTGTTGGAAAGTGAAGTAGGGAGTATTGAATTAAAGTCGTTCATCAAGATAGGTGGTCGTGAAGGTGGAGTGGGGAATGTTGAATAGAAGAGGTCATTCATCAAGATAGGTGGTGGCAAAGATGGGATGGGGAATATTTAATAGAGGAGACCATTCATAGAGATTGGTGGTGGGGAAAGGGGTGGTAAGTAGAATATTTTTAGAGTGTTAATATGCACTCTCATGCTGCTCATGAAACACCAGCTGATTACAGATGTAATGTGCTTCATGAAACACCAGCTGATTACAGATGTAATGTGCCTCATGAAACACCAGCTGATTACAGATGTAATGTGCTTCATGAAACACCAGCTGATTACAGATGTAATGTGCCTCATGAAACACCAGCTGATTACAGATGTAATGTGCTTCATGAAACACCAGCTGATTACAGATGTAATGTGCTTCATGAAACACCAGCTGATTACAGATGTAATGTGCTTCATGAAACACCAGCTGATTACAGATGTAATGTGCTTCATGAAACACCAGCTGATTACAGATGTAATGTGCCTCATGAAACACCAGCTGATTACAGATGTAATGTGCCTCATGAAACACCAGCTGATTACAGATGTAATGTGCTTCATGAAACACCAGCTGATTACAGATGTAATGTGCTTCATGAAACACCAGCTGATTACAGATGTAATGTGCTTCATGAAACACCAGCTGATTACAGATGTAATGTGCTTCATGAAACACCAGCTGATTACAGATGTAATGTGCTTCATGAAACACCAGCTGATTACAGATGTAATGTGCCTCATGAAACACCAGCTGATTACAGATGTAATGTGCCTCATGAAACACCAGCTGATTACAGATGTAATGTGCCTCATGAAACACCAGCTGATTACAGATGTAATGTGCTTCATGAAACACCAGCTGATTACAGATGTAATGTGCTTCATGAAACACCAGCTGATTACAGATGTAATGTGCTATACTTACATGCAATTTAGAACAAATCTAATGCAGGACAATCAATTAAAGTCTGCTGACTTATTGAAACTTAAGTGAATATATATTTTATTGCAGTCTTGATAAACATAAATCCAAACCTGGTTATCTTGATTACGTTGGGGGTGTCAAAAATCGTCTACATAACTGGGTCCTGAGATATCCAGGTTTAGTTAATAAATCTACTGCAGAAATATATTGTGTAAAACAAATTGGGTATTTTTTTTTAGCTACATTTAATGATGTTAACCTGATAATATTTCCCAGTTATGGATAAGATCAAATTTGCAATGCTATGCGGGTCAAACTATAATTTTTGGTGTTGACATGTAATAATGTCCATTTTGAATGCAGCTTATGTAAAGGTCAGAAATGCATGCATTTATTTTCCTTACTTTAAAGTATTGTTTACATGATAATTTTATCCACTCTGTAATAACCCATGCATTGATGAGATCGGTTGATTAGTATTTGTACCAGTAAAATTTGTTCTTGTACTGACTATTTCCATCCTTGCCAGTACGAGGTACCAGTAATAGCAGCAAGCAATGGATCCTTTCTTGTAAAATTTCTCTGGGATGTACATTTAAAGTTGCATTTTGTCAAATTAAGCGGGTCCACATGTTACTTCGAACAGAAACTTATGCCTGACATAACCGGGTTATCAACTTAACAGGGGTCGAGATAAGCAGGAAAAATTAGCATAACAAAGAAGGATTTTTACAAGACTGGACTAAAGTGCTGGACATATATGTGTTTTCGAGATAACCAAGGTTGAGATAAGTGGGTTTGACTGTATAATGTATGACAATTTTGATAAACATATATTGTACATATATTACAATCTTGATAAACATACAGTGGTCCCCCTCTTGACTGCCCATCCCTGGACCAGCTGCCTCCCACTTCATATGGTCAGAATCCCATGGCACTGACCCCTCAAGAATGGCCTTTCCTCTAATATGACCATCGGCCAGCATATTAGTACAAAAATGTAAAATATTCTCCTCACAAGTGGCCACTTTTTTGTTTCAATTGTGTCCAGAACCAGTAAGTAATTCATATCATAAGGTAAGTAATCAGATTATCTCTACCATTGATACCTGTCTCCCATGTCAGTTTTTTGGTGTTTGGTAACACACATGTAAAACAAAGATTGATATTATATAATTTTCTATACAATCCAACTTACGGGAAATGGGCTCAGCAATGTTGTGATCAAGTTTTGGGCTTCAGACATCCGTCAAGTTCTACTCTTTGATGATTACAACTGGATGTAACTGTCAAGATCATAACATGGTCAGCATTGGCTAAAAATAGATTTTGTGGATTAACACACACAGAGAAATTAACATTGAACAAAACAGGGTACCAGACAAAGACCAAAAAATCATGTGACAATATGTTGATCGCTTTACCAAGAAGGCATTTTGTATACTCTTCAAAAGTTTCTTTGACATAATTAAATTGCATGCAGTTAGCAATATCTGAATAAATCATTACAAACATTAACATGTTATCATGTAAATGGAGACATAATACTTCTGAAGAAATTTTGTTATTTCATGCGACGACATCTGGGGTAGGGACTCAAATAAACATCATAACCAATAAGGAAATTATTCAGCAGCAGTGGGAAAAGAGAGCAGATGGAAAGAGAACTGTATGTACCAAGATTTAAAGCAGTTTTTTTAATGATTTTGCAATGTGCATGACAACAATACCCGCTCACATATCACGCTTATGTCAAGAATAAGAACTATTAAGCTGATGTATAGTCATTTGAAGTAAGTCTGTTCTAAGACAAGAAGAACCTTTTAATAATTAATGTTACTTTTAAACGAAGATATTAAATGCTTCGAAGTATGTTACTTTCTTATGACATACATTACAGATATTTCTCACAAAAAATTTAGTCCCCCTTCTGGAATGGCCACCCTTCTTATAAGGCCACTTTCCCAGTGCAGAAAGGGTGGCCGTATAAGAGGGAGACCACTGTATATTGTAAATATATTACAGATAAAGATAATTTTAGTATAATCTTGATAAATAAAGCCAATGTTTTCTTGTAGACATGTCTTTTGCTGATGTAGGAAATCACATTTCAGAATGCAATATTGGCACATTCTAAAAGTCATTTCAGGACTCCATGCTAATAATACAGTGAAACCTGTCCTGCGAGACCACCCTTCTAAACAGAAATGATCTCTCAGGGAAGGTAGTCTCTTACTAGAGATCATAAGACAGTATAACATTGCTGCATAAAAAAATGTCTTAAATGATAGGAGGTCTTCCAAAATTTTTGTTTCTGGAAATGGGTTTTACTGTAATAGTTCTACTGAAACATGGTTAGAACATAGAATGTTTATCCAAAAGAAGATGGAACTGGTAAAAACCCATTCCATTAATCATTTGAGTGAAATCAGCACTTTTGATTTTAAAAGATTGCACTTGCTGAAAACTAAACTCCTGCTGTAACACACTTGTTTAACTGGTGTCATGCAAGCCAATTTGTACAGCCATTAAAAGCATTTAATTATTCCGGTATTCTTTGCATTTCATTTCTTGTACATGTATTTTTGAAAAAAATTGTTTAATTTATGTCATAAACGTGAATATATTTTGTTAACTTTTACACATACAAAAGATAGTAAAAGATATATCAGTCTTTGTTGCAGGTAGATAATGGTCTTAAACATATCCCTTTTGTAAGATAGATGAACTCTTTTACCCTGAACTCATTTAACACATCCGTCTCAAGAAAATTTAATAGCTGCAGTACTTTCAGCATCAGTTATAGAGTAGTTTGGTAAATTTTCCCTCTGTGCTCTTATCTTTATAACAAGGTACAGTACACCCTCATTATAACACAATCCATGGGAGCCATAGGTTATAGTGAATCTGCCTTGTAATAAAATAAATACTGTGCATAATTATACTGCCAAAGCCCCAAGTTAAAAGGGCAGGCAGAAAATAGGAGATTGCAGAAGAATTGTCATCATTACCAGATTATACTAAGAAAACTACTAAATAGAAAACACAAGTTTTATTGTGATAGTATGATTCCTTTATTAAAAACATGATTACGCACAAATATTGGATTTTTTGGTTCCAGACTTTTCATAAGCATTATGAAGAATGATGCCTTAATTTTGCAGATTGTTGCTGTGTTTTATTTTGGAATTTTTCTCTATCATGATCAAATTATGATCGGTTTTCTTATTTATTTGTTAATTTCAGCTTGGCAGATTTACTGGATTAAGAGCAGCTGTAGTGCTGGGTGGAGATAGGTAGGTAAACGGACTGTACATTGAAGTGCTTTGTTGAGTTAGGTAGGTAAATGAACTGTACATTGAAGTGCTTGGTGGAGTTAGGTAGGTAAACAGACTGTACATTGAAGTGCTTGGTGGAGTTAGGTAGGTAAATGGAGTGTACATTGAAGTGCTGTGAGGAGATAGGTAGGTAAATGGACTATATGTTGAGGTGCTTGGTGGAGTTAGGTAGGTAAATGGACTGTATATTGAGGTGCTTGGTGGATTTAGGTAGGTAAATGGACTGTATATTGAAGGGCTATGTGGAAATAGGTAAATGGACTGTATATAGAGGTACTGTGTGGATTTAGGTAGGTAAATGGACTGTATGTTGAGGTGCTATGTGGAAATAGGTATTTGGACAGTATATTGAAGTGCTGGGAGGAGATAGGTAGGTAAATTTGCTGGACTCATGGAGATTTACTAATAAATGAAGAATGTTGCTTGCATTCAACAGAAGTGCATGAAAATCTAAACAGAAAATAAAATGTTCATTGAATTCAACCTCATTTACATAGTATGACAAAGCAAGCAAGGTCACTTGCACTAAAACTTCAGTCATTTCATTAAAATGCAACTATTTTCAGAAAATACATAAGAACCTAATCAGACTTTTTATTTATAGATCATGTCCACAATAATGCCTGGTATAAGTACGATACTCTTGGTTGATCTTATTTTACAATTTTCACTGTATTTCATACAAAATGTAGAACACTGAAGGAAATATATAACTTAATTAGTACTATGATATAAATATTTGATATGAACATTTGAAAACATGTCCACATGCTGTGAAAATACAATTTTATAGTAATGATGCATCATGTGGTACTCAGTGACTTGCATTCCATGTGTACCCATATATTCTAGACTTGTGTGAATAAAAGATACAACAGATATTCATAAACCTTTCAACAACTAAACTTTGTAAAACTGCATCTCATGATACGATAAGTTCCTGCTATTCATAAACTCAAATGAGAGAAATCATATTTTTCAGTGACATATACACTGATATTTTTAATGGAGTCCTACTTTTATAAATGCATAGCGACATTTAGATGTTGTTTCAAGTTGGTGAAAATAGTTCATTTAATGAGATAAAAGTGAGTTTCATTATGCTTCGGTACTACATGATACTAATTATTTCTGCCAGATCAGATAAATAAAATTATGTAGTTTTGTATATGTTTGTATTAAAGCATCAGTAAGATAAATGAAAGTTATTTAAACTAATTAACTGCATTTAGGGCATTTTAATTTCATTCTTGTCTCTTTCTTTCTCTGTAGAATGGAGGACCAGTTTGCAGCTTTGCATGAAAATCCAGACATGTAAGTAACATTGGTGATTATGTATTATTACATACAATACCATCCAGATAGTGTTAGGGATGTTTTGGTACTTGAAAGGGGGGTTCTGGACCTAAGTGGAGTCGATGCATATGGCCCAAGTAAGTGACATTGTACACATTGAAAATAAATGATTGATAAAATGATCCAGTCACACAGGCCTATTAAAAAATGACTGGAAATTCAAATTGTAATAAAGAAAATCAAAAACCCATCTTCTTTAAAGAATTTGATTCACTTCTAAACAAAACAGGTTGGTATATAATCATCACACACATACTAGCACACACACATTAAATAAAGCTATAAATGTTTTTCATGTAACTGAGGCATAACAGACAGATGGGTGAACTGGGGTAACACTGTATGCCCTTACAACTTGTCTTATTATCAAAATATTTTTATTATTGAAAAAATATGATAAGTTCTTTTTTATATGTTTAAAGTGGGAAATGTGTGTATGTATATTTGATATGAAATGTGCAGTCAGGGACAAATCTGCCTTTGGTCAAGAAAGAGTAAATTTTTTATTCCTATAACCTTTGGAAACCGTGTTCATAATATTGAATCAAACTTGTATCATTTCCAAATTATTTTGAATCACATTCTCTTTGCATTGCTAAAAAAATTTTCAAAGATTTTTTAAAGGTTGTATAATAAATAAAAACTTCATAGTTTTTTCCAAATCACAGGAAAGAACTTGTTTGTTATGGCATATGAATACATCTTTGCCTATTACCCTCAGTGTTTTCTGCACCATATCACACACCATATCAAACTTATTCTTTCTGCTGTCATGGAACAAAACATGTAGTTTCATTGTTTTTGTGTTTATATTATCATTTTTGAAACCCTAGGCAGTGAGAATTAACATCCTTGAAAAATTTACTGAATAAAATTGTGCTGTTTAAGTAATCCTTTATTTTGAAATTATTTTCGAGGAAAATGTTTGCAAAATAATTCCAAGATGTGATCTGATATTGAAATAACTATTTTTGTGGTGTCCCAGCTAATGTAGATTTTATGGAGTATCAATTTATGTTGATTTATGCTGATTTCATGGTATCCCAGTTTATGCTGATTTCTTGGTGTACTAATTTATGTAGATTTCATGGTGTTACAATTTTTAGAATTCATGGTGTACTAATATAAATTAGTGTACTATATAAATAGATATCATTGTGTACCAGTATTTTTTGGAGTTGCATTGAAAGACATAACATGAACATGTAATTCATGACTAGATGACTTTGATTCAAAGGTGTATAAGCTTAATGTTTTTGTTTCCTGTCTATAAATTGATTACCTTTTTAACAATGAAATGTTCTGATTAAAACATTGGTTTTAGATGTGCCTTCATCTTGACTATCTTTATTTTATATATATTACACAAGTTCTCTCAACTACATGTATATGAAACACATAAAGTGCATGAAGTAAATAAGAACATACTGATCTTCAGATTCTTGTGGCAAACATAATTCATGTACAAAAAGTTCAAAAGTTTAAAACTGAATGTTTTCATTTGAAAATTCATTCATGATTCAAAGAAAATATGCATTTTTTTTTTAATTCTGTCATTTTTCATATGACTTTTATTATTTTAAGTAATAAATACATATACACTCATTATTCTGATTTTACAGTATGCAACTTGGCCCTTCATGGCTTAGATGGTGGTCTTGTGAAGTGATGTATACAACTTGCCCTTCATGTCTCAGATGGTGGTCTTTTGAGGTGAATTATACAACTTGCCCTTCATGTCTCAGATTGTGGTCTTATGAGGTGAATTATATAACTTGTCCTTCATGGTTCAGATGGTGGTCTTATGAGGTGAATTATACAACTTGCCCTTCATGGCTCAGATGGTGGTCTTATGAGGTGAATTACACAACTTGCCCTTCATGGCTCAGATGGTGGTCTTTTGAGATGAATTATACAGCTTGCCCTTCATGTCTCAGATGGTGGTCTTATGAGGTGAATTATACAACTTGCCCTTCATGTCTCAGATGGTGGTCTTATGAGGTGAATTATACAACTTGCCCTTTATGGCTCAGAGGGTGGTCTTATGAGGTGAATTATACAACTTGCCCTTCATGTCTCAGATGGTGGTCTTATGAGGTGAATTATACAACTTGCCCTTCATGTCTCAGATGGTGGTCTTTTTAGGTGAATTATACAACTTGTTCTTCATGTCTCATATGGTGATCTTATGAGGTGAATTATACAACTTGCCCTTCATGGCTCAGATGGTGGTCTTATGAGGTGAATTACACAACTTGCCCTTCATGGCTCAGAGGGTGGTCTTTTGAGGTAAATTATACAGCTTGCCCTTCATGGCTCAGATGGTGGTCTTATGAGGTGAATTACACAACTTGCCCTTCATGGCTCAGATGGTGGTCTTATGAGGTGAATTACACAACTTGCCCTTCATGGCTCAGATGGTGGTCTTATGAGGTGAATTATACAACTTGCCCTTTATGGCTCAAATGGTAGTCTTTTGAGGTGAATTATAAAACTTGTCCTTCATGTCTCAAATGGTAGTCTTATGAAGTGAATTATACAACTTGCCCTTCATGGCTCAAATGTTGGTCTTTTGAGGTGAATTATAAAACTTGCCCTTCATGGCTTAGATGGTCTTATAAGGTGAATTATAAAACTTGCCTTTCATGGCTCAGATGGTAGTCTTATAAGGTGAATTTTACAACTTGCCCTTTATGGCTCAAATGGTGGTCTTTTGAGGTAAATTATAAAACTTGCCCTTCATGGCTCAGATGGTAGTCTTATAAGGTGAATTATACAACTTGCCCTTTATGGCTCAGATGGTGGTCTTAGATAAAGTACAGCAACTTTGCCCATCATGGCTGTGATTGTTGTCTTTTAGGATGAAATATACAAGTTTATTCTTCATGGCTTAGATTGTGTTTTGATGGGTGGATTTATATCTAAACAGTTTGACCTTCATGGCTTAGATTGTGTTTTGATGGGTGGAAGTATATCTAAACAGTTTGACCTTCATGGCTTAGATTGTGTGTTTTGTGGAGAAAGCCAGGGTCTTAAAGACAGTTACTGACTTCTGATGGATCAGCACGTCTCCTTGGACATACTGGACATACTATGGACTGACCCCATGATGACTGTCTTGTAAAGTAAGAACCTTACTGCTTTGCTATTTAAGCCCCTTGTTTACAATTTTGATGATTTGTCATCATGTTTATAGCCATTAATAGAGATCTGATTAATATAGATTTTATTTTCATTTCTGCTTCAAAAGAATAATTGCCACACCTGGACGATTTCTGCATGTTGTCATGGAAATGGATCTGAAGCTGAAGTCTGTGGAATATGTTGTCTTTGATGAAGCTGACAGGTGAGTTGTGTGTTGAAAGTTACTTTATCTCAAGTATGGCTCTGTTAACTCAGTGCATTTCATTTGACTCTGCCTCTCTTTTTCATTTCTTTAACTCTTATTTAGAAATCTTTCGAGCAATGAAAAGGCTGCAGCTATACATATAAAGTCAGATTTCCAAGATTGGAATAAAATGTGTTACTCAAACTGTTCCATAAAGTTTGATGACAGTGGGAATAAAGTGTTGCAATGCTGACATCAGCTAATGAAATAAAACATTCAGAACACAATACTTGAGTGGTATAAATAAGTCATGTACAGATTTTTTTTTGTTGCACATAATGAAGATCCAGATAGGTAAGATGGCTGAATATAGGGAAACTGAAGGGATTGCTGCCCAGTGTTACAATGTGTAATTTATTTTTCTTATTTATGTGTGGGAATGAATGTTTTTTTAATGAGAAGGAAGTTCAAAGGTTACACTTTAAAAAAATGCATTTTTATAACCTTATGTTTTAATGTCACCATTTTATTTAGTTGGTTTGTATTTTTTGTTTAAGCTGAACCTAAAACAGAAATGAAAGAGTGTCAATAAACATCAGACAGTCCCAATATTTAACACATGCAACCTATTGACATCAAAACATAAGGTGTTTAGATATTATAAAGTAATCTGTAACCATAAGGTGTTTAGATATAATATAGGTACTCCTTAGTCATATTTGTAACCATAAGGTGTTTAGATATAATATAGGTACTCCTTAGTCATATTTGTAACCATAAGGTGTTTAGATATAATATAGGTACTCCTTAGTCATATTTGTAGCCATAAGGTGTTTAGATATAATATAGGTACTCCTTAGTTATATTTGTAACTATAAGGTGTTTAGATATAATATAGGTACTCCTTAGTCATATTTGTAACCATAAGGTGTTTAGATATAATATAGGTACTCCTTAGTCATATTTGTAACCATAAGGTGTTTAGATATAATATAGGTACTCCTTAGTCATATTTGTAACCATAAGGTGTTTAGATATAATATAGGTACGTACTCCTTAGTCATATTTGTCAGCCTATAAGTTGATATTTTTTTTACCGGATATTTTTTTACCGGGATTTTTTACCGGGAATTCTGGGGGTCATGTTATGCTTAGAATCAACACATGTATTGACTTTGATATGCCATTCAAATCACTTCATCTTTGTCATTTAATTTTTGAAATATTTATATATATGTATATATATATATATATATATATATATATATATATATATATATATATATTTATATATATATATATATATATGTATGTATGTATGTATGTATGTATGTATGTATGTATATATATATATATATATATATATATATATATATATATATATATATATATTCCAAAGTATGAAAAATAATCTGTAAAAAATTTAAAGTTTTGAAAGAGATCTGTTACTAAATAATATAGGACCCGACACTGAAAAGGATTTTAAAATATTAAAATAATTGTCAGTAATAAATTAAAGTGCATCAGATTTAATTGCACCAAAGAAGAATGCACCAGTAAAATATATGTTGTTTAAATTGAATTACATTATGTGTATTAGAATAAACAAGTTAGAAAATGAATAACCATGGCTAAGACATGGTTTTTCATTACATTTTTTTTTTGCCCCTCACAGTCAATATATGCATGAAATGAGAGATAGAGAGAGAGAGAGAGAGAGAGAGAGAGAGAGAGAGAGAGAGAGAGAGAGAGAGAGAGAGAGAGAGAGAGAGAGAGAGAGAGAGAGAGAGAGGGAGGGAGGAAGAGAGGGAGTGTGTTTCAGGATGATTGTGATTTGATAACTACCATGATTCCGAGGCTACCAAAGGGATGAGGCTATTCACAGATCACAGGGAAATGAAAACATGTGAACAAATTATAATGTTTTAACATTCTTGTGAGATGTCCATTCTTCCTTTTACTTGATGGCCAGATATCAATTGTTCAAAATATTCAAACTTTAATTTGGGTTTTGTATCAACATTGGTAGTGATCCTAATCATGAACTGTTTTGTTGCAGACTTTCACAGCACAATACTTATGTTCCAATCACTATGAAAAATGAACAATGTCTTTATTTCAGTGTGTTGCCAACTTTCTTTGATTAAAGGTCTTTGGCTTGCTTTGATGAAGGTTCATGTGTTATTGAAGGCACCTCTAAAGACACTCTTTGAAGGACCAAACAAATGCACATTTGTTATTGATGTGACAACATAAAATAATTGTAAAACATTGATGGAGACAGATTTTTTTCCATTTGCTTAGTATATATACAGAACAATTAATGCTTCCAATGTAATCAGTTTTTTTTTTTAAATTTCAGCAAAACTTTTGTTTCTGGTACATTTTCAAAAAGGAAAAAAAAAACTGCCATCGTCTTGTAGATTGTAGTCATTCCCATTCTCGCCTTCATAGATGGTAGCTTGTAAGGTAGCATGACTATTTGGGTTATATTACAGCACTGTGTACTAAGGCCAGACATCAGCATAAGCAGATTATGATATAACAATGCTCTGTTAGGGTAGTTTGTCAATATAAACAAATGATTTGTTTATGTAACAATAGATTCCAGAGCAATCCAAGTTTGTGACTTCCTGTCATGGTGAACTTGAATTTCTCAACTGCATACCCAAGACTGTATATACAGATTTTAACAGTGAAAAATGTTGTTGCCAAAAAGATTGCTAGATGGTATATTTTGTCCCCACTAAGAAAATAAATCTTGTTATTGCTACTTCTGAATGGAAAGCCATGTAATGATAGGGTTTTCATTGAAAACTTCTGATAATTTCTAGTTGGCGTTAAATGAAAACACCACATATTATTATCATAGCAGCTATTTTTCAAATCTTGTTATTGTTACCCCACATAAATATAAATGGATGGTTATATCCACATGGGGTTTTCACTAAAAGACTTCATATTGTATGTAATTGATCCTATATGAAAATGGCACTGATTTGGCATTCAATATGGCTACCACAGCAGCCATTTTGAAGATGTTATTGTTAGTCCTCCTGAATGGAAAGTCACATCAGCATGAGGTTTTCACTTGAAGACTTGTTATGGATATTTAATTCATCTTGAATAAAACGTGTGCTGTCTTAATGTCCATTATGACCATCACGGTGGCTGTCTTGAAAACTGCATTGCTACTCCTACATGGAAAATGATGTCAACCCCGGGTTTTCACTTGAAAGCTTCTTGTGGAGTGAGATTGTTAGTATCATCCAACATGGTCACCATAACAACTGGCTTGAAAATCTTGTTATTGCTGCTCCAAATGGAAAGACATATTGATATGGAATTTTCACCAGAAAACTAATTAATATATCTACTTCATCTTGAATGAAAATGGTATCAAATTGATGTCAACTGAGACTACCACAATAAACATTGAAAATCTTTTTAGTAATTATTTTGAAAGGATGGTCATATCAGCATGGAATTTTAACTCAAAGTCTTCTAATGAAATTTGGTTTGTCCTAAATGAAAATGGTGCCATCTTTCATAAGATGTGTGTCACAGTACCTAAATTGAAAATTGCATCACTCAAGAATATCATAGATGATTTCAGAACTGGTTGGTTAAAAAAGAAAGAAATGGTCTTACCTTGAATTCTTATAAAATATGGACAGCAGAGCAATGATCCCTTCAATGGACTTTGTTTATATTTTGATACTGTTGCCATGTTGCCATTTATTTAATACACTGACACTGAACAGATAATGTTAGACATGTGAGACCGGTCCATATGTTGCCAGTTTTGGGTCTGGTTAGTTTGTTAGGAGTAATCAGTAGAATAAACAATGTAAGCCCTTATCTGCAGTTGCATTATCTTACAGCTGCTCAAGATCATTGTTCTTTGCAGTATGACAGAACTTATATATGAGTATATTTGGTATATGAAATCATAAAGAAAACATTATATTTCAGATTATTTGAAATGGGCTTCCAAGAGCAACTAACAGAGATTTTATATCGCTTGCCTGAGTCACGCCAGACTTTGCTTTTTTCTGCAACATTACCACGGCTACTAGTAGACTTTGCTAAGGCCGGACTACAGGATCCAACACTTATCAGACTTGATGTGGACACAAAACTCAGTGATCAACTTAAGGTATGCACAAATACTGTATTGTTTGTAATTTCTTAGTTTTACATACATTTTTCTCCACACGTCCATTCAGAATAGCAGACACTCTGTTTTATCATTGTCATCCACTATCCATTTAATGTTCTCCACAGGACCATTCAGGATAGTGGGCCCTCTGTTTTATCATTGTCATCCACTATCCATTTCATTTTTTCCACAGGACCATTCAGGATAGTGGGCCCTCTGTTTTAACATTGTCATCCACTATCCATTTAATGTTTTCCACAGGACCATTCAGGATAGTGGGCCCTCAGTTCTATCATGATCTGACACTGTCTATTTAATGATGCAAATATGTTTTGAATCCATACAGTATGTTTCTGTTTAAGTACTCTTAGATGCACTGGATAAATTAGACTTGTTATTAAATACCAGTTGGTATGTATGTAAATTTAAAACATTGGCATCTGTATTGTGTGGAAAGAAACTGATAATGAAAGAAATCAATGGTAATTTGAGGGATAAACGTAACACAACCACCATCCCATCCACCATGTCTGGTATTTGATGGGTGGAGGAATTCTTCTATGTTATATGCAACAAATTGTCATCTTATTGACAAAAAAAATGTTATGGTATTGCCATTGTTGGTCAAACAAATGCTGATAAATGTATTGTTTTCAATTATTCTTCCAAATTTGTAAAGCATGCTAGTATTTGCTTTTTACAAGTTGATGCAGTTTGGACAGAAAAGATAAGGTACAGATAAGAGCAAATTTCCATCTTCCATTCTATTTTTTTTTTTATGAATTTCGTTTAAATTCCACTACTTTTGGGGGGCTTTTAGTCTCCATTCAAGTAGTTTTGTAGGGCTTCATTCTGTCTGTTGTGCGAATTTAGTTTCCAATTAAGTACACTGGGGAACTTCATTGTGTCTGTTTTGAATTCCATTTCCATTCAAGTGCTTTGAGCGGACTTCATTCCACCTGTTGTAAATTCAGTTTCCATTTGAGTACTTTTGGGAGCCTTTATTAATTAAACCAAATTCTGCATGAGCCTTTGCTTTAAGAAGATCAAGGTTATGCTCAATTTTCACTGTTTTGAATTTGATTTAAAATATTGTCCTTCAGTTGCATCATGTTGGGTCATCCATGTTGTTTGTAACCAGTTTTAGTTTCTACAATAAACTATTTATTCTTATTCAGATTATGCAAGAATCTGTACTTTGCAATTAGCTTAACAATGTTTCTACCTATCATCAGTTCACATAGAATATTTGCAGTTTTATGTTAAACATTTCAAGATAAAAATCACACAGGATGAGTGATTTTATAAAAAGGTTCTGAAATTATATTAGCATTTTAGATACTGTAAACAGTTTTGAAAGCAGTTGCTAGCTTTGAAGAGCATTTCATTGTGCCAGAATTCAGTAAAACTTGCCACATGAATTACTTTGTCCAAATAAATAAAGTAATAACTTGCCACATGAATTACTTTGTCCAAATAAATAAAGTAATAACTTGCCACATGAATTATTTCATGCAAAGCAAATAAATAAATAATAATAATGCGTCTTATCTTTAGAAGAACTACACATTTCACAAAATTAAATAAAAATATGTACAACAATATTACAAAAGCAAACACCATGAACTTGCAAAACAAAAATATGCTGATAATAATTAATGAAGTAAATATTATCAAGTCTTAAAAATCAGCTCATGTGGTTGAAATAGGTGAGTTTTAAAAGCACTCTTGAATGAGGGTACATGCATCTGAGATCTGTTGGCAATTTGTTCCACATAGCTTGACTTTGATACACAAAAGAACATTATTGGTGGTAACAATGAGAATGCAAGTGTCAAAAGAACTTAAGTTTCTAGGTGGATTCTCGCATGGATGATTTCAGATAGTTGTATTGGACTGGAGCCTGTCAAAGAAATATAGGATAGTGAACAGATTTTGTGTTTGATTCTGAACAGATTTTGTATTTGATTCTGAATGAAATGGGTAGCCAGTGAAGTTTATTGAGTGGGTGGGTGTGTGCTCAGTTTTTTGTACTCTGATTAAATTTTTTGAAGTTTTTGTAGTAGATGAACTATACAGAATTGAATTACAATAGCCCAGTCTTGAAAGTACTAAGGAACACGTGTTTCAGTGGCATCAGTCAAAAGAAAATTGTAGATGGAGCTGATGCAGCCTTGAACATGTCGGTATAATGAGAGCATACTGACTGTGTGAATTTGAGGTTTGGTATTGCCGATTCTTATTGTTTGAGGTAAAGGATGAGGATGAGAAAGTTTTGGCTTGCTGATCAGGATGGCTTTAGTTTCATTATCATTCATCTGCAGTTTGTTACATGTCATTTAGGGGGCCCCGAGTGGCCGAGTGGTCTAAAGCGCTGTCCGTTACGGATCACTGCCATCTCACCTCTGTCTGCGTGGGTTCGAGTCTAGGATTCGGCGAATGTGGATATGTGAGAAAGCTTGCCAGTAGCTTCTCGTGGGTCGGTGGTTCTTTCCGGTGATTTCCCGGTTTCTTCCTCCACCATTAATACTGGCCGCCATGAATAGCCTATCGTGTGCTGAAAAATGGCGT
Organism: Potamilus streckersoni; assembly: GCA_016746295.1. Lineage (NCBI taxonomy): Eukaryota > Metazoa > Mollusca > Bivalvia > Unionida > Unionidae > Potamilus > Potamilus streckersoni. The sequence goes on along the minus strand of JAEAOA010000895.1, from coordinate 3,988,050 downwards.
TAAGCCCAACAACAGCAACAACATGTCATTCAGGATAAATGTACATCACTATGCCCTGGATAGTAACCCAAGATTCAGCTGGGTAGCTAGATTTGTATATTTGTGTATCACCAGTGTACAATTGGTGAGATACCATATGTCAATCGATGACACTTGAAAGCAGCTGAATGTAAAGAATGAAGAGAGCTAGGCCAAGAACAGTGCCTTTTGGAACACCAAAACATAGATCTTCTGTCCTGTTGACTAAGTAAGACTTGAGCCATAGTAAGGCTATATCATTAATACCAGATACATGCCAGAGATGGTGAAGTAATATATCATGGTCAATTAATACCACAGACAAGTCAAAGAGGGTCAGGACTAGAATCTTTCCACTAAATACAGTCACTGTAAAAAGATTTTTTTTTTTTCTTTTTCATAAACCTAGCAGTAGACTTTAGGTAGTATTGAGCAGAAAATATAATTAAAAAATTTAAGAATGTTTATGTTCTTTTTCATTTGATTTCTTTTATTGGTTTTTTTTAAAAAGCCTTCATCATTACTTGGCACTTATGTATGCTAAAACACACTGTGGCAAATATATTCTCTTCAACTAATTTTTTGCTCACCATTCTTCCAGTAGAAGGAATTTTGAGTTTTATTTCCAGCTAATTGTCACCATGCAAGTTGTGATTTATTTGCTGTAGGGTTTAATGCCATTTTTCAGCGCAAGATAAGCTATATACATAGCATCCAGTATCAGTGTTGGAGGAAGAACCAGGAAAACCCTGGAAAGAACCACCGACCCATGAGAAGCTAGTGACAATCTTTCTCACATACCCACATTGGCCAGAGTTGAGATGGCAGTGATCCATAACAGTGAGTGTTTTAGACCACTTGACCATTTGGGGCCCCTGATTTGTTTGTCCAGCCGTTTAGCTGTCAGCATGTACATCTATCTTTTTCAACATTGACAGCACAATTTGGCATATTTTTTCCTAACTTTGAGTTTGAGAAATACTTACTCATTTGGTGATGGTGTATGAGAGTTAAGTATAATGTTTACTGGGACCATTTGAAGGTGTAAAAAATTCAGATTTATTAAAAATTACAATGATTGTAAGTTCTGAATATTGATTTCCATATAACATTGTGAATTTGCTAGTGTAAGGGAAATGTACATAATAATAGCAAGAGTTGCCACCCCTTGGTCAGGTCTGTTGTGGTAGTGCTCACAGAGGTTTAATTTTCAAAGACGCTCACTCTACTGTAATCATTTTGGGTTTTGCCTTGCCACCCTAATTGCATGTAAAAAGTTGATATAAAACAGCAAGCTAGTGAAGTTTTTGTGTGTAGAAAGTGATAATTCCAGTTTTGACCTATTAGACTGGAAAAGAATGACGTAGGGTAAATTATCATCAGATTTAAATAATTTCTGTTTATTCTATGCAAAACTTGGGCTACTTACATGAAATTTCACTTGCCAGATAATGTCTGTGCAAGTTTGGCAATGGAATTTACAGTTTTTACTGTGATTTTATTTGTTGTATTTTTATTTTGAATTCTTTTTGTTTCATGCTTGATTTCAATCTATATTTTCATGTTTCAGTCATCTTTCCTCCATTGTCGAGGAGAGGACAAAGTGACCATACTTTTGCACCTGTTGATTCATGTGATCCCATCATCAGAGCAGACAGTAGTCTTTGCTGCCACAAAGCATCATGTGGAATACTTACATATGGTAGAGTATTTTGAAAGTGTGCTTGTGTCTTATGTATCTTACAGTTGTCTGATTAAAATGTCACTGTGTATCTACAAATACACTGTGCCACAATTGAATATTTGAATATCAGTTGTCACTTTCCATTTTGTGTACAAAATTCAGAACATACATGGTGTGTAAGTTGATGTTATTGTTTTGTCAATCAGTTCAGTGTAATTAGTGTAGTTATATTTCTAAAAGATTGTCAGATACATTTTGTTACATGAAGGAACCTGACAATACTCTTGGTATTTATCTTTGTAGATGGACATGTATATTACTTTTCTTTACAACAACCAGTGTATTTTAAAGTCAAATTTTATTGATATAAAAACATTTTCTAATCAGTTAATGTAATATGCCCCCAAAAACATCTTTTCCTCAAACATTTTTAATCAGTTAATGTACTTAGTTCCAAAGTCATCTGTCCATCAAAAAGAGAAGTGTACAATAATGGTTCTTAACAAGAATTTTCACAATAACCATTTGTCACCACAATACACTGTCCTTTTTATATACAACTGTGTCTGCTGCCCATGTTAAACAGGTGACCTTTATATCAAGGATAGCTATATGAGTTTTTTAAAGTAGATGTGTCATATATGGATATGTGTCCTAAATAGAGAGGTGTCTTTTATGGAAATGCTCATTTTGGATTGTACCTTTTATGTGTAGGTGTCATTTATACACAGTCACATTTTATATGGAGGCAGCATTAATGTGGCATATGGCTAGGTACAGCTTATATAGGATGTCCATCATGTACAAGTATCCTTTATGATGGATGCCCATTTTTTTACATACATCCTGTAAAATTGGGCTTAGGTTGCCAGATAAATTTTAGCTTTTAGGTAAAAATGTTAGCCTGCGATGGAGGGGCTGGATTAGTCCTCTGGTATCATGATTGGGTAAGAATTATTCAGGAAATATATTTTACTAGAAAAAAATTGGCAATTATTTAGTTAGTCAGATCTGCCAGTGCATTTTGCAACAGCAGATCTGATTCTATACACATTGCACTTGGACTAGACATATAAGCCAGAATATGACCATAGTTATGTTTCATTGGCTCAGTCAGAATTATGATGCAGTCTGGTTTCATTTTCAACAACAGATTATGGTCAATAGTCAATCAGCAAAGAACTATCTGCTTACTGAAGTACATAAAGAATTCCATAGCAGCCATCAAAGACTATTCTTAATACGAAAGAAAGACAAAACCCTACAAGCCTGTCCAAGCATGCAAGTGCAATAACATTCAGCCAGCAATGTTTAAGATAGAGAATTGGATCTTTTACATGTGATTTAAAATGACCTGTAAGTGTGCAATGTCACTGTAACGGCAGCATTTAAGATAGAGAATTGGAACTTGGAATAAGATTTAATATGACCTATATCATCTTGAGGTGCAGCTTCATAAAATGGATATTTTTTGACACACACCTCCAGTTGAGGGGGTGGGGGTGGATAACTGAGAAAAGTAAGCAGATAACACTACTTGAAAGCAAAATATTTAGTTACTTATATAATGAAATATGAAGGAATTTCTCTAAAGGAGATAATATATGAAACTGGACCAATATTCATGTGTCTTTCTGTCCATTTTTAGATTCTACAAAAAGCAGACATTTCCTCAACTTATATCTACAGCTCACTGGACCAGACAGCTAGGAAGATCAACTTGGCAAAGTTTCAGCACAAGCGAGTCATGGTTATGATAGTCACAGACCTGGCAGCTAGAGGAATTGACATACCACTACTAGACAATGTCATCAACTTCCACTTTCCGGCTAAACCTAAACTCTTCCTTCACAGAGTGGGTAGGTAATTTTTTAATAAGATGTTTCTTTTTGGGTGGTAACTTTTGGTACTGTTATGTTAGCCAGGTGCAGAAAGTGCTTGTCTTTTTATATGACACCAAATTTTCTATGCTCAACAACTTCTTGATGGCTTGTGCAGATTTAGACAAAAAGCTTCAATTCAAATTAGTTTCCCAGTGTTATAGGCTAAACAAGCTCATCATCAAGAGAAAAAAAACCCAACTTGCATGCAAAACACTATCACTAAACACAAAATGTAAGAATAATTCTGGATTCTTCAATGTTGTAATCATTTGATCATTTGGCTGTTGATATACCTTGTTTTAGAGTGGGTTCTTTAACCAAGCTTTGTGGATGACTTGCACTTAGGGTAATAAAAGGACTTATAAATTTTGTAGGCATTTAAAGATCAGATGTTGTAGTCATGGTAAGTCCGATAAGAAATCATGGTTTTTGAATATTTGGTTTGTTTTAAGATCACATAACTTGACCCTACGTCAATATCTTTGAAATCCATTGTTTCGTAATCTCCAGCGTCAGCTGTATTCTTCAAGTGCCTTCACAGACAACTGTTTAATAATGGGTGGCTTATGATATGCCCTTCATTATGCTCTTGTTCGACTCAGGGAAAAATGTGGGTTTCTCCATTTTCTTCCTCTACTTTAAAAAGGAAATTAATATCCTTTTTATTCTGCCAGGTCTCAGATGTTCAGATCATAAAACCACTAGAATAGGAAATAAATCATATAGTCATGACACCTTTAATCATGGGTTTATGTCCAGACTTCCAAAAGTCAAAGAAATCACGAATTTTTTTTTTTGCAATGGCGCAAAATCTTGTCGATTTCATGTTTGCTAAAAACCAAATATTTATTGACCTAGTGAAGGTTACTTCTACCACTAGTGAAACATTTGCAGCCACAATCCACAAATTTAATGACCAAATGAAGAATGCTATTTCTAAGGAAACAATTCCAACCCTTCCCCAATCCACAAATTTATTGACCAAATGAAGAATACTGTTTCTAAGGAAACAGGTGGAACCTTTCCCCAATCCATAAATTTAATGATCCCTGGAAAAATAGTACTTCTAGTGAAACACTTACAACCCTTTTCCAGTCCACAAATTTAAATATAGCCAAAAAAATGTCATAGCAAAGCTACCATAATTGATACCCATAGTGTACATTATATCTGAGATGTGCTTTAAATGGGATAAAATTGAATGCATCCAATGCACATTAAGTAAGCAATGCATTGTATATTTGATATCTGCTTTAAATGGGATAAAATTAATTAGGCGCTTTAAGTGCGATAAAATTAATTAGGTGCTTTAAGTGTGATAAAATAGGCAATTTAAGTGCGATAAAATTAATTAGGCACTTCAAATGTGATAAAATTATGTGCTTTAAGTGCGATAAAATTAATTAGGTGCTTTAAGTGCAATAAAATTAGACACTTTAAGTATGATAAAATTAATTAGGCACTTTAAGTGTGATAAAATTAATTAGGCACTTTAAATGCGATAAAATTATGTGCTTTAATTTCAATGAAATTACATGTAATTAGGTGCTTTAAGTACGATAAATTAATTAGGCAATAAAGGCTGCCTTTTCTTAAGTTGACTGATATTGTCATGTGACTTACCTTGGATTCTTAATTAGCCCAATTCATCTGTATGTTAATTAGGTCAGAGGAACACATGGTTGGACTAGAAATATATAGCATGAGTGTAGGTTCTGTATATTGTGCTGCATAAACTACAGTCAAGTGAACTTGAGTTATAATTTGAAAAATGAATGGACCACCAATGGAACAGAGATATTGACCCCTACCAGTTGTAGAGTATGTAATTGGCGTATCCAATAGTTTGAATAATGTTGCTACTAGAGAACTGGATTAGAGTGGATGCTTTCTGTTGTCTAATAATGAACACAATTTAAGTTTTGATCAGGTCTGGGTAACAATCTTTTTACACATATTTCTCAGGTGTTTTGTTTATTCTCATTTATCTAACAAATATGACAGATGAGTAAGTAAATAATATATTGTAGTACAATGACCTTGTAACTTTAATTTGTATTGGAAGTTTGTAAATATCCTTCTAAGTATTTTAGATTTATCCATTTTCATGAGCAATGAGCAGCCCCACAATCTAGTACTTGCAAATGTTTAACTGTAAAACCTTAGTGTTTACTTGAAAACATAGCTTTTATTATTTGACTGATTGTTTTCATTAGAACCAATTTTCAGAGCAAAGATTGGTTTCTTTTGGAACATGTCCAGCAGAGTCAAGTTGACAATCAGTGAAAGAAATCATATTGCACCTTGAAAAATAAATCAACAAGACCGTTTCCTTCTGATGAGTTACAAAGGTAATGAAACTGGTCAAGAGCTAGGGGTGACTTGATCACCCCAACATATGGGAAGGAATAAACTCGCATCCTACCAGGCGGTATATTTTTTCTGAAGGTGACTTCCAGTTAAATGGAATAAAATTGAATGTAAACAGCCGCCATAGATTTGGACCTATATGATATACATATGATTATGCCTGTCAAACAGTCTTTGTTAAAGATTGAAGGGTTACTTGACCATGAAAGTGACTTAATCTTCCATTTATTATCATGATAAAGAAAATAATTTCCTGTAACCCAGTTACAGTATGCCCCTAAAGTATGATACATTGTAACATTTTAAATTCAGCATCAGTATTATTCCATTTCAGTCTACCTCAGTAGGGTGTGTGGCAAATGCCTTTTTTATATGGATTTTTTGTGTGGAAGAAAAGAAAAACTAAAATTGTAGAGGAAAAATAAGGTTTAGACCCCACTTACATGAAATTATTGGATTAACCCTCCTCAAATTTGAATGGCTTTGTAAATCATATAAATTTGCAAACAGGAATTTGGGTAATTTATTTAGTTGCAAACTCTGCTAATATGTATTGCCCATGACATTGGATAATAAGCCCATAAATTAACAATATTTTATGGTCATAAAAATATGTTTTTAGATTTAATAATTCTTACACCTGTTCCTTTCCTCAGGTCGAGTTGCCCGAGCTGGACGATGTGGAACAGCCTATTCACTGATTGCCCAGGATGAGGTTGCGTACCTGCTTGACCTTCACCTTTTTCTGGGAAGGTCACTAAAGCCAGTCACACCTGACCAGCAGGAAATGAAAGGTATGGGAGGAGCAGATCAAAATAAATATGAATTTCACCGACTGTAATTCTTTTTATTTAGATTAAAAAAGAGAAAGGGAAAGTCACAGGATTATTTCAACATTTTATTTTACCTTTAATGCTGTTTAAGGTTTGTGGCGTTTGAAGGGGGGGGGATTCTTGGTAGCTCATTTGGTAGAGCATCACAAGTTAAGTACCTGCTCAAATCGGGCCAGGTTGAAGTGTTTCAATATCTTTCTGGGACTTTATTTAGTCTTCTTTTCCTCTGCATTTTTCTGCTATGAGTGTTTAAACCAATAAATAAACACACATGCTGCTTTTGGATAATGGAAAATGGTCTTTGCAGTGTGTACTTAACACTTCAGAAGACATTGTATTCCATGGCAGAGTCAACACTTTCACCTCTTCCAATAAACAAGTGAATTATATGGTATAGTCAAATACATACTATCATCTCTTCCAATGAACAGTCAAATTATGTGGTAGAATCAAATGAATACTATGAGCTTTTCCATTGAACAAGTAAATTCCATGGCAGTTATCGAACACTGTTATGAGAATGAGTTCCTAACCAGTAACAGTGAATTCACATAGATTTGAAATTACATTTGGGTGTAATAATAAGTTGTGTTTATTTGATTCAGATTCTGATGGGTTGTATGGTGGAGTTCCACAGTCTGCAATAGATGACATGGAAGGAAAATTACGAATATGGATGGCAGAATCATCAGAGCTTGTAAGTGTGCTTTTGGCATGGCATATAAGCACATTGTAATGGTCCCAGACTTCTAACATAGTAACTGGGCACACTGTAGGTTAGGCCCTAGTTTTTCTTGTGGCAAATAAGCACATTGTAGATTGGTCCAAAGATTTTAACCTGGCAAATAAGAACATTATAGCTTGATTCATAGCTTTCATCATCACATATAGCAACATTGTAGCTTAGGCCCTGGTTTCCAGCATTCCAAATAAGCACATTGTAACTTGGTCCATCACTTTTAGCATGGTAGATAGGTACATTGTGGCTTAGGCCCTGGTTTGTAGCTTGGCAAATAAGAATATTGTAGCTTGGAACACCACTTTTGACATGGTAAACAGGAACATTGTAGCTTGGTACATGACATTTAGCATGGTAAATAAACACATTGTAGCTTGGTCCTTGACTTTTAGCATGGTAAATATACACATTGTAGCTTTGTCCTTGGCTTTTGGCATGGCAAATAGGAACATTGTAGCTTAGGTCTAAATTTTTAGCATGGGTGATAAACACATTGTATCTTGGTACATCACTTTCAACATTCTAATATGGTCTAAGGCTTTTCTAATGGCAAAAGTCACACTGTGGCATATTCCAAGACTTTTAGCAAGGTAAAGGACACATTCTAGCTTGTTCCATGACTTTTAGCATAGTAAAGGACATGTTGTAGCTTGTTCCATGACAGTTTGCATGATAAAGGACATGTTTTACCTTGTTCCATGACTTTTAGCATGATAAAGGACATGTTGTAGCTTGTTCCATGACTTTTAGCATGCAGAAATACATGTTGTAGCTTCTTCTATGTATTTTAGCATGATAAAGGACATGTTGTAGCTTGGTCCATGACTTTTAGCATGATAAAGGACATATTGTATCTTGTTTCATGACTTTTAGCATGATAAAGGACATGTTGTAGCTTGTTCCATGACTTTTAGCATGCAGAAATACATGTTGTAGCTTCTTCTATGTATTTTAGCATGATAAAGGACATGTTGTAGCTTGTTCCATGACTTTTAGCATGATAAAGGACATGTATCTTGTTTCATGACTTTTAGCATGATACAAGACATGTACTTTGTTCCATGACTTTTAACATGAAAAAGGGCAAGTTGTAGCTTGTTCCATGACTTTTAGCATGATAAAGGGCATGTTGTACCTTGTTCCATGACATTTAGCATGATAAAGGACATATTGTAGCTTGTTCCATGACTTTTAACATGATGAAAGACATGGTGCTTGTTCCATGACTTTTAGCATGGTAAAGAAAACACCTTATAGGTTAGTCTTTAGTTTGTAGCATTGCAAATAGGCACATTCAGACATTATTGATAATTGTACAACCTTGTACGATGTTTTAAAAGCAGAAATATTATGGACTTTGAGAACTGTAACTTAACACCATCAGTGCTGTTCATTGGAAAAAATACACCAGCATTTCCAAGTTAAAGACATGGCTTGGTATGTTGGTAGTTTATTTGGAAAAAATAAATCTTGAAGTGCAAGCAGAATCTTGAAAAGTTGTTGAAAATAATGACTTCAGCCATTACAAACCCTGATTTTAGTTTGGTCCCACTCTTTTAGCATGGAAGATTGGAATATTGTCACTTGGTTCATCACTCTCATCATGTCTAAAAAGAAAACATGGCTTGATCAAGGGCTTTTCACATGTTCGATAGACACATTGTAGCATGGTCCTTGGTTTTTAGCATATTGTGACTTGGTCCCAGACTTTTAGCATGGCCAATAGGTACATTGTAGCTTGGTCCAGACTTTCAGCATGGCCAATAGGCATCTTGTAGTTTAGTCCATCACATTTATGTTGGCAAATAGGAACATTGTAAAAAAAAAAAAATCATGAATTTTAGCAAGACAAATAGGCACAATGTGTCTTGGTCCATGATTTTTATCACTGGCAGATAAGCATATTGTAAATTTGGTCTCAGATTCAAAAAAGGCAAAAGGGCAAATTTTAGCTTGGTCCTGAGCATTTTTTTTTTTAATTTTCATGGCATTTAATGCCATTATATGACTGGAGGTAATGTTTTTCAAGAAAAATGTCCAAAATGCATGTTTTGTGCTGTCTATTCACTCAGTAACATTTATTGAGAATATGATAGTAAGTGATTACTGAGAAAGAAAAAGAGAGGTTATCTTTATTTCACTATGTCCATCCACATTTCAAAATTTTCCATTGGATAATAAGCATTCATGAGTAAATGCATGGGACATAGGATATTGTGCATTTCTTTTGTCATAGCTCCATGTATAAACATGGTTAAGATTTCAATTCTGAATCTAGGGGCCCCGAGTGGCCGAGTGGTCTAAAGCGCTGTCCGTTACGGATCACTGCCATCTCACCTCTGTCTGCGTGTGTTCGAGTCTAGGATTCGGCGAATGTGGATATGTGAGAAAGCTTGCCAGTAGCTTCTCGTGGGTCGGTGGTTCTTTCCGGTGATTTCCCGGTTTCTTCCTCCACCATTAATACTGGCCGCCATGAATAGCCTATCGTGTGCTGAAAAATGGCGTTAAGCCCAACAACAACCAACCAATCAATTCTGAATCTGAATGGTACAGGTTGCACTCTCACCATTAGGTCAGCCTTTATGAGTTACTGTGACATGTCCATTGGCAACACGCCTTATTTGTCTTAGCATGACATATTAGTTGTGTAGGTGTCAAAGAACACCAAACCAGAAAATAAACCAACTAATTTATGAGCATTTATGTTCACTGTGATTTTAGAATTATTATGTAATTCCTGGGATTTGGTGTTGGAATCAAGAAGCACTGGGTACCTGGGTCTGAGGAATTAATAATTGCCATTTAACCTACTGTTTGAGATATTGTTGTTATTTACTGTACTATTTGAGATACTATTAACTTACTTACCATACTATTTGAAATACTGTTATTTACCCTACTATTTGAGATATTGTTATTTACATTACTATGTGAGATACTGTTATTTACCTTATTGTTTGAGATGTTGTTATTTACCATACTATGTGAGATACCATTAACTTATTTACTCTACTATTTGAGATATTGTTGATATTTACTGTACTATGTGAGATAAAATTAACCTTTTTACCTACTATTTTAGATACAGTTTAAGTTATTTACCCTACTGTTTGAGATACTACCAGTATTATGTTATTTACCGTAACATTTGAGATACTTTTCATTCATATAGAATTTTTCTTTTTGTTTATACTGTGAAGCTCTTTACCAAAATCTTTCTGATGAATTTGATCTTCATAATAACATAAAACACTTGCAAGACATTCATTTTAAAGATATTCTTGTAGACTGTTTGAAAAAGTTCATCAGTGTTAAAAATATTCTTAGACACTTTTTGAAAAAGTACATTAATTTTAAATATATTATTGTACACTTTTTTGTAAAGAACATTAACTTTAAACATATTCTTGTAAATAGTTTGAAAAGTAATTCTGTATTAAATACTAGTACACATTTTGGAAATTTGTCTCACAATTCGTTTTTCTCTCCCACATTTAGCAAAGCATGCAGAAGGTATGTGAGAATGCCATGAAACAGTATCTCAAATCACGTCCAGTGTCGGCACTAGAATCAATCAAGAGAGCAAAACAGATGGACAAAACTGGGGCTCACCTTGGAATACATCCCATCTTTCGTAAGTGTTTTTTTTATATATGAATTTTGATTGTTTAGAGATTTCTAATTTTTTAGAGTCCTTATCAATACAAGATTTCTAATTTTTGAGAGTCCTGATCAATACATTTATAATTTTTATGAGTCCTGATCGATACATAATATCTGTTTTTGAGACTCATGATTGATACATAATTTCTGGGTTTTTTAGTCCTAATTGTTACATGATTTCTAAATTTTTAGAGTTCTGATCAATAAAAGATTATGATAATTTGGAAATTGAACTTGATTTTTTTATAAACAAAGAGCAAGATTATAAGCATCATATGACATTGTGATTAATGTAAATAATAAATAAAATATGAAACTATTGTGTGTCATATGCATTTTTAAAATTGGTCCAACTGCAAACAACATACACCCTGTTCTGCTGTTGCAAAATGACAGATTAGGGTCTATGTTGTTTGTTCTACTAATTAATCCTGACACAGTGCATAGACCAGATCTGCCATGATGTCAGATCTGGGCCCGTGCAGTATACCTTACACTGACTCTTGAATGAATATATATTTTTCTGAAATTATTCCTTTTATTATTTAGGAGATTTTTTTTTCCCCAAATTCTTTTGGCAATTGTCCTTGTGTTCTCAGCTTCCTGAAAGGTCAGATAAATATAGCACTACATGTAATTGTAAATAATAAAAACATTCTATTAATCGTGATTATATCTGCCTGTTGCCTGCATAATAGATAAAAAACTTATTTCCTACCTTAATTAAACCTCATATCAAGCCAGTAACACAGTCAATCTTCACTAGTCCAAGTGAATATCAGTTCTTGTACAAAGCAAGCTGCCAATTTGTAACCAAAGCTAATGAAAGATTACAGAATGCAAATCTTAGAAATTAAACCTCATGCATTTTTCGATAATCGGATTGAAAATCAACTACATGTAAAAAAAATTCTGAATGTTGTAGGTAATTTTGACAATGAAGATGAGGTAGAGAGATTGAAACTTTTGAATTCCCTGAAGTCTTATAAAGGTAATACGGTAAGTAAATACTTAACCAGCTAAATTTACATTGAAGTGTCTAATAATATTGCTATAAAATATATTAAAGATGAGGAGAAAAATATGATACTGATGATAATTGTTATATTTGTAGTTATAGTATTAATAATAAAGTTTATTTATCATGTATGTGACAAATATATACTTTTATTTTTGAGGTTCTGTAAGATCATGTTTATGTCAGTCTTTATATACAGGATTCCTGTTGATTCATTAGACGGATCATCATATGTTACTGCATGTTTATGGAAAACTATGAACAAATATTTCTCAGTAATACTGCTCAACATTGGGACTGTAGTAATAGTCCTGATAAAGCAAGTTCATATTTTTCCCTACAAATTAGTAACCTATTTATTAAATACTCTATTTGTTTTCAACCTATGGCTTAGTAATAAAAAGAATGCACTACAAGAAACAAAGTAATTGAATCTATGCTGTATTTCAAAATAAATACACAACTGCATAAAAAGAATGCACTACAAGAAAAAAAGTAATTGAATTTATGCTGTATTCCAAAATAAATACACAACTGTATAGTCATCAATACACAGTAACAATATTAATGCACATATAGCACTGCTAAGTGACCTTTGAACTTTGCAGCATGCTTAACATTAATTTGTTAAAAATAATTCTTGTTTCAATCTACTTAAAATTGAAATTTAGAGTCGTATTGAGAATGAATGAATGAATGAATGAATGAATGAAAATTGAAACATTTTTCCAGTTAGTCTGGTAAGGATTTTGATTTTCTGGTGATTGAACTCAATATTGCTTTTCTATCTGGGATGGACTGGATTTCTGATTTTTTAGCTAGTCAGTTCTATACAAAGTACATATGATTAGAGTTGTGGTCTAGCATTGAATTAACCATTGAATTAAGCATTGAATGATAAAGTGTAAAACATGAATCCTTTTAAATTAAATTATCAAAAAGACACCATGGAATGTCATTCATTTTATTTTGAGTGCAAAAAGAGAATGTGATTTCAGCTGGAAATGTAGTCAGAATTACAGTACAATTTCATGTTGTGTATAAAATTTTGGAACAAATGACATGGGTCATGTCATTCATATTTGCAAAACTAAAAACGAACATTTTGAGGACATACAAGATGTATGAATATGAGTATATTTATTGCCATTCTTGTCACCAGCTAAAGAAGACAAGATGCTCTATCATTTGCATGCTGTCTGCCCTTACCTGTATGTCTTCTAAAGCTAGCCTAACATTGTAACAAAATTGTTAAAAGGAGACAGTCCATTTAACCAGCAGAAATAATACTTTTTCATTGTCTTAGCTTATTGGTTCTAATGCTCGCTCTGATAATTTCATACAAAACCCTTCATTTGCATTTTTTTTCTTGAATTTTGTGTTTTGTCTGAATTGTAAAATGGTAAAGTTGGCACTCACCAGTTATTATGTACTTTTGAGAGAGTGATGTATGTAAGATGAAGTTGTTTGCATTTTAAATATGTGCATTGGAGAGAATGTTGGCATACCTATATGCTAGTTTCATGTAATGTGGCTGAAATTTCTTTGGATATTGTACTTTTGGAAATTTTAAATGATATTAGGACACTACTAACTAAAATGACTGCTCCCTTGTGCTCCAAAAATCAACCTGAATTTGTCTAAAGTACACTATTCTTGGCAGCTATTAAAATATGGAAAATGAATTTTGCCAAACTAAAAAATACTAGCTCCTAAAAGTGCAATGAATGAATTACCAAATACATAAAATGTAAAAAAGAGTTATCAGCTCTTTTTTTTACAATTTACCTCTAAAGTTTGAGAAGTAATAATGAGCAAGTAGAGCTAGCACTTTTTTGAAAGGTGCACATCTGGCGTAAGGCCAAACTATACTCTCTAACCCATGTTACATCCATCAATCATATACCAAAATAAAGGGAATGAAAGCACCACCAAAACTCTGATAGAAATGCAATAACAGTTGGACTCATTATGTGTTTCTATGTCTTTTTTATAGAGAGCACTATTCATAGTCTGAACCATTCTATATGCAAAAAGTTACAAATATTTCTCCTAAATAACTGTTTATATGATCAGAATAGTATTTTCAGTACTGTCTCTCTCACATTTTGTTCTGGACATTGTGAATATCACATCCGTTTGTTTGCTTGCTTGAAATGTTTGTTTATGACTGTGAATTTTTTGTTAACTTTTTCACCTTTACTTTCAGTATGTTTAGTTTGTTCACAAACAAATCCATTCAGCCAAAAGCTAAAGTGTCTATTGCATGAGTGTACATGTTTTGTTTACAGAGTAGTTCCTAATAATCAGAACTATTTTTTATGTCATGCAGTATGAAGCCAATCAAAACACAGGTGGAATAAAGGAAAAGTTAAAAGGCATGCAAACCCTAAATGCTAGTAGTCATGATCATGTGTCTGATCAACTCATTTCATTTGATCAATCATACACTGATATAAATATTGTTATGTAAGTAATATATTCAACTACCTTACTTGTTTACAAATGGGATACAGGGTAGCAAAGCAACCAAGCAAAATGTGAACTTGGTAAATAAAAAGCTTTGTTTCACAGATGCAGTTTATTTTGGAAAAGTCAGTTCTAAAGTTTGTAGTGAAGTTAAATTTCCTGAATTGGCACTCAGATTTTCTCAAGTTTAAAATGTTTCACTATTACTTGTGATGTAATTGCTGCTTCAACATTTTGCTAATAGAACAATCAAAATCTAGTTATGATGATAGTTATTTCATGAAAGATATAACCCTAGCATTTGAAATTAAGGAATCTTGTTTTGTTGCACATCAACAACATAATATAGCATTTTTTCACTTACAAATGATGGTTGTTTAAACCATATCGAAATAGTTGAAAAGCGATCTTTCAGAGGTTAGATATCTTGAAAATAAAGGTATTTATGCCAAAAAATGAACATTAGAAAAAGCTCGTTATTGATAATATTTCCAAGAGTATTTAGTCTTCAAACAGCACTAATATCTCCCCCACTCCACCCTGTTCAGTATCCCCTTCATAATTGTGTTTAGGTCCTTCAGTAACATATGCCATTACTTATAGTGCATTCTAGTTTTTGGACCATTTTGTGTATAAGTTATCAAGGAAGAGGTGTATTGTCTCTAACATAGTCAGTATTGTTCCAACACGTTCTTAAACCATAATCCATACATGAATACATACATACATACATACATACGTACATACATACATAAATACATATATACATATATACATATATTAATTGTAGTCTTAAATTTCTCTATACTATAAACCACAAAATCTTAAAAAGTTGGTAACACCATGAAAATAGGAGTTTACAGATAAAGATGGATTTTACTATCTCTCTTTTAACAATTAAACACAAAATATTTAATGTTTTCATGCTTAATACAGTTTTACTTTTGAACTCTGACAGACAATTTTTGAGATAAATTCCACCTCAAGAAACAGTGCACTGTCAGTTATGAAGCAGAAGAGGTCATTTCATGGCAGTGTCATACAGAGAAAGCTTCAGAAAATAGAAGAAATGCAGCAACAACAGACACCTAAGGACCCCTCCTGTAGACCCTCACAGTCTGTGTCACTGGCTGATGAGGAGCTTATACATGTAATAAAATGTTTTATTTCTCATTAAAGTTTTTTTTATAGTATTCAATCAATCTTATAAAATATATTACACAAAGTCAAAAATTAATACAAACGGATGTATGTCATGAACAGTTTGCATTCAGTGTCACTATATTCAGTGTTTGTATGCCTCCAGTATTTTCTTTAGAGAGTTGAATCTAGTGACACTCCAATATTCCATATATATATATATATATATATATATATATATATATATATATATATACACACACACTAATGACAACACAAAACTAATAAAGAGAGAGAGAAACAGCCAATCTTTAAAGAGAATCTGATTACTGTCTTTGGTTTACATTTCTTCAAAGAGAATGAATCTCAAACTGAGTTTTTTTTTTTTCTTTTTGGAAAGAGGTCTGAGAGATAATCCTTCCAAGTAAATTTTGTTCTTAAAGACAAGTGTTTGCTTATTAGAGGTCAATAAAATATTTGAAACATTTCACATGTAGATGGAAAATTTATTCTTTGTGTCATATTGTCATCCATAATAGGGGATATTATGTCAGGTTTAATTTTTATAAACATGATTTTGCTGTTAATACTCGTATTATTTCTTATCAGCTTAAAGTATTTTAAAATAATTTTCAGAGTGTGTTTCACAATATGATTGGTTTGAAAAGGCCACATTCTGATTCCTTTAATCCTCGACCAAGGAAAAAACAGAAACTTGTCCCTGTCAGAGATGAGGAGAACTACCTTCATTACAGACCCAAAGACTATCAGTCTGAACAAGGGTAGGTAACTATGAAGTTATTTTTGTAAAAGGTTAATTAGAAATGGTAAATTCAGAAGAAAGTCTATAATGTGTTTGCATGAGGGTTTATCTCTAAGCCTGTACTGGTATATAATTGTTTATATACCAATTCGTTTTTCATTGCATTTCCATATTGGTATCCTAAGTGTAACTCTTGTAAACAACCACTCTTCGGATAGATCAAATTGGTCTATTTTATGGAAATTATTGTTCAGGGGAGCAATTTATATATGATATTAATACAAGGAAAAAAATTATTTTTGAATATAATAAATGGTTATTTATGAATAGTAACCATTATTGGAAGTTTCATTTTAAATTGTAATTGTATCAGGTTTGTCTTGAATGCAGCCTTTTTGAAGATGGTAGATTACAGTCATTTTTCTTTAAGATATTACTCAAGATTGACTTGAATTTGTTGGGAACTTTATATTCATAGTTATTCTTGTCTTTTTTTATAGATTTACTCATTTTACATTATGTACAGATTACTAGAATTTGGCATTGAAATAATTTACTCTATATCCTATATGCAAAAAGTAAATGTCGGCGAAAATCATGCATGATGTGTCCAATTCACGCATGCTGATATCAGAATTATGCTTGATGTGTCAAAATCATGTATGTTGATGACAGAATTATACATGTGTCAAAATCATGCATGCTGATATCAGCATTATGCATGAGATGTCAAAATCATTCATTCAGATGTCAGAATTATGCATGATGTGTCAAAATCATGCATGCTGATGTCAAAGTTAATCATGTCAAAATCATTCTGATATCAGAATTAAGGATGATGTGTCAATATCCATTCTTTTATAAAATTTATGCATGATGTGTCAAAACCATCATGTTGATGTCAAAATTATGGATGATGTTCCTAATTATTTATTTTGTTATCAGGCTTATTTATGATGTGTCAGAATCTTCATTGTAATGTCAGAATTAAGGATGAAAAGTCAAATTGATTCAATATGTTGTCAAATATATGCATGATGAAAAAGCTTGTCAGTTGCTTCTCGTGGGTTGGTGGTTTCTTCCACGGATTTTCAGGTTTCTTCCTCCACCATTAATACTGGCAGCCATGTATAGCCTATCGTGTGCTAAAAAATGGTGTTAAGCCCCACAACAGCAACAACAACAACATAACTATTTGGAGGGTTACTTCATATTGACATCATTCTTTGTACAGCATATACATATGTACAACTTCTTTACATCTCAGCCAGTCCTTTTTTCTAAGTCTGAGGTGACACTTTCGAGTGGGTAGAACCTGTTCCCATAGGGATTGGCTAAGAGGACTACTTTATGTATAGATGTATATTAGTTGTAGATTCTTAATTGAGTTTTTAGCAGTTAGGTCAGATTATTTGCATACTGTAAACCTGCTGCTATACGTGGGGTGATGAGTGGTTATGGGATATATCTAGATGAATCACACATCCATCCACCCTTCACAAGAGGTCAGTGGACAATAATTCACAATTTATTGAATATGGTTAAATTGTGTCTCAAGCTTGGTTCATGTTAGAATAATCAAACTTGATATTTGTATGCATCTTTATAAGTACCATAACAATGCAATAAAAGAAAGTCAATGTGACCTACATTTCACATCTTGCATTTAACTCATGACCAAATAGGTCCTTTGCATGCAGGATATATAATTCTAAGATTTATGAGACTTTGTGAAGAGAAGCATCTTGATCCGAGATTTACCATTTTGCAATTCAAACAAAATAAAATTAGTTCTGACCCATATTTCAGATTTTCTGATATATTTTGTGTTGTACATTTATTTCTCAAGCTTCGTTCATGCTACAATTATCAGATCATATAATTGTATGCATTTGTTACTTAACCCTTGCAACAAAAGAAGGACATTGTGATCTACATTGAGCAATTTTACTGAATTATGTTACGTTTTTGCATTTATCTAATGACCACATAATGTGTGAGGGTTTTTTTTCCTTCTTGTTTAATGCTGTTGTACCTTGAATAATGAAACTTGGTTTGGGGATGCATTTTAATAAATACTACACCCTCCTCAAATATAGGTCATTGTGAACAATATTTCATGTTTTACTGACTTTTGTCTCTTGACACTTCAGGTTGAACAAATAAACTATGTGATTTTATACATATCTCTTAGTGCCATATCAATGCAATACAATTTCACTGTAAACCACATTTCAGATTTTTCTGGCTTGGATTAAATTTTGAGAATTAGCTCCTAGGTTTTTCACATTCTGTATGCATACTCTCTTATCTGGAATCATGAGAGGATACATATTGAAGAGCACTTTTACAACATTTCAGGTCATTATAGCCCATATTGTATGTTTCACTGACTTGGATTGAATTTTGTATTTGCCCATTTTTGAGTTGCTAGTAATGCAGAAATCTTGGCATTGAAGATGATATGCATCTCTGTTACAAGAAAAGAAGTTAATCATGACTTGCATTTTATCTTTTACAGGTTTTGGTTACATCTTTTGTATTCAACTCATGTCCACTGGCATTAATTATGCATGCTATCTTTAATAGAATGATGAAACTTGGCATGGGGATGCATCTCAACAAGTTCTGAATTCTTATTACAACAACAAATCTTTGTAACCTGTACTTCATGTAATTTTGTTTCAGAGACCACTTTTTCTGAACTCATGATAAATTCATGAAATTTAATAATTGGATGATGTTCTGTTTGTATTACATGCTTACAGCCCGAGGTCACTGTGGTTTGTATTTTATGCTCACTAACATGGGTTAAATATATGTGTTTAGCTTATAAACATATATTCTTCAATGCTAAATACATCCCAGCCTACTCCTAAGGCAGTACAGTTGTATGTAATATATTTATTCAACAGTAAACTTTCCATAATAATGACTATACATTGTATATTATGATAGGCTACACTCAACAGGCTAACATTTTATTGTACATTTGAATGAGTATAGAAATTAGATGAGTGGACTGCAAAGGTTAATCAGGGTAATTATTGATGCATGTACTATGTTTTACTGGCTACCACTCCCAAGTTACTAAAAGCCTGTGATTTTCATACAGTAAATTCAGGTTGTTAGGTATGGATAAAGACACTAACTTCTTGATTATATTTTAAGAATAATTATTTAATAAAACACAAAAAAATAAATTGATCACTGGTTTTTATCATTGCATTATCATACTTCTACTTTGATATTATAAAAAAGAATGTATGTATGTATGTATGTATGTATTTAAAAATTTTAACTGCATCTAAAACTGGCTATACATTGCCAATTAAAAGTTAAATTTGAAATTTTTAAAAGGTTAAAAGTTAAAATATAGTGGTAGAAGCTTTAAGAAGACTCGTTATACAGCCACCACTTCTGCACCAGGAAAGTGGCCTTATAAAATGGTTGGCCTTTCTAGAGGGGGAATATATTTGTGAGATGTGTATGTATATGTGTATATAGTAGGAAAGCTACATATAACTTGAAGCAGTTAATATCTTCATTTAAAAGTAGCAATTTTAAAATGTTTTTCTTGTCTTAAAGTCAGTTATATTTAAAGGTCACATAAGTAAAAAGTTCTTTTTTTTAGGCTTGAAATGTGGGTGGGATATTGTTGGCATGTGCATTACAAAGCCATTGAAAAAAACTTTCTTTATATCTTGTTGCATATGTTGTTTCATGTTTAAAATTATTCTCTTTCCTTTTACTCCATTTTTCTGACTGCTAGAAACTATTCTCCTGGTCTTTTATGATCTTGTTTGAGTCTTCCCAGAATAAAATCTTTCGGCAAATGTACTCTCACCATTGTCGCCAAGTCTAGTAACTTTTACTTTTTCTTCTAAAGTATTCTTCATTTATGTGATGAAAAGTTAAAGTCTTTTAATGATTTATTCTCTTGTAATGATTTATTCCTATGTTGCTAATTGTACAGTACTGTAATTTAATTTTGCAGATAAAAAGCCTTGTTGTAATGAAAGTGATACATGTACTGTCACATGTTTTTTGACGTTTGTGTCTGGTACCCTGTTTTATTCAGAGTTTATATTTTTCTGTGCATATGTGTTAATCTGTAATCAATTTTTTTTTAAAAATCTGATGTGTGCAGGCCAAAACTCTAACAGAACATTGCTGACTCCATTTCTATCTAACCATATTATGATATTGACAGTCAGCAAAAAAATAAATCTGCTGTTTGAAGCCCACGTATAGGATGTGGTATATATGTTAAACATTGGCATTAATGATATAATATTAACCTTAGTGGGACATGTACTTTAGCCAACACTTCTTTCAGTAATGAAAATATTACATCCGGAAAAGATAATCAGATTACATACCTTACTGTAATTAAATGTTGGTTCGGGATATATATTAATAATAAAATGTGTCTGCTTGTGCACTAATATGTTGGCCGCTGGTCACATTTGATGGGTGGCCTTTCTTGAGGGATACTTTTGAACACAAATTCATCAATGCCAAAGGATTCTGTCAATAAGTAGTGGGTGACCCCTGGTCAGGGAGGATGTTCATGACTTTTGTGTAGTCATAATTTATTGACTGCATAATAATTAATATTTAAAATAGCTGCCAGAGACTTCTAAAAGCTTTGTATTGGTGACCAATGGTATCATTAATAACACTGTTGTTTCCTAGATTGCAGCTTACAAGAAGTTTTGACCAGGAGGTGTCAGGTGCTGTGATGGACATAACTGGGGATGAGGAAGAGAGCCTGAGACAGAGGTCCAAAGTGACTAGATGGTATGTGCATTCCATTTTAGGATTCCTCTAAGCATGTTATTTACATCGTATTTCTTGGATAGGATTGTAGTAGTATTCAAGGCTAGCCTATGCATATAGGTTTTAATGTTCAAGTGTTTTATTCAATCAGATATCCAATTAGTCAAACACAGAACCCATTTTAAATACTTTCAGAAACTTCTGTATATTTTTCCTCCATACAAAAAGTCTTTAACACAACTTGGCATTTGTTAAGTAATAAAACAGAGAGTTACATGTTTAGGAATATTTTTTTTGTCTTGCATAAGGGAGTGATCTGAGGACAAGTATATATTACTGGGATCCTGGTTAACCACATTAGTATCAATCATCTAAATTGTATGTTGACATTTCACATTTTTATAACATTTTTATTCTGGTGATCTTTATCTTGGTTGTACGGGTGGGATATGGTAGTATATGAGTGGAATGAAGTTATTTGTGTGTAGGATATGGTAGTTTATGAGTGGAATGATGTTATTTGTGTGTAGGATAAGGTAGTTTATGAGTGGAATGTAGTTATTTGTGTGTAGGATATGGTAGTTTATGAGTGGAATGTAGTTATTTGTGTTTAGGATATGGTAGTTTATGAGTGGAATGATGTTATTTGTGTGTAGGATTTGGTATTTTGTGAGTGGAATGATGTTATTTGTGTGTAGGATATGGTAGTTTATGAGTGGAATGATGTTATTTGTGTGTAGGATATGGTAGTTTATGAGTGGAATGTAGTTATTTGTGTTTAGGATATGGTAGTTTATGAGTGGAATGATGTTATTTGTGTGTAGGATTTGGTATTTTGTGAGTGGAATGATGTTATTTGTGTGTAGGATATGGTAGTTTATGAGTGGAATGATGTTATTTGTGTGTAGGATATGGTAGTTTATGAGTGGAATGTAGTTATTTGTGTTTAGGATATGGTAGTTTATGAGTGGAATGATGTTTTTTGTGTGTAGGATATAGTAGTTTATGAGTGGAATGATGTTATTTGTGTGTAGGATATGGTAGTTTATGAGTGGAATGATGTTATTTGTGTGTAGGATATGGTAGTTTATGAGTGGAATGAAGTTATTTGTGTGTAGGATATGGTAATTTTTGAGTGGAATGTAGTTATTGTGTGTAGGATATGGTAGTTTATGAGTGGAATGTAGTTATTTGTGTGTAGGATATGGTCATTTTTGAGTGGAATGCAGTAATTTGTGGGTGGGATACAGTAATTTTAGGGTGGGATAAGGTAATTTGTAAGCAAGATGCATTTATTTGTGGGTGGGATACAGTAATTTGTAAGTTGAATGCAGTTATTTGGGGGTGTGATATTGTAATTTGTGAGTGGATTGCAGTAATTTAATTTGTGGATGGTATGTGGTAATTTGTGAGTAGAATGCAGTAATTTGTGGGTGGGATACAGTAATTTGAGGGTGGGATAAGATAATTTGTAAGCAGTATGCATTTATTTGTGGGTGGGATACAGTAATTTGTGAGTTGAATGCAGTTATTTTGGGGTGGGATATGGTAATTTGCGAGTGGAATGCAGTAATTTAATTTGTGGATGGTATGTGGTAATTTGTGAGTAGAATGCAGTAATTTGTGGGTGGGATATAGTAATTTGTGAGTGGAATGCAGTGATTTAGGGTGGGATATACTAATTTGTGAGTGGAATTCAGTTATTTGTGGGTGGGATATGCTAATTTGTGGAAGATTTATTAATAGGGTAATCAAGGACCAGATTGTATAGTCACAAGACAAGAAATTTACCAAATTTATAATAAACCAGAAATTTGGGTTGGAAAATGCTTCAAAAAGATACTTACATTAATTTGCTGGAATTGGCAATTGAGCAAAAGCTTCTTTGTGGAAAACTTAGTGATTGAATACTTGTATTCATTGTTTATGTTATAAGCATTTTTATTCTCTGCTTTGATGATGTCATTTTGTTCTTGCTCATCAACATTGGACATTACACTCACATTATTTGTGTGTAAAATTTGATTATTCATGTTGACTATAAATAACAATGACATTTGCAGAGTAATCCATCTTTAAGTACGTATTTATCCCCGTTATACAATTTTGTTGACAGGGATCGAAAGAAGAAGAAGTTTATGAGGGGAGGAGGTACAGACTTAGATAGAAAGAACAAGATCAGGACAGAGAGTGGGGCATGGATTGCAGCCTCATACAAGTCCAAAATGGATCCTTTTTGAAACTGTTAATCTTGCTTTAACAAATGTATTTTCGTTTAAAGAGGGGTTATTGTACACGACATTGAATATTTTCAGGTTGATAACAACTTGTACAGTATGTGTTCTTTCACACTCCGTATCTTTCCCTACTTCTCTTATTCTTCTTATCACACTTCCTGTTTATTTTTCCATCTTGCAGAATGTATATATTCAATATACAGTGAGTTAACCCTGTTTGTACAGGACATTGCAGGCTAACAATGTTATGTCCTTTATGGACAGGTATCCTGTATAAAAGTGAAATATGTAAATCAACTAAAGAAAATGGCTTTATAAATGTCCTTTTTTATGCAGATAAACTAACAAAAAGAGCTTATAAATGCAGTCCTCTATGGAAATGTATCCTGTATTAAGATAACCTTTTAAGTAAACTAAAGAAATATGGTTAGAAATGATGTCCTTTATGGAAAGGTTTCCTGCATTAAGATGAAAATTTGGGGTAAACTAAAGAAAAGAGATTATAAACACAGTCCTTTATGGAAAAGTATTGTGCATTAAGATGAAAGTTTTAGGTAAACTAATGAAATGGGTTTAGAAATGATGACCTTTATGGAGAGGTATCCAGTACCAAGGTGAAATATGTAGGTTAACTAAAGAAATGAGTTGTTTATAAAGCATGCCCTTTATAAGCATATGTCTTTTATGAAGAGTTATCTACTATGGAAATAATGAGCCAAGGCTTACTTAAGGTACAAATTATCAAAATACATTTCATAAATGTAGTATATATATCACAAGAGTCCCATGAAGGGACTGATGCTCTGCTGTCTGAAAAGAATTACCAGGAATTCAAGATAATTTTTTAATTTTTAAAAGTTTAGTGTTGAAACCATCTCTGATATTTTTGAGTGATATGATTTTAAAAGTAGCCATTGTGGCAGACATCATCAACACTATTCTCATTTAGAAAAAATTAGACACCATTAGAAGACTTGGTAAAAACCCCATGCTGATATGACTATCGTTGTTGCATCCAGCATCCATATTTTGAGATCAGATTGGCACCATTTTCTTTTTGGACTTTTTTAGTACTTATAAGATTTTCAAAATGGCTGCCATGGTAGCTATATACCGGTATTCATTACATTCCGGGGACCTCTAAGTATTTCAATTTTTATGTAAGTTTGGTTTTACTAGGCTATATATGGCTTGGTGAAAGGTAACTTTAACAAAGATTGTGCATAAATGTGAACAGAAATGATTTACACATGTACCCTAGAGAAGAAGCAGAACTATATACTGGGGATGCACTTGATCCGATGATTAAAAAAAAAAACAGTTTTTGAGTATGTTTTTAGTTCAATACCTATCTGTGAGTTTATGTATGTCACATTTTATGTATCTGAGGCATTACATGTATTGGAAGTCAGCTCAGCACCATTTTATTTAGTACCAACTAGACATTGCAATCTTGACATAACTTTCTCTATAGGAGGAGCAGTGACATGGTTTTGAAGATGGCAAATGGAGACTGTATTGGATATCAGATCAGTACAGTTTTTTTTACAGCATGTAGACATTAGACATAAGAAGTCTTCTAGCAAAAACCCATGGTAATATAACTCTCCATTGATGAGGAGTAGTAACAAAAACATTTTCATAATGACTGCTATGGTGGCCATATTAAATATCTGGGTGATATTTTATTCATGTCCAATGAGACATCATATCAAGCTTTTTTTTTACTGACCCTCCCATGACCATTTATTACAGAGAAGTAGCTAAAATAGTATTTTCAAGATGGCAATTGTGATGGCCATATTGGATGTCTGAGCAGCAGCATTTTCATTTAGGCCCAACTAGATCATTGGATGAATATGTGTGTAAAGTTAGGACCATGTTGACCATGGGGTGAATATGTGTGTAAAGTTAGGACCAACTAGACCATGGGATGAATATGTGTGTAAAGTTAGGACTAACTAGACCATGGGATGAATATGTGTGTAAAGTTAGGACCAAGTAGACCATGGGATGAATATGTGTGTAAAGTTAGGACCATGTAGACCTTGATATGAATGTGTGTGTAAAGTTAGGACCATGTAGACCTTGTGCTGAATATATGTGTAGTTAGGACCAACTAGACCCTGGGATGATTATGTGTGTAAAGTTAGGACCAACTAGACCATGCAATGAATATGTGTAAAGTTAGGACTAACTAGATCTTCAGATAAATATGTGTGTAAAGTTAGGACCCTGTAGACCTTGGGATGAATATGTGTAAAATTAGGACCAAGTAGACCATGGGATGAATATGTGTGTAAAGTTAGGACCAACTAGACCATGGGATGAATATGTGTGTAAAGTTAGGACCAACTAGACCATGGGATGAATATGTAAAGTTAGGACCAACTAGGTCTTCAGATAAATATGTGTGTAAAGTTAGGACCAAGCAGATCTTGGGATGAATATATGTGCAAAGTCCTTAAAAACCTTCAGATAGTTTAGGAAGAGTAGCAATAACAGACTTATGATAAGAGATGGAGGGACATCACAATAAGCCATTCAATAAGCTCTTCTAGTTTATGACCTGTACAGCTAAAAAATGGGCAGTGTCATGGGATAATATTATACATACCATATTGCAGGATGTTTAGTGGTGGAGAAATGTAAGCAATTTAGAGTGGGATTGTGAAGCGTAATCCTCAGAGATTTACCATCCAAAATATTCCAACCTGACATGATCTTTATCTCTAAAAGTATAACTAGTTAAAGTTACACCCCACCCAGCTCCCCTCAGTTTTTAAAAAAAATTACTAATTTTATGTCTGTTAAAAATATTGGCTATATGACATACAATTGTATCACCTTAATCTATGAAACTTAAAAAGTATGCATGACATTTAACAAGTCCATAGAGCTAAAATGATTGCTCACAGTAATTCATCAGGTATGTATGCTAGTTGTTAAGTAACCTACATAGGTTGTATGTAGACAAGGTTTAAAAATAGATATGGATTACTTAATATTGTTCTAAATTTTAATTCATAAAATGAAACTACTTCTGATCCTTAACATTTGAAAGTTATAAGGAATGGATCGAGAAGAATAAAATTGCCTCACAGGAGGAGGATGACAATGTTACTCAAGGGAAACAACCCAGCCAAAGTCAGGCTGACAGATTTATGGTTCTAGGAACGAAGCGAAGAAAATGTAAGAATTTTATCCATTATTATTTAAGAATGATTATGGTTTTTTTTATTCATTCAGTTAGCTGTGTAGAAAACTATGTAGAAAATTAATTTCATTCATTTACTTGTTTGAAATTTAAGCAGTCCAGTTTAAATTAATCAAATGCATTAAAATTCATGTGTTAAAGTTGATTGCTGTGGACTTTCTATTTTTAGTAGGATAAAAAAATTTATTTTGAGGTCATATTTTCTTATAACAGCAGATTTATAGAATCAGTCCAAAGTTATTTTTTGTGATGTCACATCATTCCCATTATAACTTGACGAGAATCAGTCCACAGTTATCTTATTGTGGTAGTGATGTCACATCTTTCCCATTCCAACTTAAAGAGATGTAGTACAGAGTTATCTATTTTTGGTAATGATGTCATATTTTCCCCCATTACAACTTAAAGAGATGTAGTACACAGTTATCTTTTTGTGGTAGTGATGTCACATCTTTCCCATACAAACATACGTCTGTTTGGATGTCAATGTTGAAAGGGTCAGCTGTCATTTGTATTATAAAAGCCATTTGCTACTTTATCAGTGGGTTTGACACATTCAGTGACTGAGAGTGTAGGTGCAGTTTTAGGGACAGGGGACAATCACACTAATGTCTTGGTCCGATGGACTGGGAAGAAAACAAAAAGCTAGTTAAAGTACCAGGTCGCAGCTGAGGAGAAAGAACAGAAGCTAGAGAGGAGCGTTGAATATTTGGGTCCAGTTACGATGACTTTATCATCACTTTTGTTTCATATTTCATTGCATCTGTTTCATTGCATCTGATCTAAATGAACCCTGTGATATTATATACATTTCATGTGTGTGTGAGTGATTTAGATTTTTATAATAATAATAATGCTAATAATGTTAATAATGCTGAATAAGCGCATATCTTTATTCTGTATATTTAAATTTAACATTATATTTTCATATATCTTTTTTTTGGGTGTAGTTTAATGTCATCATTCATATCTTAGTAAATAATACTAGCCAACATTTGGCCAAAGCAATCTGAAGGCACAGCGTTGAATATAACATAAATGTGGTGTGTATGTATGTATGTATGTATGTATGTATGTGTATATATATATATATATATATATATATATATATATATATATATATATATATATATATATATATAGTCTTGCATGAGTGCTCATTTCAAATGAAATTATAAAAAAGAGCTAAATAAAGATATGCAACTATTGTTGAATAAACTTTGAAATTATGCATAGAGTTTTATTAAATATCAGTTTGAAATCATACATAGAATTTTATTTATTATATTTGAAATTATACAAAGAATTTGATTAACTGCATTTGAAATTAGACAAACTTTGATTTTCTTTGAAAATAGAGTTTGATTAATTTTCACGTAAAATCATTCATAGAGTTTAATTGATTTGGTTAATTTCATTTTAAGTGTTACTTAACAGAAAAGAGCGAAAACCAAAAAGTTTTATACTTGAAAAAAACTCAACAAATAATTTATTTTCTAGAATAGAATGAAAAAGTTTTAAAAAAATTAAGAGTATTGTTAATTAAATCCCAAAGAGTCCTAAAAATTTTACCACAAGTCCAAATGTGTAAGGTTCCACGTGAATTCTTATTGTATTCCAAATTAAATTTAAATGTTTTGATGTGCCAGCAGTTACAAAAGTGGTAGTGTGCCAGTGGCTTGGATTGTGGTGATGTATTAACAGTCCTTTGATGTATCTCAATATAATCCAACATGTCCTTGTCTGAATTCACTTTTATTAGGAATTATTCCAAAAATGTTATTGAGTACCTTGTACTTCCAGTGAATAATAATTTGAATAAATATATACAACCAGATTAAACACTGAAAACAACAATAAGACCGATTCTACTTGACATGTTAAGGCACGAAGGAATGATCCAAATGTAAAGAGATTATATATCCTTCTACTTGACCAAGAACAGACATACCATTTTCTGAAAATACTCTTTCAACTTAATTCTGGAAGTTTCTAAGGTCAGATTCAATACTGTATCTGTAAATTAAATGATCTGAATATTTAATTCACAATGGTAGAGCACTATTAGCTTAGTATTATGTTGTTTACAAAATAAATGACACTGGTGAGGTACACTATTAACTTGATTTTGGACAAGGTCAGTTACAAAATACAGATGTGCATAACATGTGATACATAGAGCTTGATTAATTTCATTGAAATTATGCATAGACTTTATTTGATTTCATTTAAAAATGATACAGTGTTTGATTGTTTTCATTTGAAATCGTAGAGTTTGAATTCATCTGAAATTATACATAGAGTTTGATTAATTGTATTTGAAGTCATGCATAAAATTTGATTAATTTCATTAATTTTGTTTCAAATTATACATAGTTTGCTGGATTTCTTTTGAAATTATAAAGTTTGCATGATTTCATTTGAAAAATTATGTAAAGAGTTTAATTAATGTCATTTGCAATTAGATAATGTGTTTGATTAATTTTATATGAAACATATTCATTTTAGAATCCAACCACATAATGTGCCAGAAGATCGGGGTCTATGTGTTTTTGTTCTACTGATTGCTCTAAAAAAGAACCATGCATAGACTTAGATATGCAGGTAAATTATGCAATGGTAGATCTGGGTCTGTGCAATTAGTTAGGACTAGGTTGTTTACAGTTGTGTCCAGCTTGTACTTGAGTCTACATGGAAGTTATATGACCATCTTCAGTTATCAAAAATCTCTGTATACTTTTTCTCTTCTTTTTCTGCTGCAGGGCATACCAAAGGTATGGAAAAAGGTGCCGACAAGGGACAGAAAAATAAGTTCAAAAGAGAACTGAAAAGACCAGAACAGATTATGAAGGAGCGCAGAATTCAAAAGAGAAAACAGGCCTCTCAGAAATCAAGACAACATGTAAAGGCAAAAAGACGCTTCATGAAAGCACAGCGTACTAAAAAGCAAAGTTATTAAACTAAAAAATATTCAGCGTAAAACTTATAATTCTTGTTATGTTGATGAGCCATTGAAGATAAATAAAAGATGACTTAATGAACTTTATTCTCATTTTCTTACACCACTGTTTGGAAGAGCATATTATATTTAAGTTTAAACTTTGTAGTAAATCCAATGTATAGTTAATTATGCAAGATCCATAGGCCTGAGTTGATCATTTTAGGACATGGAAACCAGATCAGTTGCCAAAATACACTATCTTCTTACATAAGTGACCACTTACTCATGCACATATAGGAATGGTAGATCAGATCTGGGACTGTTAAGGTAAAAAGTATTAACAGCTGCATTTTTTAAACCCTAGCAAATTATATGTTTTGCACATAAATCCTTCTTTTTGTCTCAGTATTGCTTTCAGTGGAATTTTCTTACGCAAGAGGTTTAGAATAGTGACTCTACCTAGGGGAAGAAAGCATTCAAAATCTAAATTTTAGGCCCTGCTGAACTTGTTCAGCACATGCAAGATTTATTTTCTGGATTGTTCCCATTGGTTCTGTCTGCCCAAGGCAGTTGGATGATTTCAATTAGGGACCTGTCATGCAGTGAACTTCTCAATTGCCCAAAATATACAATAGAGAATTCATATCAAGATCTTGATATCTATTTTATTACATAAAATAAAACTTATTTTAATTAGAATCTCAAAAACTGTTGTATTGATTGTGGATGGCTAAATGCATCTTCATCCTCATAAATTCTTTTTGCCTATTTTGTTGATTGAAATAACTGACCTATTGAACTTATTACTAAGTATTTGGATAGTTTTATTGGGGTGTCCAGATATTGAAAATGGGATGGGGAAATCAGAAGTAACCTAGACTAACTATTTATCCTCACAATATTACAAATAAGCTACAGTTCAAGTTGCTTCCAATCTTCAAACTCTAAAAAAATAAAATTGCTCAGAGACCAAAGAAAGATTGGAGATATCTCAATCTTCCAGCATGATAATATTGACTAGAGGAGACTACTGTACATAAAACTTTTAATTTTTCAACCAAACAAACCAAATACTGATTTGGTGTATTAATGTACCTGCAATTTTGAAGAAAATCTTACCCAGGAAATGTGTCACTTTAGTAAAATCTTTATTTCATTCCAATCACGATAATTGTCATTCATTTTGTCTGTGAATACTGTTTTTTGCTTAGGAAGTTACTATTTGGAGCATCATGAAAAATCCGTGTCACAGAGGTGCAATTTTGAATTTCATTCATGAGAATGAATCTATCACATGACAAAATACTGCAGCACTGTGTATATGAAAACAAAAGCACTGATACATTTAAATAATAAATGTTATCAAAAGTAACATTAAGATCACAATATATATCTTTGCTGAAATAATTTTAATTGACCTGTTATTTAGTACATGTACTTACAGGAAATTGAGCATGGTCCAGTTCAATGACAAGATTTACCTCCCCTAAAGAGTATCTGTTATTTAGTACATGTACTTACAGGAAATTGAGCATGGTCCGGTTCAATGACATGATTTACCTCCCCTAAAGAGTATCTGTTATTTAGTACATGTACTTACAGGAAATGAGCATGGTCCGGTTCAATGACATGATTTACCTCCCCTAAAGAGTATCTGCAAAGTATATTATTGCAACTCACCTCCACCAGTCACTTCTGGGGAGCAAAGTAACTCTTAACTCTTAAATCTGACATCAAGTTTATAACAGTATAACTAGAAAATACTTGCCACACCATTATGATTTTAAGATAGCACATACTTAAATAGGTATTGAAATGGAAGGTTGTTCAGTGCTCTTAAATATTCCAGGTTGTTAGGACACCGGATGAAAAAATTTTCTGACAACATCTGCTAACAAAAACCTCCGTATTTATGCAGAATAAACTGAATCTTAATTTATTTAACTAGATGTAAAGACGTTAAGGTAGATGAATTGATCAAATACCTGAAAATTATTCTAGTTACCATGTGATGTATGAGTGCTGAAGTCTTATAAATACTAGATCAAATACAGTAGGTTTCTTTTTTAAAATCAGAGTCAAATTATCTAATAGTTGGCTTCCTTTTGTTTGATTTTGTATTATTTTAAATGGTTTTCTTCACAGAAACTGAATAAGATATTATGGTAACATCACTTATTATATACTCCTTTTTTTGCCTGTTAAATTTACATTCCATAGTTATCATGCAGTATTTCATGATTCGGAACACCTTGATATTGCATGCATGTGCCTATGCATTGCAACCCTGCTATAACACAGTAGTTGGGAGCCATAAAACCCAAAAGTGTTATAGATTGAACTATGATATAAGCAACCAGGTCAATTAGCTGAAGAAAATGATGCAAGTACCAAAAAAATGTTCAGATGTGGGGATGTAGGTAATAAATGTAGGCACAAAAATATGTGCTTCATTAGCAGTTATCATCATAAATCAATGCATATTAAATGAGAAATACACCTGTAGTGAAAACAAGGAATATATAATATTTTACTTTATTCAGAGAATCATGTACTGGTACTATACATGTATACTGTTTATATATACATGTCTAATGTATAGCAATGAAAAAATTATCAACACCATGCACTCACGCGTGCATCACATCACATACATTGAATACAATACAAGTAATTCCATCGTAAATGTGCACACAGATTTAAAATATTCAATAATTTTGTCACATGTTCAGTGGGAAAAAATAGCACAATCATATAACAAATGAAGAAGCATATTTACTTTTCAGTACATACTAAGTCGGTATAAGTTTGCATTTTAAGCACCAATAGTAAATTTTTTAAGCATGAACTTTATTCCTGCAAAAGGGAAACTTTCATATTTCAGTAAATGTGTTCCAGTCACATTGGAAAATGAAACAATCCATCAGATTCCATTGCTTTTATTTATGTTTGGTACTGAATTCATTTGAAGAATGGTTCTTTGTTTTATTGAAGATTGTAGTCAGCTTTCTTTGATGAAGGGTGCTTGCATTATTAAAGTCACTGCTAAAGGCCAGCTTTAAAGAACCAAACAAATGCCCGTTTCTTATTGTGGCGGCAACATCAAAAGATTGTATTGCATGATTGAGACTGATTTCTTTTCCCCATTTGCTTAGTACATTTTCATAACAACTGGTGCTTCAGGGGTAATATTTTCTTTGAAATTTCAGCTACTATTTTATCTGGGTACATTAATGAATTGGCCATTGTAGGGTCAGTTGTATTTACTCTACCTCCCTGCCTACTGATTAGACAAGTGAGGAAGGTTTTGTTTTTATTTTTCATTTGTGGTAGTGGAGTGATACTGCCTTCTACGCATTATTCTGAAGGATTTAATTCTGAGAGAAAAAAAAGAGGAACTTACCATCGACATATAAATGTCAGTCTATGTAAATATATTAATTACTAGTGAGTGGCCAAAAATCCGAGGAAAATAGATGAGATAATGCCTCGTCTGGTTGATCTCCACTATCAGAAATATAAATTTGAAAAAAGCTGATATCTCAAAACATACAGTACTCATGCTAGATGTCAACATAAGTGGATTATTATACAATAATGCATATTGTTAAGATGGTTTGTCAATATGGACAAAGAATCTGTTTATGTAACAATAGATAAATTTCAGTGCATTTTATATCAGCTTTGCGGCTTCCTTTCATGGGACCCCAGAATTTCTACAAACCAGTGGTTGTATATACAAGTTTGAATAGCCAACAATGTCGCCAATAAAAAGAAAATTCGCCAGATGGTATATTTTGATGCCAATAAGGAAAAAAAGTCACAATTTGCAACTCTGGTGAAGTCCTGTATGACTATAGAATTATATTTTAATTAAGACAACAACTTTCAGTTAGCAGTTAAGCATTTATGAGGTAAACTCTAATTTCAACAGACTATGTTGTATTCCTTTTGAGGACTCTATTACAGTTGTAACTTTGGCATCGGCATAATGGCTAACCAACAATAAAATCCTCAGCAGCTATCACCTTTGTTTCTAATCTTGATTCAAGTTGTCTGTATCCAAGACAGCAATTGAATATTCATTATGCAGATATGAGATGAAATAAGCAATACAGATATTCTTTTTGGGCAACAATTTTCTAACACTTTGTCGTCATCATCACACATTTAGGTACTTGCCTATGTGACTTCATATTAATCTCAGGCAATATCTATTTTTTTTTTGTGCAAGTTCCAAGTGCAATATATAGAAAACTCTTAATATATGTGTAATTCCACTATGAACAGGTACATACAGGTAAGTTTTCTATACAAATGCATTCTTAGCAACTGGGCAACTAGCTTCAATTGCTATTCTTGTACAGGCTATCCATTGAGCCTATCATCAGGTAGCATTGTAAACTATACTATACCTAGACACTTCATGGCCTTGTTAACTCATCTGCTATCACTAATTTCCAGTTAAAACATGTGATTTAGCTCAGCATCTACCCAGTCCTCAAAGACAGGTGCGCTGAACTTACCAGGACAGGCTGTCATTGAGACTTCTTGCTGGTGGTATTTTAAATTGATTTGAAAAATATATTGATGCTTTACATCCCTCATTAGTCCATCTGCAAGTACTAATTCATAGCTGAATACATAACACTTTATTGATTTTACCTGTGTAGAAGGTCATTGGACCTTTTGAAATTACAGGTAGTATTGTCTCATAATGGATATTGTCAAAATTTTCATAGCTATGCTATAATCTACCCGTATAGGTCTTGTGCACCCTATTACAGGTTGTTGTCATCGTAACTTGAATACTCACATGCTCATAAAACAAAACACACTCTACTGTGTGTATATAGAGGTCTTTTCTATTTTATCATGCGGATTTAGACCATAGAGCAATGGACGACAACTCTAACTCATGATATTATGTAAATGTAGTGAGTCACCTTCCTCAACATTTATCCCCACCAACATTGCAGGTACCAAACAAGACATCAGCTTCACTGCTTTAATTCAAAAATGATGAAGACTGTCCTGCAGAATCTCTTGTCATTAAATCAAATGACTCAACTATATAGGCTTGGACTGAAAAAGTTTTCTGCCCACTCTTATCAAAGCTTTCTCCTCTTCATTTCTGTACAACACCAGCCTGTTTACAGTTCCGACATCATTTGATCATTGCCTAAGAAAGAATCTTCTTTTACTTGTTTCCACAATCTGACAGATACTAACATCATTTATTACAAGTCCCAAGCATCTATGAACACTTTTTTGCACATACCTTGCCTTGAATTTTAGTCAGAGGTTCTACAAGTAACAGATACCAGTTTTCCATTTAAACAGCCATTAGTTGATTCAGAAGACTATGATGGTGAGTATCTACAGTCTTCTTCAATTGGCAGAACACACTTTACCTTCTCCATCCAAATCTCACTGAGCATGCATGGGAGCCTGTTTATAGAATGACCCACTTCTTAAACATAGAGGCCCAACAGCCAACTGGTAAAAACAATATGGAATCCTCTCTATCTACACCATTCTTAAAGACCATCATAGACCTAGCCACACTTGCAACCTCAATGATCTAATCTTCTCTTTAATTATCAGGATAACAGATTTTGCAAAAAGCCACCAAGGATTCATTCCTTCTATCCCTCACTGAGGGATTTGCAAGGCAAAAAAAAAACCGTTTGCAGGGAAATATCTAGAGCACAGGCCACTGGAAAGCAGTCTACTAAATTTACAACCTTTAAAAGCCACAGTTCTCGTGAACTACAGTGGAAAGAGCAAAGCAAAGGTAGTTGTTTTCACGATTGTTTCTATCCACAAGACCCTCTCCAGCTCATCAAAAACCACAGTTCCCTTGGAACTAAAGTGGAAAGAGTAAACCAAGGGTGATTGTTTTCACCATCGTTTTTCTCCACAAGACCCTCTCATACTCAAATTATAGTACTTTTCGCTTCTCCCTTTTCACATATCCCAGTAGGGGTGCCATGATGACATATAGTCCCCATCAAGTGGTTTTCAAGGACATTGTATCACGTTCAGCATACTTCCTCCTTTGTCTCGAGTTATATCATTTCAAATGCAACACACCTTACTCTTTCATAAATTTAAGCTCTTTTTCAATCAATTCTTAAACATCTTTGAGTTCACGACGGAATGCAACAACGGGTTCTAAATGCCACCTGTAACGAGGAAACCCAATGGACTTAAATGTTCGTTTCGTTGTTTAATATTTCATTTCGTTGAAGTTTTTTGTGATTTTGAATACTCTGCGGGCTTCGTAGTGCCATTATCGCCATATTTTGGGGTCACGTGATTCTACCTGGGTATATATACGGGCCAACTGTGGCTGCTATGGTGGTGTGTTAGGACACGGCGTAGAGTGAAGGTATCCCCTTCAGTTTAACAGTATAAACACCCCGCCAGAGCATGTACCCTTGGTTGTATTCCGTTGAGTAGGAGAGAACCAGGCCAGAAATCTGAAAAGGATAGGATCAAGGTCTTTCATCGACCAGCAGCCCAGTGCTACAAGGCTTGTCCAAGCGAATGTATAAGGATTGAGACAATACACATTTCGACTGAGGATAACTCTTCTTTCATCATTTCGCAACCGAGCGGTTGCGTTGATGGAGATCACGCCTTGTTGTGTTGAGCTAGAAGTCAATTACCTTGGTATGGGACGATCGAACCCTGACAGTAGTGCAATACTCGACTCGATTAACAGAGGGCCAGTGCTGAGGTCTTGAGTGTCAGAGTACTGGCGTCTCAGGTTGAGCAAGCCAGTTTGCGGAGTAGGTTGCTTCGAGTGGTCAGTTTTGCTGTAGTTTTCATCAGGTGGTTGTAGAATGTACGTGATCTGCCCAGAGTCCCACCAAGATATATTGGTATCGGGTCTTGTTTTATGTGTTACCCATTGAGGAGGATGAAAAGCTCACGGATCGTATTTACTTTGTTAAAGTGGAAGATGCTCAAGACTCTCTTTGTTATGCTTGGCTGTATGAACCATTTCTTGAAGAAGGCCATCATTTCCTCCCGGTCCTTGTTCAGTTCCTTCTCAAACTCAGTTAACGAGCGTCCTTGGGTTCCTAAAACAATGTCGTCTGAATATATGAACTTGCGTGACTGTGTTTCAGACAAGTCATTTATATAAACAATGAAAGACCAGTGTATGCGTCCATTAGTCCGACGTCTCCGCGAGCTGCATCTCTCTCTCTCTGATGGGCACATGGAAGCGCCTGTCGTGAAAAACAGTTGATATCCAACGCGGCAATATTTGAAACTTTCAATAATAGCCCTGCGTGCCCGACCGCGTCATATTCCGCTGTTAGATCAAGGCAAGCAACTTAAATAGTAAGGTTCTTCTGAAAACAATTTTCAACAAACTTAGGGAAAGTACTTGATCTGTGCTGCGGTCAAGCCTGCCTGCGCAATAGTTATGATTTTCTCCATCCTTTGAAATACCTTGAAATAGCTAGCTGCATCATAGGGATCTTTGCCAGGCTTTGGGATTACAATAATCCGTCTGCAGGAGACTCACATAGCATACCAGGTAACAGGACTATACACCACTGGAGGATTTGACATCGACTTATCATCAGCAGATTCCAAATTCGACCGTGCAAGGTATGCACGCTGTGACATTACTGTTGCAATTCCAGTTTCCTCCACCATATTCTGTGATGGTCCGGGTTGGAGGGTACGAGATCGCTAATGTCGATAAACCGCCCAGTGTCCATAGGGACAACAATATGTTTCCAACTCTCGAACATTTATCCGTCTATATTGGCGACTTCAACAGTCATCACCCTGACTCTGGCTACTCGCACCTGACAAAGACAGGAAACACTTGGTGCAATGTCAATGGACAGTTATCTCCTTCTTACCCACGACTCTAAGCAACGTGGGGCCTTTCATTCTGCAAGATGGCGAAAGGACTACTCGCGTGACCTTCCTCAGCCAGTAATCAAAACGGTTCTAGATGACTTCCTACACAGTTAGCAAAGACCAATATTTGACTGCAACTGTCGACTACACACAGCTCTTTAAAGCGGAATTGGAACCTCTGCAAAGCAGATTGGATGAGGTACAGTGACATATTAGAGTGTAGCATAGTCATTACACCATCTCCCTGCATCCCAATTAAGGAAGATTACCACTACTTCCAAAGATCCATATTCAACGCAGGCACACAGTCTGTCCTTCGTGGCTGTCGCTCAGCATAAAGACCCTGTATTGATGACGTATCAGCCCCTTATCAAAGAGTATGAAGCACCATGACTCATCAGATCACCTGATTAAATCCCTGAACTCTGTCTGGCGCACTTGCTGAGAGAAAACTACAGGGTCACTTAGCTTCGCGCGCATCAGTTGAGAATGATGGAGCTTGATTCGCCGATTTGTTATCGCTCAACAACCACACGTTCAACTGCGCCTTATTGTCAAACCAAATGCTGTTGCTGGCCACTAAATACAAGTGGCAGAAACACTCCTGTGGAAATAGCACCGAAGTCAAATGTGACAGTGCTACCGTCGGAAGGTAGATTAATTAGATCAAAACACTCGAATATGATGTACCAAGAACATACCAAGAACATCAGAAGTTACCATGCCGAATATGGACCACACTGGGTCAGAAAGTTGGTCATCATGATGTATACTTACGTGCGATGCTTTTTGTGATTCATGTTTACGTGCTAAATCTGGTCTGGATTTGACCACAGGATTGGTGTTCAGGATGTATGCTTATATGCCAGATCTGGACCAAATTTAGCCGAAATGTTAGTTCCATGATATAAGCTAACATCTTAATGATGTATGCGAGCATGTGAAGCCGAATTGAGTCAAAAGTTGGTTTTCATGATGAATGCTTACATTACATATCTGATCATGATTTTGCCGAAAAATTGGTCTTCATAATGATGATTGCAAACATTTCAAATATGGGCCCCATTTGGACAAACTTTTAATCTTCATTATGTATGCTTATATGCCAAATCTTGACCTGATTTGGGCTAAAACGTTGATCTTCTTGATCTGTGCTTAAGTGCTAAATCTGAACATGATTTTGCCAAACGTTTGGTCTTCATGGTGATACATGCTTACATGCAAGATCTGGGCCTTATTTGTCCAATTCTTTGTTATTCATGATGTATGTTGCATGCTCAATCTTTGCCAGATTGTACCAAACTGTTGCTCTTTATGATGTTTGCTTACATTTCCAAATCTGATCATAATTTGGCCAAAACGTTTGGTCTTCTTGATGTACGCCAAATGGTTGGTCTTAATTACACATGAGTAGGCAATAAATGGACATTTTCTTTCTTTGTAACAAACATCATAGGGAATTAATTTAAAATTAACAGAACCGAAAAGTGTACATGATCAAACACATTTTCAGCGACGATAAGAAGTTCAGCGGACAATGAATGCAGTGTAAATCCAGAAATTGCTTACATCGATCAGGGCCCATAACACAGCGATCCACCAATCACCGGTGATGACTTTGTCGTGTAAAGCGAACTGAACTGACAACACTGTTGAAAACATTGAAATTGTTGCTAACCCAGTCGTTATCCATATTTCTAACAACGTGAAATCATTAACATGAGGCCAGTTGTGTTCTACTCAAGACACATCAAATTAATCACTAAAAATGACTACACATTCATATACCACATGGTAATAAGTCTTAACTATTTTCTGTTACTGAAAAGCTCAAAGTACGCAAGTAGATTGAAATCGAAGAAAATTTTTTTTATATACAATGATTCTGAAATATAGGCTTCTCCAAAATGCAACACAGCTAGGTCAATCGTCGTAGTTGAATATTGAGCACATAATTCAGAGGGGCCCCGAGTGGCCGAGTGGTCTAAAGCGCTCTCCGTTACGGATCATTGCCATCTCACCTCTGCGTGGGTTCGAGTCTAAAATTCGGCGAATGTGGATATGTGAGAAAGCTTGCCAGTAGCTTCTCGTGGGTCAGTGGTTCTTTCTGCGGATTTGCCGGTTTCTTCCTCCACCATAAATATTGGCCGCTATGTATAGCCTATCGTGTGCTGACAAATGGCGTTAAGCCCAACACCACCAACAACAATATAAATTAAAAGTACTGCCTTAATAAAAGACATCTAGAGCCATAATTAGCAGACGAGTGTATTGTCGTCTTAATCCCAAAACCACTGAAATATGAGCGAACATTTGAACAAGCAGAAAGAGAGAAAACTCTTTCGTTATTTGAAAAAAGATGGTTTGCTGCATCGTAAACTTGACTACATAGTGCTAAGAAACCAGCAGGATAATGACAAGGAAAAATATAAATACAGCGACGCAGAAAACACCAATGTAGTTGATGAGATTTTAGATAAGCTGCTAATATTAAATGTACACCTTTATGTTCAATATAATTTTCAGTTAAACCTTTATGCTCAATCTAATGTTCAGTGAACACATTTAATGTTTAATCCAATGTTCAATGAATATCTTCATGTTTAATCTAATGTTCAATGAACACCTTTATGTTCAGTCAGCGATATACAGCAAAGTACAAGTGCCATCCATTATCAGCCTCACTAAAGAACATATCAAGGATCTGAAATATTTCTTCACTTACGCCAAGAATCGACCGATTGGCATTGACCGAACATTCGGCCTTTGAAACTTTTATATGTTATTGTATGTGTACAAGATTCAGAGAGTTCTTAAGAAAAATACATATCAACATCTTATCTTTCTTGGTCATCTACTTCTTAACAAAAACGCACCGTAGTCCGAGAAACCTGTCTAAAGTTTTGGATCAAGTTAAAAAAATTACAATAGAAATTATTGTTTGTGCAGTCCTTTTCTACATGGAACCTAAGACATGATACTAACTATGAGAAAATGTTTGATGGAAGTAACAAACATTTACGCTATAATATTATGTACTTTTGTACGTATATAAATATCAGTCAGTAGCAGAAATCTCTGTAAGTCGTCAGTGATGCATTGATTTCAAGCTGCTTTTAACATTAAAACTTCATTAGATTTAGGTTTAGTACTTTAACGATCTGCTTAGAATGTTTAATTACTTACGATAAGGACAAAGACATTGCCAGAGATCCTAAGTTTCACAACGGATCATCCAGTGTTTTGGAATAGTTTTTAATCATGTTGCAATAGCGCATAAGCATTACTTCACATCAATATAATTTCCTTGTAAGACAAGATAATAGAAAATACTGGTAACAAATCAATAATGTACAGTTTGTACAAATAGAACAGTGGTGTCAGGTGTAGTTATTGTCACTTTCCTTAACATGCTATCGAAATAGTCCTGTATAAAAATGACACAATTTAACTTGTCTGTCTTCATACCTTTCTGTCTCTTCCATACAGAGGCATAGCTATGATATTTTGCGCCCGGGTAAAACTAAAAAATTGGCGCCCCAGCCTCCTCCCTGTTTAATCACATTTTTCTATTTTAATTATTATAATGTAACGTTGTAAGCCTCATTTTGGCGCCCTGTACCTTGGCGCCCGGGGATATATGTACCCCCTGCCCCACCCTAGCTACGCCTCTGCTTCCATATCATAGTCCATAGAAGAAACGTTGGTAAAACCTCGATAGTCAACTCTTGTAGGTAATCTTTCAAGAATCAGTCTTTATAGTTGCATCTGATTATCTGCAACAGGCTGCTTGGTGAATGGATACAGTTGTGCATGTTACTGCTGATCGTTTCATGTGTGACATCTTTTACTGTTGCAACCTATATGTTGCCGTCAGCACAACTGAACATCCCCATTTCGTTTGTACACGGTTGATAAACTTACACCAACTCAATATATAATTAATAAAAACGGATTTAATGATGCTCCACTTGAACTTTTACCAGAACCAGTTATGAACAGTGGTATATATGATAATTACCCGAAGTGTACTGATATAGTATTTTTAACATTTTTTGACACACCATAGTTTTTTTTTGTGTGCTAAAACTTGTAATATTGCATTAGTGCGTCAAGTTCTGATTTCGGAATATCTTCTGAGACGTGATTGAAATCGATTATTTGTTTTTTCATTTATTTTTCATATTGCAGTAAAATCTATTAACTATACAAAAATTATTATATCACATTAAAAGTTTTGATACCACCATCTGAATCAAGACATTCACGAAATTTATCATTGGCAGGATCGGCCAGAAAATTGCTATACTTGTCATAATCATCCGACGAATACTTCATTTTTCTTTAACCAGATGTATGAATTAAATTTGCTATAATAGTTTACATGACGCTCATATAACTTTATTTCATTTACCAAACTGTTGTAATTACCAGACTTACGCTGCGGATGCCAAGAATCGTGCTTTCTCAATAGAACTAGTTTCAATGTTCACATCATACACGAAAAATATATATTTTCAACAGAATAAGATATACAAAACCGCAATTCCATATACATCCTACTACACGTGGCGTATCACAACTACGACTAGTGAACAATTTCCAAGACACTTATTAATTAATGTTTTTCAATTACAGGAATGGCGTGTTAATCAAGAACTAAACAACGCTGTATTTAATAGCGCTGTTGTTAGAAGAATATTTATGAGAATAAATTCAAAACAATATCCAGAACGTGCAATCGAAATTCATCTTTGATGTGGACGCTGCTAGAAACGTGTCTCGGCCATGCATGTACTTGATGGAGGCAATGCAAAAACATGAAGCTGCAGACAGCGAATCTCAATTATCAGTCGAGGAATTTCATGCACTTTATCCTGTATTCTTTTATCTTGACGTATCCGAACATTCCGAGCGAGCTATCGTGTCAATCATTGATACCGAAGTTACCTGGTCTCATAGAGTTCCACCAGCTGAACATCGTCAGTGACAGATTCTCAACAATTGAAGAAACTAAAGACAGAATG
Source organism: Potamilus streckersoni (assembly GCA_016746295.1). Classification (NCBI taxonomy): domain Eukaryota; kingdom Metazoa; phylum Mollusca; class Bivalvia; order Unionida; family Unionidae; genus Potamilus; species Potamilus streckersoni. The sequence goes on along the minus strand of JAEAOA010000895.1, from coordinate 3,945,376 downwards.
ACTATCCAAGTATGACGTCTGATAAATAATTACAAGTATTGTAAAATTAGTATTGCTTGAAAAACAGACGGGCATTGTAAAATTATGAAAATAAAATATCTGGCAAACAAGTATAAACAACAACGACAATAGTATATACTAGAAAGGAAATATATTTGACGCAAAAATATATTGAAAAATTGACAACCACAGTTGCATAAAAAAGATATCGGTAGCACGAACAACAGGAATGTCAACAAAAATAATGTTGACGAAGCAGCAAATAGCAAAACTTAATCGAGGTAAACCTTTCGTACTTAATCTGTCTGCTACGTAGATAACAGCAATAGCATGAAGCATTGCGTCTGGTTGTGGATTTCTTGGACCCAGTATTTGCAACGTTAGCAAAAATAATATTATCAAAACTTTAGCCTGTGCTTGGAACATTACGAATAGCATCTACATGTGGTGTAATATCAGGAGTAACTAAAAAGGCGGTTGCGATAGACGGTGTCTCCGGAGAGGCAATCAAACAAATTGTGTGAGGAAAATAAATGATGCCAACAAGAAAAACGACAAATACCACATCGTGGTCAACGAGAAAAAGACAACTGCAACGAGGTCAACGAGACCCCCCCCAAAAAAAAACAGCCTCAGCGCGAAGATGCAACAGGGCGGATTTATAGGTCCATTGTTAGCTGGAATAGTAGGCAGTTTGCTAATAAATCTGATCAAAATCGGCCGGAGAGTCAAGGGTCTTGGATTAATGCTACCAGAAACCATACGCTGAAAAGAACGTCGTCACCGTCAAGCAATTTCAATATACTTGAAAAATTAAAATCAGTAAAGAAATTTTATTCTGTATATTCCAAAGATAACTTAATGCAGTACTAGCAGGTGGTTCGTGTATTATGAATAATCAAGATTCCAGTGACAGATTCAGCACTCACTGGGTAGTTGTTTATAATGATATTTATTTTATTCGTTTGGACTTCCTCCAATTGACCCCATCAAGAAGTATATCAGAATTTTTTTAATATAAAAAAAAAGATTATTCTTCCGACCAATTACAGCCCGTCGGAATATCTGCTTTTGTTATATTTGTCAAATAGATGTCACAATCTTCTATTTTTCTCAAATTTGATCTACATTTTAACAAACATCCAAGTGCAAACAATGATAACCTTGCAAAAAATGTCTGACTGCATGGAACGCCACAGCTGTCGTAAGATGACAACTTTTATTATATGATGTGCAAACTTCTTTATATGCGGTGCTTTCGTACTTATATGATGTGCAAACTTCGTTATATGCGGTGCTTTCGTACTTATATGATGTGCAAACTTCTTTATATGCTGTGCTGTTGTCCTTATATGATGTGCAAACTTCTTTATATCCGGTGCTTTTTTCCTTATATGATGTACAAATTTCTTTATATGCGGTGCTTTCGTACTTATATGATGTGCAAACTTCGTTATATGCGGTGCTTTCTTCCTTATATGATGTGCAAACTTCCTTATATGATGTGCAAACTTCTTTATATGCGGTGCTTTTGTTCTTATATGATGTTCAAATTTCGTTATATGCGGTGCTTTCGTACTTATATGATGTGCAAGCTTCTTTATATGCGTTGCTTTCGTCCTTATATGATGTGCAAACTTCTTTATATGCGGTGCTTTCATTCTGATATGATGTGCAAACTTCTTTATATGCGATACTTTTGTCCTTATATAATGTGCAAACTTCTTTGTATGCGGTGCTTTCTTCCTTATATGATGTGCAAACTTCCTTATATGATGTGCAAACTTCTTTATGATGAGAAACTTAATTATGATGAGAAGCAAAGACGAATCTTGCGCAGGCGCGCCAAGGGTCCAATCAGTCTGTTGACAAAAGCAATTTGGTCGACTTAAACTGATTAATCAAATTTAGGATCCGTTATCATTACTCTGTCAAGAAGATTTCACACTACATCCAATCTAAACAGTGTTCGCCACCAGTTTTTGTATCAAGATATCTAAACATATGAAGAAAGAAAGTTTATGTATGGAACGCCGAAACTTTCTTATGTTCTATGGAATGTCGCGCGCGAAGAGACCTAAGGGGATATATATTGTCTTACTGTAGTGACTGAAATGAAAGAACTAATATGGCACACTCATGTCTAATGTTCTCAAACGACTGAATTTAAATTCTTCATCAGGATATTTGAAGAACAGAAAATCTCTCCCGATATTGTGTGTAAGCTATCACTGTACGACTTTCAATGTTTGGGCCTAGTCAATAGGTCTGACATTATGAGGCTGCGGATAGAATGCGTCAAATACGGAAGCAATCGCCTCGGCCGCCATGAATTTAAAATACCAAATTTACTTTTGAAGGGCTTCTCGAGACATGATCTACGGTTATGGATATCACCAATACACTGTCTGTTTCAGAAACTACTATGTATCGCAGCATGAGACAATATAACCTCAGTATATTTTATTTCTCAGGTATTAATGATGAAACGCTAGACTTTTCCGTTAATGAAATAATAATGAATAACACATTGTGGTGAAGCAATGATAAGACAGATCTTGTATCATATAAATATCAAGGTTTTGTTTTGTTATTTAATATTGTTTTGATTACATTTACACTTATAATAACCACACAATATATATATATATATATATATATATATATATATATATATATATATATATATGTATGTATGTATGTATGTATGTATGTGTATGTATATGTATATATATATATATATATATATATATATATATATATATATATATATATATATATATATATATATATATATATATATATATATATATATATACGGGCACTCTATAGTAAACCGTTTTATGTGTTTAATTTTTAAATTCTATTTATCTCAAACAATGACGAAGAACGAATTGCTTTCATTGTCATTTGTCATATTCATCTTTTGGATTTGCTTTACCTTGGACATGAAATCATGTGCCTTGTTCTACCTGGACGGAATTAATTAACTCACGACCTTTAGTTCCCAGATAAATTTGCAAAGGACGTTTTGTTTTGCCTTAAAAGTTATGAGACTTAGTATTTAAGTCATTTTCTACCTAAAACACCTAAATTAATTTGCTTTACAGGAAATATCAATGCTAAAATAAAGGTTCGATGTACCTTTTATTGAAGGTAATAGTGATAATTCAAAATCAATTCGTACGATGGTCACGTTGTTATTGTAGAAGGCATTCTGTCAAGAAAAAGCAGATTAACATATCTAGCTTTTTCAGCTTATGCTGTCTTATTTAGATCGCTTTTTTATTTCCTGAATTTGATTAAAAACTTTTGCGAAACGTTGTTTGCAGATTACAATTAACGGCCGGCACGTTGTTACGGGGGGTTTAGTTATACCCTTGAGTGTTACGGGGTTTAACTAATTATTTTTATACCCGTGTATGGTTTTGGTTATATGACAATGGGTGGGGTGTTTCCAATATTTATTTAGGTATGGCACCCACCCAGGCTCGATTATGGTTCAGAAGTTAAGTAGGTGAATATGGTTCTTAGCCCCCAGTCAGCAATGCCGACAGTTAAATCCAAAAGTACTAAAGGGTGAAATTAAACAGTTAAATACAAAAGTACAAGGGGGTGGAATTAAAAAAAAAAAAACAATTTAATTAATAATAAAATTTCAACATGCGAGCTTCTCCATCGCTCGACCCTTTTGTGCCTATTTCATCATCTGAATCAGTGTGAGAATTTCGCCCTGTCCTTGGTTCTACTCATCTGTCTCTCTAAATTTCCCCTGCACTCCTCCTTTACTCCTTCAACTTTCCTCTCCACTTCTAACCCTCCTTTGCTCCTTCGAATTTACTCTCCCCCTCCACTTCCCTTTCCGTCGACTTCCTCGTCGAACCGTCGACTCCAATCCGTCGACCCTGACTGTACCGACAGTCTTACTTCAGTCTTCTCTCTCAGACTCTCGGGACTCTCCTTCTAACTGAAGTTATCCCACACGGAAAGCTTCCTGTAAAACACAAGGAGGGTGTACTATTTTGCTTGACACATAAACTCACACTAATCCCAGATAACTTATCATCAGATAAGGCTATCAAATTTCATGGGTCACGCATCCATTCCCACCGAAATACTCATACATTCATGAATGGTAAACAATGTAAAATCATAACATAATAACACATCATAAAGCACGATATCAATTACTCGTATACAGGCAACGATAATTGATTCACATCAGTATATAATAACCAACACATCTATGTTGCATCACAAATCATATATATATATATATATATATATATATATATATATATATATATATATATATATATATATATATATATATATATATATATATATATATATGCAACTATCTATGCTCTGAACATATTCAATCATACATTCATAATCTTGCGTACATCAATCATTTCCTAACTCCAATACAAATCTCAAATAAGTACACAAATGAAACTCTACAAAGTAATCCTTCATTCTAACAATACTATTAGTAATTGCGTAAACATAATATTAGTACTTACAGTTACGGCGTTGCAATGTGTGAGTCAAAAATCAAACGAATATCTACCTTCTTGAAGCTTTGTTTTTGTTCGCAATCTTTTCCCTGCGATTAACGCCAAATTTACGAGTGCGTATCTCGGAGTAGCCTTAATCGTGCAATCACCTAGCAATCTGCCTAGGTCTACTAAATAATTCTGGGATGGAGTCAGTTTGATATCCTCGAAACTTTGAGGTATGCCCACCGACTAGCTTAATTCTGATTGGATGCGGTGGACTAACCGTTCCCAAGTTGTAAATCAGCGGAACTGTCAATATAAGTTGCCTACCATTTTATTACAAATGGCTCTTTTGATGTCCTACTAAAGGATTAGCACCCAGGTGTAATTTACGATGCCCTGTTCTGCACGAAGAACCTTTTGGCGACTATGTCTCGCTTGGCTTCTTGCTCGCGGCGTTTGTCCACAGATCAAACACCGGATTAGTGTCAGTTGGATAAACACCCGTCCACCTAGGTAGACTGTGACACACGTAATACTTTTTCAGATTAGGTATATAGCCTTCGTATAACTTTTCGCGACATGCCAATACATTACAATTAAAATTAAGAATTAAATCTATGGGCAGTCGTCACCGCCAAAATTACATTAATAAAATGATTTAGTATGAAATCAAATGATTTAACACAGGAAATGAAATGATAAATCCCGATTCCAAATGATGTGGTGTTTCATGAAATGATTTAACACAACAAATGGAATGATGAATTCAGATTCCAAATGATGTGAGATATGAAATGATGTAGCATGAAATTAAATGATTGAAATCCAAAAATAAAATAATAAATTCCGATTCCAGATGACCTGATATTAAATGAAATGATTTAGTAAGAAATGAAATGATTTAAAGAACAAAACAAACTATTTAAAACTCGTACAATGCAAAAAAAAAAAAAAAAAAACAGCAAAGGAAGCAAAATGAAAACAGGCAGATGTGAAAAGAAGCAAACAAAACACAAATGAAAGAATCAAACATCAAAATAAATAACAGTATCTAAAATAATAAGATAATAATAAAACAAACTAGGCAAAGAAAAACAGATAAATATAAAAGAAACAATGAAAACACAAATAAAACGAAGAAAGGCGTGTGTGATTTAGATTTTTAACGTAGATTTCACAATTATTCAGTCAAATCGTTCGATGTCTATAGTGTGACAGTTTATATTGATGTACCGCAGACATGTGGCGTGATGTCGCACCCAGTCACATTATCCTGACACCAGGCCGACCAATCCTAAAAACTAACCTCTTAATGCCGAGTGCAAATTGAGGCAGCTGTTAATATCATTTTTAAAAGTCTTAAACAAGCAAATGTCAAACGAAGACACGGGTATATAACATAATAGGATAATAATAAAACAAACGAGAGCAAACGAAACAGACAAATGTCAAAATAAACAAATCAGTAACAAACCAAACACCAAAACGAAACAAAACTAAGCCGTTAAGCAAACGCAAAAATGAAACAAAGTAACAACATATAGTTAAACACACATTTAAAACTATTGAAAATAAAGAAACACGATAACGCAATGATCAACTTTATGAACAATACTGAACTTTGTTCCCTGCCAGGGTCTAACAACAGACGTATCAGATTAAAAGAAATTACAAATTATTAATGGCATAGCGGATAGACATAAGAAAGATATAGAGATATTCTGATTAATAATTTGGTTATGCAAGACAAATGAGACTAAACGGCAGCCGACACAAGTTTATATGAGAACATAAAGATTTAAAAACCAGTTGTGTGTGTGTGTGTGTGTGTGTGTGTGTGTGAGTATATATATATATATATATATATATATATATATATATATATATATATATATATATATATATATATATATATATATATATATATATATATATATATATATATATATATATATATATATATATATATATATATATATATATATATTGTCATGTGACAAGGGCTCGTACTCAGTAACAAAGAAAAGAGTGAAAGCCAACAAGCTTTGTATATTTCAACAAAACAATTTATTTCCATAGACAACAATGTAAAAATTTGTAAATATGAACTACAATCTGTGAATATAATCCAAATATGATTTTAAGAAAAAAAAAACACAAGTTCTTTCCCTAAATAGCCCTATACGAATCCAGGTTCGAGTCCCGACGAGGTACGAATATATATGGCAATGACGTCAGATATAGTCCAATATATGAATAGCAATAATTCCTCACCTAAATCGCAGTCTTTGTTTCCAAATAATTCCAGAATTAATTTTCTTGAATATATTTCAGAATGTTTTATACGAAAGTCAACTTGTTGAGTGTCAAGGAAAATAAATTATTGAATCCAAATATCAGACAAAAAATAAAATATTTAAAATAAACACACCTTGTTCCTTCAAGGTTTTGAATGAATATTGCCAAACCAATATTATGAATGCGTATTAACACTCAAAGCATCACTTCAAATCTCGCGGGATTGGTCATGTGGTCTCTTATTACTCTAAAATTCACACGTAGACCAATGTCACTCCACTAAAAAACCCGATCATAACAGAGGTTGTTTACAAACATTGATCAAGCGGAAAAAATATGTCCGTGATGCTGACCAATCATTTTAACTTCCTGTTGATTTGTTACCAAGGTAGGACGAACTACATTACTATATACAAACTTTGTGCTAAAATATATCTCACTGCTAAAATTAGAATCCCAAATTCGAGAAAAATATTCATTGCTATTAAATACAATGAAACAAAAATGAAAATAAAAGAATTTTAAACCTTACACACAAGCAATTTAATCACCTTTACGTAATATATATATATATATATATATATATATATATATATATATATATATATATATATATATATATATATATATATATATATATATATATTACAATTTTGTACGTTAGCATTTGTGTTATCTAAGACAGAAATTTCTAAAGCATTTTTGATTGATAAAGAACGGTAGGTGCTTAAAGACTGAGTAGTTGAATAAATGAGATTTCTGGCCCAACGTCGAAACTTCCCTTTAAAAGCCCCCCCCCCCCCTAAACACAGTTTATCATCTTGTCACCACCCTCTAGACTGCTAAATATAGCAAGGTTTATAGCCCAAATTTTGAGACGAAATATGATTTGTTGGGGAGTGTTGTCTTTGCTCCGGAAATTATTCATTTTTCTCTACTACAAGCAAGACAAATTTGTACACAATATCTACGCAACACTCCCCGTTTCGATATTTTTTTTAAAGTTTAGAGAAAATTAATTAGAGATTATATTAACTATTACTAAACACACTCTACCAGATACATGTTTGGATAACGATTTTCGTATTTATTTACTCTCATTGGCAAAATATATGTCAACCTGCTATCAATTATGTCAATTTCACGAATTAAATCATCCATGTCGTACTTTGCAGCACGCAAATAAGATCTAATTTACGATGATACATTTTTGTTATACCTATTTTTTGTTTCGAGTTGTGGCTCGATTCGCTTCATTGCAGTTGACAACCTAACGCCGATTCCCGAAATAGTTAACAATTTCTTTTAAGGATTTAAAAATAGGATTTAAAATTGCTCCGCCAGATATTGTACCTGAGCATCTCAGCAACATCGGAAAATACGAAATTACTTGAATTATTTTGCTATACTATTTATAGCATTTATGTGCACCAGAGCTTTTGAGATAGTATGTATAGTACTGCATTAATGTGTCAGGGACATATTTTGAAATAATGTTTTTAAACGTTATTGAAATCAATAATCTGTTTGTCATATTTGTTACCCTAACATTACGCAGTAGTGAACTTTCTAGCACCAACAACGACATCAAGTGATTTTCTAATTTGAACAATAGCATCAGTTGCCATAAAACCTGTATGCTTGTCATAAACTTGACACTGCTATAATTTAGTCTCAGGCGAATATCCACTCCGCTGTGCAAATACTTGTCTTGCGACCACATGTCCATATCATAACGATCCATCAGTTCTACAATACGACCTTGCAGGATTTTCTTTCGACGGTCGTTAAAGCCCACATTGTCAATATCGTCATCTGCTGTCAGAGCTGTGTCGCTAAATCTGCGGTGTCAGGTTTCCAAACCAAGCAAGCATCCAGATGAGTGTTCTTGGCCTCTTTTCCGTACGTCAATAGATTTTCCAGGTACGCTCGATAACGGTAAGTATCCGTGCTACTGCTCTCCAGTTTGTTATTCATACACTTCGCTGAGCAAGGAATGCAAGGAATTGTTGATGAGAGCTACTCTACCCGGATGAGTGTTGGACATTTTGATCACTTTCGGTGTCAGGTACAAGTAACTGCTATTCAGATCGAGACAATATTCGGGCTGTCCTTTCATCACAAACTGGATGGGCGCTGGAGGAGACGGGATGAAATTCGACCCATTGGGTTTCTTGCATCGTCGACATGGTGTGTGGCATGGCAGCCAGATCTAGTTCCGACTTAGATAGGAGCAATACTCTCTGTGCATCATTTTCTCTCTGTGATTTTGTTTTTAAGTAATTAAAAGCGTCGTAGTCTTGGAGGGTTATTCTTTTCTTCGTCTTTCTAGCTTGGAATGTGTGAAGTCCTCTCAATAAGTGTTTTCGTCGTCTTTTTTCTGCTTTGTCCTTGCTCCTTGCTGTGGCGTCAGGGAAATAGGAATGCCTGAATCGATAGCATCCAGGGCATTTATAGGTGTTTCTTGTCGGCCCAAAATGTCTTTGACCGTTTAAAGCAAAACATTTTTGACTCCTCTAAATAAAGCTTCTTATGGATCTTGTTTGTCAATGATGACATTTTGGATAAATTCTTCACCTTTCGTCACCATTAGTTTCAAAACGGAAGCCGCCAAACAAAAGACCGATTGAATCATATTTTTTAAATCATGTCCTGTTGTCGAGCGACTTCTTCGTACACAGGTTACATGACTGACAAGGGGTTAGAGTAATCTTGTTCGATAATGTAATTCCACTATTACTTTCCCTTAGGTGAAAAGGAATATTTTGTCCCAGATCTCCTTCAATCGTAATATTGACAGTGTTGAAATATGACTTACTGACCGGCAAATAGTGAGGATGTACAAATTCTCGGTAAACTTGATAGTTGTTTTTTACCTTCCTCATCAGCGTTGGTGACTGAATCCATTTTGAAAGGAATGACACGCAGTGAAGGTACGGAGGTGTGTCCCACCATGTTGTACTCCACCACATCGAAGTATACTAAAATCAAATTCAGTCCTTGGTTCATTTTACAGGCAATCGAAAATATTTCGCAAAATCCAAGTTGTCGGTAACTACTAGTATTTCGTTTTTAATCTTGATCAACTTGGGATCTCCACCTAAATTGTCATACAATTCAGGACAAAATGTAATCGCCAATACGTTGTCCTCTGAAAATTTAATCAGTAGGCGACGAGCTATTTTATGGTACTCGAGGGTGACACTTTCTTATTTACAATAATGCATGAAAGAAGATTAGAATGTACATGCATATAATTATGGTGGTAATCCCGTCCATAAATATAACTGCTCATTTCTAATACTTTCAATTTGTGTCAAGTTGAAAATTTTCAAAGAAAGTTCTTTGATGGAAAATTCAACAATTTATGTCTTACAGAATTGATATTTTTATAAATTACAAAATTCATCTTTACTATTAAGTTTAATAAATGATAAATCTTAAATCACATTGGTGATATATAAATATATTCTGTGAAGATACACACACAACAATGCGCACACAAGTAGTTATCTTGTACATCGGATTATGATTCTCTCTCTCTCTCACACACACACACACACACACACACACACACACACACACACACACACACATACATACATACATACATATATATATATATATATATATATATATATATATATATATATATATATATATATTATATATATATAAAACTTATTTTTTCATATATATATATATATATATATATATATATATATATATATATATATATATATATATATATATATATATATATATATATATATATATATATATATATGTGTGTGTGTGTGTGTGTGTGTGATTTTTGAGAATATGTCATCCTTTATAAAGCCTTAAATCATTAACAAAGACCACCTATATAACACTAACAGTACTGAACTTTGCCACTTCAGGTCTAACAACAGACGAAGCAGATTAAGTAAAATTACAAATTATTAATGGTATTGGTATAGCGGATAAGCTTAATGTTGGTATAGCGGATTGTTTGGGGAAGATAGAGAAATATTCTGAGCAATAATTCGGCCATACAAGACAAATTAAGATGAATCGGCAGTCGATTCAACTAGTAAGAGTCCACATAAAAACATAGCGATATCAATATATATATATATATATATATATATATATATATATATATATATATATATATATATATATATATATATATATATATATATATACTCAGAGATACAAGAACTAACATTTAGCACTTAAAATTGATAAAAAGCTGTGAGACTAATTGCACATTACAAAGATCAACATCAACACATAACACCAAATGGGTGATATGGGATTAGTTTGCACATACAATAATAAATATTTGACACTAAATGAATGAAAAAAGCTGTGTGACTAGTGGCACATATAAGAATCAACATTTAACATCAAATGGGTCATACAAGAGCTTAACATAAAACGAAATTAAACAGCGAACTAATGGTATTTTCCAAGTATAACTATTATGTTGATTACATAGATTTAATTTTTCGTTTTACCCATGCATCATGAATACCAGTTAATTTAATTACCGATGTCTGCGAGCTCCCTCTCTACTTTGAATAATTTGATAATTATCAATAAACACATTTAACCTTCAGGTGGGGAACATGGGTGTCTGCACATAGTGACAATGGTGTGTGTGTGTGCACTTGCCCCACCCTCTGAGGTCACCTCTAAACATGTTTTGGTCTACATACTTAAAATGTTAAGACCGACCACTACATGTTTGTTTTGGTGCCACAGAAAAAAGTATATTCAAGCTGAAGAAAATAGACATAGATGGAAAACTTCATATAAAATCTTCGCATACTCAGAACGCCTTATGTTCACCAATATCATGGCTAGTACATGGGATAGTGAATGAAATATTTTTTAGTCATATTTAAAGGGTCTTCCAAGAAAAGTAATGTCCCACCTATGTAATATTTAACAATGTCGATAAGGTTCTCTATTAACCAGACACTGTTACGCAATTAAATGATATTATTACAAGCCAGGGTCAATGCTTGACCGAGCGGTGTCAAAACCCTGGCGCGAATCCCGCTAGAAGTTATAAGTTTACCCCAAATTTCCAAAGACTTCTATACAACTTCAGTTGTAAGTTGGAAAGCCCGACGTATCCATTCTATATCTAAATTTTACTCTAATCAATGCAAGACCACATTATTCACAGCATGTCAGATATCCATCAACCGCACATCCGCATAGTTTCTCTACATCAACTTTCCGTATCGTCAACAGTTCACACCCTAAAAACTCTACAATCATCCATAACACAAAGTACTATTTTAACTACGCCACATCAGGCCAGTCACTCTACCGTTTCAAGGCACATCACACCAGTAAAATTACATCACATTTGCCACCATGGCGACATAAACGGTATTTTCCGAGACCCTTCTCATTCATTCCATTGTGTTTCCTGACGTAAATACTGCCACTGCCGCCACAACACCAATGTACACCACTAGATTTTATAAAGTACAACATCACTCCAGGATCACTCGTGCCGATTTGGTTTGAATTCGCTAATCAGTGAACATGGCATCTTGAAAATTCACTAACACTTTCTCTCCGTGACGTTTGCTCCTAATAATTGGCTAATTATTTCGGGCTAATGAATATTTCTCATTGCACTGAATTCCAATAATCAATCAAGGAATCACAGAAACCTAAGAATTGCTTAAATAATAATAATAATAATAATAATAATAATAATAATAATAATAATAATAATAATAATAATAATAATAATAATAATAATAATAAAAATTACGAGGACTTTATATAGCGTCTAATCTTTAAAAGCTCTAAGCGCTTTACAACATATGACAACGCTTAAAAAGAATAAAACATATAATGAAATGATTGCAAAAAATAAAAACAAACACCACAAAAATTAAGAAACAAAAAAAAAGCATGCTGTAAATTTTTAATGTAAGGATACGTTAAAAGGATACATTCTTAGGTCTTTATTGTCTGAGGTAAAGGATGTAAATGAGAAAGTCTTTTGTGTTGTAATCAGGTTTGCTTCAGTTTTATCATCATTCATCTGCAGCTTGTTACATGTCATCCATGATCTCTCTGTTAGCGAACACTGTTTAGAGTGGATGTAGTGTGAAATCTGCTTGACAGGGTGATGATAACGGATCCTAAATTTGATTACTCAGTTTAAGTCGACCAAATTGCTTTTGTAAACAGAATGCTTGGACCCTTCGCGCGCCTGCGCAAGTTCCGTATTTGCTTCTCATCATAATGAAGTTTCTCATCATAAAGTTTGCACATCATATAAGGAAGTTTGCACATCATATAAGGACAAAAGCACCGCATATAAAGAAGTTTGCACATCATATAAGGACAAAAGCACCGCATATAAAGAAGTTTGCACATCATATAAGGACAAAAGCACCGCATATAAAGAAATTTGCACATCATATAAGGACAAAAGCACCGCATATAAAGAAGTTTGCACATCATACAAGGACAAAAGGACCGCATATAAAGAAGTTTGCACATCATATAATAAAAGTTGCCATCTTAAGACAGCTGTGGCGTTCCATATGACTGGCCCAAAATATAAGTTGGGCCTCTGAAGACAATTGTATGATGATCCTGAAGACAATTGTATGATGATCCTGAAGACAATTGTATGATGATCCTGAAGACAATTGTATGATGATCCTGAAGACAATTGTATGATGATCCTAAAGACAATTGTATGATGATTCTGCAACGAAAAAATTTGCAACTGACACGGATTTAAAAATGTTTCCGCGTCGTGAGGTTGGCCCGAATGCTGTTGACGATATTTGTGCGATAGATCTAATACATATGTCACATATTGCTCAGTTTAATGATAATAAGAAATACTTGTTTAATGTTATTGATGTTATTAGCAAATACGCGTTCAGTATACGTGTTACCAAGACAACAGGAACACCAATAACTAATGCGTTAAAACAAATTATCGTTAGCATGTACAAACGACCAGATTGGCATAATTAGTTTAGAGTTAGTGTTTACTTTGGTGAGATTAAAACTTGTCCATCTGACATGTAATCGTGGTCAAAGATAACCCGTAACATGTAGGATTTTAATCATTGTTGGTCCAGTACTATGCAAATATGATGGACATAGGCTAAGCTGAAGAATATCAACCATTATTCATTGAACTCCCGTAGTAATTTCAAGACTAAATTGAGTACGCGCATTGGACTGTGACATCCATTTATATACTTGGAAAAGAGCAATCGTGAACGTCATTATTGAAACTGAAAAGATCAGGTGATCCTAATGAGCACGTCAGAAACAGTAGTAAACCAATGAGGAAGAGAAGTCGTAGGTGCTATATGTGAACTGGAGATTGAGGTTTTGTTGCATGTGCGAGTAACAGTGCGGTGGACAAAGCTCTGAAACGCCATATGAGCCAGACAATTGCCAAAGTGCTAAGGACAGACAAGAAAAAACTGTTTATAGTCATAATATGTAGGTAATCAGACCAAGAATCACTATCAATTAGAATTCCATCACTTAACATTGTTTCTGCCAAAGACGAAAAGATTCGTTCATAGCTTTTAGCGAGTGCAGCTACTTTCTTTAACAAAATATTGTAGCATTTTGTGCTCATATAGTTTGAATTCACGTAAAGAAATTGTCAAGGAATTGTCAAAAGATGTGTTACCCAAGATGGCTGCTAAATGTGTCGAGTCAAAAAATTTCTGTAGAAGTGCTACACTGATTAGATGAAGCTGAGTAACTTCTGTTGAATTGTCAGAACAAGTTGTAATATGCCCGTCATACGTCACATATGTAGTAACGACTGCGCGATGGCACAGAATATTCATAATACAAAAACGACAACCCTTAATAACGCGACATTAATTTTGACATGCAAGTATAATTTCGTCCATGTGATAGACTAATATTTGATTTGAGGAGATATCAAGAATGTGTGGTACAGAGCTATTTGTCATAAAACGAAAATTACAGGTCTGATGGATATTATTTTTACCATCACGAGGTGGGATTAGTATAGCAGGTAACTTGCCTGATGCAAATTTCGCTGTTGCTATCTGTAATTTCTCAAATTCATGCTTAATCTAAGCAGCAATTACTTCTTCTGATTTCTGATATTGTTGACGTATATTTTCTTCAGTGTCAAGCATCGCATGCTCTAGTAGAATAGGTGTTTTTGAGTTTCGAGCAATAGCCACTAACATTATTAAACCGATTATCAACTTGTGAGATATAGGAGGAAAAATCATATCCATGTCGAGCAAGAGTACCTAACATTTTATTATTCTGTCTTGACAATATTTTTATGTGACTTGGTAATGTGGCAACGTCTCCCGTTGTAGCAAAACCAAATAGGTGTTTACTTATTTCACCAATGAAAGATAAAATTTCTCTTTTTGACACATTTGAAGGTTGAATATCACATTATGGCATTACCTCATTAATTAATGAGAATGTTGCGTTAAACTGTGCATTCCTTATAAGACGTATTACATTTAATTGCTGGAGAAGAGGTTTACATTTTAATCTTTAAAACAGTATCGTATCTGTTCAATTTAAAAGTTCTCTGGATGCTGTATTTGAAAAAGTATGTAATTACTTAGCGACTGAAGACTATACTGGTCAGAAAGACTGGAAGGTAACTCCATAGTCCAGTCTTTTCTCATCCACTGCAAACATTGAATTCAGAATCCGGAGAAGCAGTCCTACGACCCAAATCCACACTTCACCCATACCTTAAAGTAAAAGGAAAGAGGTTTGAGAGATTTGCCGGCAAGAGAAGAAAAGAGAAGTATAACGCATGAGGAACTGATGGAATGGCAGAAAGGACTATAATTATATCTCCATTTACAAAGAAATTCCTTTCTGAATTTCGTATTGAATTCAATGATGAAATATTCGACCTAGTCGTTTACGATGTGTATTCAATTTTGTGCGTGTTCTGTGAAATGCTTCTTTTAATGCTGAAGAAACATTTTCCGTTGGTTGCCATGATGGTGTGGATCCGTTGGTCCACTTTACCAAGTAATATCTCTTCCCAGAAATCCATTTTGATTTTAAAAGTTTATCAAATGAGTACCATTCTGTACTATTGTCAGTCAGTGCGTGATCATTGCTCGTTTGATTATGTGGTGCCTGGGTAGTTCAATTGGCTGTGTCGGCTGTATCCGGTATCGGAGGTTGATAATCCCTGGAATGCTTAAGTCTGTTGGCGTGTACACGTGATTCCATTTCCTTATTGTCGGAACAACGGCGTAATCTGTATATGTTATTTGGACCTAATTCAGTCATGTAATACGGATCCTACCATCTGGGGTAAAATATTTTTGATAATCATACCGGTATGTGTGCGATTTGTATGTGTACATAATCTCCGACGCGAAAGGACTGTTTCTTCGCATTCTGGTCAAATATTTGATTAGTTGTATGTTGCGTTTTTTGTCAATAATTTGTTCAAAAGCGTAGTTATAGTGGAATAACCGTGAACAAACTTCTTGTAATAATTCTACAAACGTTGAAAACTCCTAAAATCCTTTTGTGTTTTAGGAACAGAGAATTTCGTAACTGCATCATTTTTATTCATTTACCTTTATTCCTTTTGTTGAGAATTTATGACCAAGATAAACAACTTCAGATGCTGCAAAAACATATTTTGAAGGATTGAGTGATATGTTTGCTTAACGCAAACGATCAAAAATTAGTTCGAGCAGTTTAAGGTGGTCTTCAAATTAATTGAAAAAAAAATAATGATGGCAGCTATGTATGCAAGACAGATAGTTGCGATTAATGCAACAACCATTTTAAAGAATATATTTTACCCATTGAAATTAGAATACCGATTTGGAATCGACTACTTAGCTATACAAGGTCGCCCCATTGTGATATTTTAGTTGTGGGGGATTAGGAATGAGGTGTTTCCAAAATTTATTTAAATTATTGTAGAAGTCCCATCCAGGCTCGATTTTGGGTTGAAGTTGATTTAGTGACATTTATATATATATATATATATATATATATATATATATATATATATATATATATATATATATATATATATATATATATATATATATATATATATATATCTATATATTTTTTTTACAATATATATATATATATATATATATATATATATATATATATATATATATATATATATATATATATATATATATATATAGCTCTAAAAACCCCAGTCAGCAATGCCGATGGTTAAATGATTAAAGATACAAAAACGGGTGAAGTCAAATAATAACAATTTAATAAAAATTAAAAGATCAATAGTCCAAATTTCCCAAATCTACTTCTTCCGCTTGAACCTATCTAGCCTATCGCATAATTCGATTCGCAGTGTGAGAGATTTTCACCTATCATTGTGTTTTACTCATAAGTGTATCCTTCTTTGTCTCCTAATTCTTTCTCTATTTCCTAGCTACTTCTCTTCCTCCCGGACTCCTTCCAAATTCCTTTTCCTCTTGTATTTCCTTCTCCCAACTGCTATCCTCCTCTTCCACCTTCTATCCCTCTTCTCTACGTCCACTACACTCTGTCGGCTCCTACTGAACTGTTAGTCTCACTTCCGTCTCCCTCTTAGAGACTCGGGAATACTAACTAGTACCAGAAAAGCTTTCTATGAAAACACAAGAATGGTACAATATTTTCCTCAGCTCGCACATCTTACATTACACACAGCCTATCATCAGATAAGGCTATTAATTTTCGCCGGTCACGCATTCATTCATACCGAAATATGCATACATTTTTGTATGGTAAAACACAACATAATATCACAGCATAATAAAAGCATGGTATCAATTACTCGTATAATTCACGTCAGTACATACTGATAATTCTATTACACAAATCAGTAAGCAACAATCAGACGCATATTTTTACATCACAAATCATACAAAATATAAAAATATTAAAATGTCCATGCCCTGTTATATTCAAACATCTATTGGAACTAGTCTTTCATGCTTCAGTCATTTTCCTAAACTCCAATTCAAAACATGCGTAAACTCTAACATAACACATGAATTACGGTATTGGTTACTACGAAGTAACCTACATGCGAATTACAATATTAACTCTGACGAACTAGCAATCTACATAATTCTCCGCATAAACTTAAATTCATGTCTCGAATACGCTTTTAAATAAAACACTAAGGTAATTATACACACTAAAACAATTGTATTACTTCAGTTATGACGCCGTAATGTTTTGCAAAAATCGAGCAAATAGCTTACTGACCTTGTCGAAGCGTTTCTTTCTCCTACAATTCTGGCTCTAAGATTTCCGCTTCTCTCGGATTATACTTAATTCTTCTAACGGCAAAATGTACTTCTCCTAATCTTTCCTGGTATACTCATAAATTTCTGAAAGTTGTCAGCTATAATTCGGATCTAAGATTTAATCCCACCCTCTATCTTAATTCCCATTGGATGTCGTTGTGGAATTTCCAGTTCAAACTTTGTTTGACAATGCCTTCCCTCTTGTCTGTCTACGTGGCGGGCGAGAACACGTCCCGTTCACCCTGCGGGGTTCTTTTTGATCCCTGGACGAATGATTTAACGCCTGGGTGTGAGGACGATAAACCCTTTGACTGGCGGATATTCTAGGATTTGGGTGGATGGCGACTTGCATAATTGATTAACACTGTTTGCGGCAATGTTTACTCCTCAATCGCGGTAATAATATACCCAAGTTTATATATTTCCTGATACCTGGACTACGAATCATGACATAAACATTATTCTTTAGTACTTAAAGAATATTTTATTCCCAATCTAAATCTTAGCGTGAAGTTGGTAACGAATTAATCTTTTCACCTTAATAATTGTCACAAATACGAATGAATGCAAATTCTTAAATTCAATAAAATATTCCATTACATTATAATATCAAAAATCAAAAGAGAACTCACAATAATGTTGCAAAACTAAGGAGTTTACCACATAAAGCTTTAACTTTAAAGGTACTTATTCTTTAAGAAATTTACGAACACAAACGATTCTTAACTGGAAGGAGATAGAAAAGTCTTCTAATTCGGGACAACAAACTAAAGATACAGAGGATCGGCGCATTATTTATACCGGCTCAAGATTCCCCTGGCCATAATTAGTAAAGATTTTGATACAAAGTGTACTATGCCAGTATCATGACAAAGTTGAGAATTCGAAAAGTTTGGTTGCGAATATATCAGTTACCACGTCAATATCTTTTCGTGTTAGCAATAGATCCGCCCAGTTAGTTCGTGTTATCAGAGCGTTCACTTTGTTAAAATCAGTTAAGATTTAATCCATACACGGCGCATGTAGGCAGCTTGGAAATGCATGGTAACGCTGATTGTTGTATTGGGAACATCAGGATAATGAAATTCTCTATCAACAAAGATGATAAATAGAATTGGTCGCGGAAAAAGCGCCTTCTCGTTGTGTCGCATGGGTGAATAAGAGTAATGGGGTGGGGTGATTATTATTTAATAGCGCATTTGGTATTTGTCAGTGTGTAACAGAATGCTGTTGTTCAATACTGCATTAACGAGACCTCTTTCGTTGCAGTGGGGTACTATTAATTAGCTTGCAAACATTTCTTGGATTTTTAATTTTCAACTTTGTGGTATTTAAAATTAATACAACATTTTCTGCTCATTGCGAGAAGAATTTCAACTGTAAAATATAATCTGGGGTGTCTTTGTTTGAGACAATTCTTGTGGTAAGTTATAGTCACTTCCATAAATTGATATTAGTCGCTTTAATTGTTCTGGTACGCTCGTAGACGGACGTTTATGTTTTCTATTACAGGTTCTATCAAAAAGATAATAATAAAAATAATTTAAAAAATTAAAATTAAAAAAAAAATTAGTTGTAACCTGTTTGGTGAACTCATGTATAATCTAGACGGGTTAATCTTAAATCGCTTATCATGTACTGTGAAGTGATAACAGTTTTGTAAACCAGACTATATGAAATTTTTCTCGTTGACTTCTCGTGGTCTTTGTAATGGCGAGCTACACTGCAATGACGGGAGGAGAGTGAAAGTTGGGAAATTATTGGTTTGTGTGTGAAGAATATCTCATTGATCATCAACTTCTTTTCTATAGACATATTTAAAACGGTATATGGTCTTTTCATGCTAGTGTCATCTTCATTTTCAGTTTTCTATTTATGGTTGTATAACTCAGTTTGCGATCTGAGTATCATTCAGTGATACTGTCACTTTCATATTACCGGCTTGGCTTACTGGTTAGTGTTCTGTTATTTTCTTATTTTTATTTTCTTATTAGGCTTACTGGTTAGTGCACAATTCAGTACAGGTGGGTGGGGTATGTTACTCTGATTATGAAGAAATGGATAAACATTGTGGTAATTGTTATGTCCCATATTTTATTTCAGTTAATTATCCTGCAACATGTAGACGTGTGTAATGAATAAAATAACCCATACCTTTTTTGTTCACAGATTTTAATGTCGTGCACAATAATACATAATATGCATGTAGTGAAAAAAGTTAGTGACACTTGAGAATAGTTTATTTGGTGGCAAGGAGAGGTTTTTGTATCAAACTTGGATAAATTGAAGATGAGTTAAATAAAATGAATTTTGGTTAGTCCTGAAAAAACCTTGACAGTAGATCTTAAAAATAAGGTAAAGAGGCCTGTATCATCATTTGTGATGAAAACAATGACATAGTTCTACATCTATTTTGTTAATATTTATGACACAATATTTAGTTCCATACCATATGATGATCCCCAAAATATCAGTCAGGAATATTTTCGTAGACTGCTCACATGTTTCTCTGTACATTTTGTATATCTGCATATCTCTCTGTCTATTCTGCCACAGTTGACAATTAAATTTTCTATATGTTATTACTTATGAACAGCCTCTTCCCCTTGTGCATAATCTAGGTCAATTTAAGTACATATGCTGGTAACATGTAAACAACTATGCAGCCACAAGCTACTGGGGGCAATGAATATTGGAGTGAATTGTTTGGTGACATGTTTCAGACTAGTTTTAACTACATGATCAAAATTTCCATTGGTTATGTTCTCTGTTTAAATATTAATTACTGATGACAGGTCACCTCTTAACAATTGTACTTGTATGCGAAGTTTCATTATTTTCAGTCTCCTCCCAGAAGCTACTGGGGGCAATGAATATTGGAGTGAATTGTTTGGTGACATGTTTCAGACTAGTTTTAACTACATGATCAAAATTTCCATTGGTTATGTTCTCTGTTTAAATATTAAATACTGATGACAGGTCACCTCTTAACAATTGTACTTGTATGCGAAGTTTCATTATTTTCAGTCTCCTCCAACACTTATCAAAATATCTGTTTATGTTGATATTACCTTGTGCCTGAGGATGTGAAGATAAATGAGTAATACTGTATTACAAAAGTTGTGACACTTTTTGAAAATTGGTGATTTTGGGGGACCAACTTTTTTAAAGCCAGTAAAAACTGCCATATTTTTGCAAATGATTATGCTGTACAGTACAGCAATCAATATATATATATATATATATATATATATATATATATATATATATATATATATATATATACACACACACACACACACACATCGGAAATGCTTAATTACACATATTTGGATGCAAATTTTTTATTTGAGACGCAGAAAATCAACCACACAGGAGTCCTGTGTATGCACTTTTTGGGTGCAAAGTTTTGCTGCAGAATAAATATGTTCTAATCACTATGTAAACTGAAGTGATGATTTTATTTTAGTTTGTTGCTGACTTCTTTGATCAAAGGTTGCTGGTTTGCTTTGATAAAGTTGTATGTGTTATTGAAGGCTCTGCTAAAGGAAGGACCAAACAAATACCCATTTGTTATTGCTCTGGCAACATCAAATAATTGTAGAACATTGCATACATGCCAACCGTTACGCTTTTGGCATAATCATTACGCTTATTTTCTCTAAATTATGCCTTATGCGTAAATGTACTTGGATTACACTTTTTCAGTATATCCTCCTCCCCAAAAAATTAATTTGTTTTCTCATTTTTCTCTATTTCCAAGAAGACTTCTGTTTCTGTTTATAGCAGCTGTCTGGCTTAGGACATAACAAACTGGTTTTCTAATTTTTAATCATTGCTCACATATTCTTCATTAAAAATAATGTGAGGTACAGAACCATTCTGTAGACATTTTGTGGTAAAATTTGTCCTATTTATTCTAGTCGATGCATGTGTTACAACAAAAATATTTCTCAAATGATTTCACAGATGGATTAGAAGAAAGAAAAAAAATGGAAAAAAAAGACTCAGAGATGAATACATGAATAACACAATACATTGCCATTCTAGGGTAGTCACTCCCATTGCAGGCTGTGTGAAAATGATTTTAATGTTGGACCGAGTAAAACAAAGACACCATGAATTAGTTCATTTTGCTAACTCCACTATTAAGGTAACTTTTTTTTTTACAGCAAAACTAGGGGCCCCCGAGTGGTCTAAAGCACTGTCCGTTATGGATCACTGCCATCTCACCTCTGCGTGGGTTCGAGTCTAGGATTCGGCGAATGTGGATATGTGAGAAAGCTTGCCAGTAGCTTCTCATGGGTCAGTGGTTCTTTCCGGTGATTTCCCGGTTTCTTCCTCCACCATTAATACTGGCCGCCATGAATAGCCTATCGTGTGCTGAAAAATGGCGTTAAGCCCAACAACAACAACAGGAGAACTAAATTGTGGAAACAAATTTTATAAATGCAGGGGGACTATTTACCGAGCTCATAATAAAATGCTGGCTAAAACAAATGGTTTATTGCAGCTTTGGTTCTTTGTTCAAACGGATGCTTCCTTTCGCCAAAATTGCAGAAAATATGCATGTGTTTTGTACATATGCGCATTGAGTTGTATTGTTATATGTGGATTACGCTTTTTCTGCTCAAATTAGTTACTCCTTTTGTTCACTTAGATTATGCTTTTTCCTCGCCAGTCATTGGCATGTATGACATTGAGACTATTTTTTAAAAAAAATTCCTTACTATATATCGGTGCTTCAGAGGTAATCAATTTTCATTGTAGTTGCAGCAAAACTAATTTTGTCTCTTTTTTAAAAAATTTCTGTTGTATGGTTGACTAGTAATTTCACTTTCCCGCCCTCAGAGTTGTTCAATTGTAGCAGTCAGTTGCATGGCTATTTTGATCTATTTTACAGCATACAGTATGAATGACAGATATCAGCGTTAGCAGATTGTGATATAGCGATGCACTGTTAGGGTGGTTTGTTTATTTAGCAATAGATTCCATTCCATTTTTATCTCCAAGTTTTTGGTTTCCTGTCATGGTGCCTTTGAATTTCTAAACTCCAAACCCAAGACTGTATATACCGTTTTTATCAGCCAAAAATGTTGTCATCTAAAATATCGCTAGATGGTATATTTTGTTGCTAGTAAGGAAAACAAAGTTGCAATTTGTGACACCGGCAATGCTCAGTGTGATCACTGTAACTGATTTCATTTCCAATTGTTGCCATATAAATATTGCCTGCAAACACAAAGTCAAGAGACTTGGACAAAATGCCATTTGCAAATTTAGAAAAGTATTTTGTGGTTAAACAGAAAAATGATGAAGATTTTGATAAGATCCAGAACTGTGCTAAAGTTGCTAGAACTGATAGTTTGGATTCGACAGTAGCCAAATTTAAGAAAGTATGTGATGCCTGGCTTAGTGGGGACTGCAACTTTTGCCGGTGGGACTCCAACTTTTACCAAATTAATAGTTCTATACTCCTAGTTTTAAAATCCTATGAGATTGTGTGTGTGTGTGTGTGTGTGTGTGTGTGTGTGTGTGTGTGTGTGTGTGTGTGTGTGTATACAAGTGGCTTAATTGACACCATTAATTACACTTAGAAGGCACATGGATTTATACATGTAGACATGTCATATTTACTCTCACTATGGCATGTTGCACTATAAGTTTAATATTCATGATTAGTGGCATCCAGTAGAAATGAAGAACAGTTTTTATTTTTTAAAGTATGCAATTGCTTGTATATTTCATTTGTGTCAACCCCTTGAGATGAAAAACTATATGCCAGACCATTAAAAACCTTACAAAGACAAAAAATCTTACATAGAACAAGATCTCTCTGGATTGCTGTGAGGCAAGGTAAGTAGTTACTCTATAAGTATATGCCACCAGTGCTAATTTTCTGCCTGATAATATCCAGCCAGTAGATAGAAAAGCTTCTTTTCATCTGTTAGTACAGGTACACACTCATCAGACAGCATGCAATAATCCTTGAATTTACCTTTAAGTGCTTCAATATCAAAGTGTGGAGCAAAGGTATCTGCCAGTCTGCAGGCTATCCTTATTGATGGGTCCAGTACTTTCATGTCTTTGAGCATCTGATTTTCAATTGGAAATTTGTCCATTTTCTTTCTCACAACCGCTACAAAAAAGTTTCTCACATTTGCAAAGAATGTCCTTTTGACAGCATAGTCAAGCTCCATTTTCCCCATTAGTACTCTGTTGGAGAGGCCTACTGCCAGTTTAGTGCCCCATTCCCTTGCATAGCTAATCAAAGAGATCACTTGCCTAGTGGTCATTTGGAACTGACCGCATTTTCATGCCTTGGTTGCTCAAAGGAAGCACTTGCCTAGTAGTCATTTGGTTGTTGTTGTTGTTGTTGGGCTTAATGCCATTTTTCACCACACAATAGGCTATTCATGGTGGCCAGTATTAATGGTGGAGGAAGAAACCGGGAAATCACCGGAAAGAACCACCGACCCATGAGAAGCTACTGGCAAGCTTTCTCACATATCCACATTCACAGAATCCTAGACTTGAACCCACACAGACAGAGGTGAGATGGCAGTGATTTGTAACGGACAGCGCTTTAGACCACTCGGCCACTTGGGGGCCCCTAGTTTTGCTGTAAAAAAAAAAAAGTTACCTTAGTAGTGGAGTTAGCAAAATGAACTAATTCATGGTGTCTTTGTTTTACTCGGTCCAACATTAAAATCATTTTCACACAGCCTGCAATGGGAGTGACTACCCTAGAATGGCAATGTATTGTGTTATTTATGTATTCATCTCTGAGTCTTTTTTTTCCATTTTTTTTTCTTTCTTCTAATCCATCTGTGAAATCATTTGAGAAATATTTTTGTTGTAACATATGCATCGACTAGAATAAATAGGACAAATTTTACCACAAAATGTCTACAGAATGGTTCTGTACCTCACATTATTTTTAATGAAGAATATGTGAGCAATGATTAAAAATTAGAAAACCAGTTTGTTATGTCCTAAGCCAGACAGCTGCTATAAACAGAAACAGAAGTCTTCTTGGAAATAGAGAAAAATGAGAAAACAGCGCTTTAGACCACGCGGCCACTCGGGCCCCAGTAGTCATTTGGTATTTATTTACTGCTGTAGCTACTCTGCTCTTCCCTATTGGTGATTTTGATATAACTATCCCAATGAACATGTTCTGTTGGGCAGCCCTTTCAGTTTCTCAAGCTTCATCTCAGATTGCACTAGAGGCATCAGTGTCAACCCATTCTCCTAGAGAATATGGAGTATGCTCTCAGGCTCCATCTTTGCCAGATATCACCATGACCGGAGAAAACTGCCTTCCATGCATCAAATAAAGTTTTTCAGTTTGTTCTTCGCTTCCTCCTCCTTCCTCCTTTTCCATCATGAGAGTGGTCCATGGTTTCAGCATCTGTTTACATGCTGATCAACCAAAACCTACTTGTATTATTCTTTTATTGTTGTCGAATCGAGTAGGTGACTTAGAGACCTCCTATCAATCCTGACTATGGCACACCCCTGACATGTAAACACCTCAGATGCCATCTTGCAGACCTGCCTACTGCTTTGATTTACCCATAGTTATTACAGAAATCACAAATATCAGAACTATATGCGTGAGCAATGACTACAGAATCTTTGAGTTTTGAATTTTCCTTCATGGATTCTGTGTTGTGAGCTCAGTATTCATTTGATTTGTTGAGTGCCTCTTGTGTCCAGGTTAGTATGATGTACCCTTGCAAAGTCTGTAGTAAATGAATCCATTCAGTAATGGTGATGGGGAAAAAGACCACAACTCCATGAAGAAGATGACAAACCATCTGAAGATGAAACTATAGCCGATGCTACATCCCCATTGGTTTGTACCCCCCTACTGATTTCAATAATGGAAACATTTAATTGGATAAAAAGTGCAAGGAACTTAGTCCATTCATTCATTGATTTATATTTTCTAACCAGACTATGAGTAGAATGGCCATAACACTATCATTGTCTGCGCATTTCATGCTTAATGGAAGTTTTCAGTATTATAGACTGACATGCCTAAAACTCATTTCCAGTTCATGGACAAATCCATTTTCAGCAAAGGGTTGTATGCGTGACTAAATATGTACATTCATGTGTCATCTGCTTCGGTTATTTAAGGTGTTGAATCAAGCAAAGGAAAAAATGACAAAAAATTGCCTTTCACATGAATTCAACAAGTGGTGTCATTAATATGTTCATGTGTGCAAAGGAATATAATTCTAAACTCAATGTTATGGTAATTTACGGAATTAACAAATAGGATGAATTACATCATTATGTTGACTGATGGAAATAAACTGCCCCATAGAGTACGGACTCTGGTGCTGTATTAGTATGGAAAGTCCATTAAGGATAAAAGGTGCAATGGAATGACAGTATTAGTGCCATTCTGGTCACAGTCAGGTTAGAAATTATAAATCTTTGTTTCAATTGACTTAGTTCTGTGCATATTTTATTACATTAAACTTTTTAGTTATTGAAATCGGTAAGGGGGTAGAAACAAATGGGGATGTAGCATCAGACTATAGTAGCAACTCCCAGAAAGCTAAAAGCAGTGTGTTTCTGTAATGAGAGGAGTTTTAGCTGTGTAAGGAAGAATAGAACAGACGTAAGAGCAAGCCTTGGAGACAAGACTTTTGAGCACTGTTGATTGTTAAGTCAGATCCAGGAAACCCATGTTAAGGAGTTATGGACTGCATCAGTGATAAGCTAGCTATATTTAAATTCTTTTACTTGCAGATCCTGAAGAAGACTAATTAACTGAAACTAAAGGCCTGTCACTAAGACCTGCATGGGCATAACAGTATTTTTCTGATCCATTTTTTTTTAGTAGATTGAATGTTTTTTTATACACCTACCTTAATTTTTGTTTGAAAAGAGCATTGTGAAGTGGATCTTCCTTTCCCAGTTTCTCTCCTTGTCATCAGATATAGAGACTTCATGGTTAATACTGAACCCAATCTAGCCTTCAGATATGTCTAAGGGGATGTAACTCCTGCTGCCTCCTGCCTATTGAATTATTTCCTAAAGTATTATTTTTGGGTGACATATTTGAAGGAACCAAATATTTTCCTGTAAAATGTTTCATTAGTAGTACTTACCCAAACATAACACAAATACACATATACCCTCCCCCAGTTAAATCCATATAGTTTGCCCTCTATTCCATTAGTAACTGAAGAATTCACTGGATTTGGTGCCAATTCCTGTATCAGGGGCGATGAATCTACCACTTAGGAATGCAGATAACTGGATTTGTGACATAGTAGTAGTTCTCCTAGGGTACTTTATCATTGGATAAGTACTGTTGAAAAAACATTTTGCTAGCCAAGATTGGTTTCATTCGTTAATGTATAATTCCTAGCACAATAATATTGCCAATGGGTTTCTAACACTGTTTTCTTGTTTGTGTTTCAAACCAAATGAGAGTTTCTTTACTAACATGAAAGTCATATTTGCATAAGGAAGTCTTTTTTTTTTAGACAAATGTTTTGTTTTCATCATTTGTGAGCTTGAGAATTTAGGTGACTTTGAGATAGATTCATTTAAACTATGTAATTTTTTTGTGAAATATTAAAAATTGACATTGCAAATAATGGATGCATATGAAGCAGGATAAAAAATCGAAAACTTTCACTGAAAAATTGACTTTTCCAGGAACAAGAAAATGGTAGTCAGCAAGACTTTGTTTTACTGAAAATTTACATTAGGTTTGAAATGTGAACAAGACGACAGTGTTAGGAACCCCCTGGCAAGATTTAGGTTAGAAATTGAAAATTAGTGAATGAAATCAGCATATTTTTTTTAATTGTTTTTCTTTGATTCTTTTAATTTTTGAAATTGGATTCATATATAAACCATCAAGGGTTAGGCAAATACTGTTGTGTTAAAGTTTAGGACATTAACCCAGATATTGTGATATAGATGGGTTTGAATAAGCAGTGGCATATAGCATATTATTAAGTCTGTCAATT
The DNA here is from genome assembly GCA_016746295.1 of Potamilus streckersoni. NCBI lineage: Eukaryota > Metazoa > Mollusca > Bivalvia > Unionida > Unionidae > Potamilus > Potamilus streckersoni. The sequence continues at coordinate 3,917,248 of JAEAOA010000895.1, read as the reverse complement.
TCTGAACAAGATGCAAGACTGTCAAGACTATCCCACTTAGTTGACAGCCCATATTGACACTGTTGAACAGGTCAGTCTGATTGCATTAATTGTTCTGTAAATGAATGCCTTTTACTTATCAATGTGGGGCCAAACACAATTATGAGTTTTGAGTTTTTCAAACTCTGCTGGGCCCCATTTGAGTTGGCTGGAGAGTGATGGTAGCAGAGAAAGTTGGTTAAGCCACTTTTCTTTAAACAAATTTGGCTAATCATATTTTATCTGTATGTTCTTTATTTCATTAAAGAAAATATCTCGTAAGTTAACTGACATAAATACTCTTCTGGTATTGCAGTCTATCAGTATGTATCAGTACATTCCCAGATTGCAATTTTGTATTGGTACAAATTCTTCTGTATCTGTATTTTAACTCTGTCTTTTAGTTAAGCTTTTAGTCTGGTTGTTTAACTAATATTATTTATTAAAAATGTTTCATGTTATACAAAAAAGTCATGTATCCAGTGAAATAAAGTAGTAATAGCTGATGTCAATCACTGTTGTATCAGCCTGAACCAGATGCTATGCCCATTAAGCAGGCAGAAAGCATTGTATGGGCTTGCTTTAGCTTGAAAGTAAAGAAGATGGTGAAATAAATTGTAAGCAGTATGCCATCATTGCAATTCAGTAGTCACTATTGGTAACCTTAACAGTTACTATTAACACTTGCTTATAAGTCAAACATGAAACATCTGAGATCTAATCAACAGTGGCATAGTGTGCCTGCCAGATAGGGTCTGTATTGTTTATTATACTGATTACTAAAAACAAACTGCACATATCCAGATCTGCCAGTGCATTATGCGATGGTAGATCTAGGGCAATGTATTTTCTAGTAGGGAATCTTGTATGTTTCAATAATTGATTTGTGAAAGTTTGTATTTAATTGTATTTAAACAGCTACATTGACTCTCATCTCATATCTGTCAATACACATTCTCATCTCTTCTAAAGATAATGAGATAAACAGGTGATAGAACATGTTACTCATTATCGTTGAAATATACTGGCTCAGCAAAATATTCTGGCAGTTGGTATCTTGATAGTTTTCAGAATGGTAAACTTGGTTGCAATAGTAATTGATTGCAATAGAATCATCAAACAATTTTGATCATATTTGTATCTGCTGTTTTTAATTTTCATGTATACTTTTAACATACAGAGGCAGCTCAGTAATGATTTTTCATTTTTTTCAGGGATTGTGTGAACTTTTGCAGAAATATACATGTCCTTATAGTTACAATTGGAAAGCCAAAGCTAAATCATCATGTCTCTGAAACCACGCCAGGTTGATTTTGTCTCCACCTGGAGTAGTTTGCTGGAGACAGTGAAGGGAGTTATAACATGTGGTCGAATTCCTCGTGCCGTCTGGAATGACAGATTCTCATATCCTTTTCTACTTATTCTCTACATCTCAACTATAGTGTATATTATTTCTGTTCCAGTAAAACAAACATGGTACACTGAGAAGATACTTTTGATGTAGGGTACTTATCGATAGATGCAATTTAGAATTTTCTTCTCATTTTAATATGAACTCTGAAATCAAAATACCCAAGCATATGTTTTCCAAAAACTGCCTTCCCTGGGCCCCATGTATGTTTAAATGGAACAGCTTTATGTTAACTGTTCTTGTATTTATTGTTTTGTTTTGACTCAGTTCTCTTCAACTTGAGCACTCAAGTGAAAAGGTCCTGATTACTGCTTAAAATAAAAGATATGTATAAGAGGGGTTGCTTAGTTTATCCCAGCAACCTTATTTTTATTTTTATTAAAAATTTAGCAACTGAGAACCACAGTGTATATTTGGATTCATTTTTTTGCACAAAGACACGTTACTTTAGAAACTTTTGGATCTCATTGTGCAATGATGATGTGTTTGAAATTGTGCACAAAATCTAGTCAGATTATTATCAATGTTTTGTTTTTCTGCCTTCTGCAATATATCCTAATGAATGTTAGTGTGTTCCTTGGTTCAGTCTGAAGCAATTCCAGAAGAGGCAGGTCACATTGGCCTATAATTTAATACAAATAATGCCATCATATAGGTTAGAGAATTATAATTCGTACTCTACGGAGTTTGAAACCCAGATCCATGAGTAAATGGCACCCATCGCCTTGCCTGCACATACCAGCCCATATCCTGTCACAACTAAGCACGCATCACAAAAAAATGAGGGCACTGAAACGGTAATATATGAACTCGTGTGTAGTAGACAAACTCATTTGACTACCTAGTGATTAATTCTCATTTATATGCAAATTCATTCCAAATTCCTGTTAAAAAAATCAAGGTATATAGGATTGTTATTACAAAGAATTATAAAGAGTTTCGAACCCAGGTTGTACTCTAATTATAATTCTCTGTATGATAGTATTATTTGTATTAAATTATTGATTCTGCCTACTATTATCACGCATTCTTCTATAGAATCCAGGGATAGCACTTTCTGTTCTGTTTGGTATATATATTTATAGTTCTTTAAATTAAAAATCCTATATGCCTTGATTTCTTTAACCTGGTATATATTTATAATTCTTAATATATATATATATATATATATATATATATATATATATATATATATATATATATATATATATATATATATATATACAGTCGAACCCACTTATCTCGAGCTCGGTTACCTCACCAACCCTATTAAGTCGATGTTTTTGAAGTGGAACTGCTAAATTCTCTCTTTGTCTTAGCATTTTCTCATCAGTTATGTTGATTCTTTTATGTCGACGAACCCTAATATCTCGAACCCTAATATCTCGAGCACAAAAGAGTGCCAAATTTGCCAATTAACGTCAGTTATCTCGATCCCGTAACCAATCACCATCACCATCGATTTTTTTTCCCTTATTGGTGACAAAAATGTCCCATCTGTCGACAGACTTTTTGGTTATTTAATTTGTACAAACAATCATGGCTTCTGACTGGATAAATAAAAGAGAGAATGGAAGAAAGCTACAAACTTGACTAAGTAATGCATTGGAATCAATCAGTACACAAATGATCCTTTGTTTGTATGACAACCCCATCTTAGCAGTGAGTGCATTGTTACATCATAATCTGCTTTTGCTGACAATTATGCTCTTGTACTATACCTACAACTGACCTACTTCTGAAGATGCAAATAGAACAGATAAAATTAATGGAATGGCTAAATCCTTCTCTTTGTTTGTTGTTACAGACACTTAAACTCAGCAAGAAGAAATAGCAAACAATAAATAAATAGCTTTTGCATGATTAAAAATAATTATTTATTTCTCAGAATACAGGAGTGAAAGAATTCCTCTATTGGGTGTTAACTACAATAATATATACGGTCCAATATTGCCAGGTGTTCACTCTTGTAACTTTCATTCGTGGGAATGGAGATACTATTTTGCAAGAATAAGGTCTTTCGATTTTTTAATTTACATGTGCTTGCGATTGGTTACATTTTTGCTATCTTATGTCTTATCAATAAAATGATGGACTTGGTTAACAGTGCATGTGCTGAGTTCAAGTAGCACGTGATCACTATCCTTATGTTCACTCCAGTGACAGTTCACTCTTGTTGATCTTATCTGAAGGATAACATCTTGTAGCTATTCTGTTTATGATACTTTTCAGAGCTGTCAAAGTAAAAATGACTCGAATTTAATTTTGACACTGGTTAGCTTTTTGTAAAAACGAATTACACCCTTCATGTTTTTTTTTTGTGATTTTGTGAACGATCTTTGTGTTTGCAATGTTGGAGAATATTATAAGGTTTGTATCAAGAATCGATGGTGGTTTGTATTATATACTGGAAATCTCAGCTGTTAGTAGGTGCACATGTGCCTTTTTTAACAAACATGTATGTATATTTTTATTGCATGCAGATTGCATTATCAAACAAATCGAGGCAATGCTGTTGTGTAAAAAACCATCCAAAAATATGTGCATGTACATTCTCATTTATTAATGCACATCATGTACATACTGAAATTACTAAATCATTATGAAACTGAGATCATTTGTTCTATGACATGCTTACTTGCTCCTGTCATGGTCACAGTTCATTAAGTTTTATATTTTGTCTTTTGCTTTTATTTCCTAAGTTCATTGTGTGACACACACTCACCCTTTGACTTTAAGTAAGATCAGTTATTGAAAATTTGCATTCAAGTTTTGTTGTTTTTCCTTAAATATTTTAAACTCTTTCATGGATGTACTTCATACTTGCGATTTATCATTATGATGCTAATAAAGTTAATTCAGTGATATGCTTGCTTATCTTTGGACCTTGGTTTAAGGTCATGTTCTTGAAATTTGATTTTGGTTAATGTTGTTTCTGTTGCTTATATTTCATAAACCTCTTGATGGATTTTCTTCATACACTGTTTCCTTGTTTTAACAAGTGATAGAAAGATAGTTATTATTTAGCTTTATCATTAAGAAGCTAAGATAGATCATTCAGTGACACACTTGCTAACCTAATAGACCCTGGGGTCAAGTTGACAGCCATAGACAATTTGTATGAAGTTCTTGTAACTAGACCCCATGATGGATTTTCGTCATACCTTGGTTAAATTATTATGCAGCAAATTCATTTTAGAACATGCTTATTTTACCTTTGACCTTAGAGTATTTGGTACAGCTGATGTTAATACAGTCTAATGCTATATGTACTTGTTGGTCTTGTGGTACCAATTATGTGAAATTGTCTATATCACTTAGTTATTTATAGAGTTGAAAATTTCTGATAATCAGTGGTTGTCCATGGGCAACCTACTTTGAAAAACTTGTTGCCCATTAGATTTTTCATGTTGCTTGATAAAATACTGCATTTCCTTCAGGATTGCTGTAAAAAAATTAATCAACAGTTTTTGTTATGTATAACCAAAAATGGTGTCATTTAACTACTAATAGAAACAATTATCACATGTTCAGTGAGTGCCTGTCTATTTCCATTGATCATTGGGTGCTGAATTCATGTGCATTCCTTGTGTCAAATCAAAGATGAAAGATACCACAAAGCCTTGTTTCTTTTAGGGTTCACTCCAGGGGGTAGTAGCATGGACTGGTATTATGTAATCAGGTAACATCTAGATGACATGTGTGGATTAGTGTGGTTTTCGGCCAATAGATATCACCCAGCACGTAACTCTGGAATTATATGTGGATAATTTAGGCAGCATACTTATGGTGTCCAGAGAGAATTTCATTATCACATTTTTGTCACTGGAAGAAATGTTGATTTGTATTGTAATTTTTAACATTACAAATTTAAAAATGATCGTTTATTAATTATATTTTTTGGGTTGCAGGACTGAGCTTTTGCAGTATAGAAAACAGTTGAATTTTTTGGTCATCTTGGACTTTGGGGCAAATTTTTCTAGCCCTGTACATTATGAATCATAATATATATATATATATATATATATATATATATATATATATATATATATATATATATATATATATATATATATATATATATATATATATATATATATATATATATATATATATATATATATAGTAAACCACAGATTTTCCTTAATGCAGTTGTACAGATGTGTATGCGCTATGTGTAGCTTGTCCAGAGCCTCTTGGGGACAAACTGTATAAAGAAACCAGGAGTTTTTTAGAACACCATGTCAAAACATTGCACAAGGTAAACATAAATATGTGCATATATTATCAAGATACATTTCAGATTTAGAGGTTTTCAAGTAATAAAAAATATTTATTGAGTAATTATTAATAATTGATTTACCGTTTTATTTCTTCTTCAGGACATCTGATTTTCTGCACATTTCAAATTCTTTAAAACTTAAAGCTTTATTTAGTTTTTTCTTGATGGATTCACTTCAATGGTTAGAATTTTCTGAGACCACTTGAAAGGAGTACTTTTACTTGCCATGTGGAGTATTGCTTTATAACTGTATAGTAAACATTGTTCTGTATGTTTCTTTATGTGGCCCCATGATTATCACAACATTCTCATGCATAACTCGGACTGATCAAAATTGCGACATCTGATTGGTTGTTGATTTGATAATAATCAAACAGAATTTTGGATGTCTCAAACTTGCAATAAACTATGATACTAGTTTTCAGTGTAATTTTATATCCAATGTATCTGGATGAATATTCAGTTTGTTCATAAAATTTGTAGGTGCCTCAGATAGTCTTAAAATAGCTGAAGTTACAACTAGATTATGATAATGCAAGGTTTAAGAGTCAGGTATGGTTATAGATCATTAAGAGATATTTTAGGTTACATGCCTTGCTGTAATTTGTACAATTCTGTGTCTTTAATGGATAGTGTTATAATGAGGGAATACATGTATTTCACTATAAGGTGGTCTCACTATAAGATGATATATTGTATGGCTCTTAAAGAGTGTTTTATATTGTGGTAGTACTCTACTGTCTGTTTTGCAAAGTAAAAGTTTGATGTAATTCTGTCACAGAGAGCTTTATTTGTATTTTCCACAGGCAGTAATAGAGAATGGAGAGGAGAATTTATTGGCCATATACCACAGACACTGGGAGGAATATAGTAAAGGGTCAGGATATCTCAATCAACTGTATGGGTAGGTTTATTTTGTTGTTTTTTTTTGTTGTTTTTTTTTTGTGCCATATGGAAAATAGCCCTGTGCTTTGTGATAAATGGTACCATATTGTCCTGGAATCCAATTGTCCTGGAATTTCTGTTGAATTTGCTGTTGTTTGCTGTCAATTATTTATTTGCCTAACAAATATTTTAATTTATTTACATTCCCCACATTATTGGGTTCTCCACTTGCCCAACTTCCTTGTTATTAATGGCCAGATTGTGATATAATTCTGTTGATCAAAATGTCAGCCTGTCCATACACTCATGTTAGGGATTGCATTTAGGTTATTTTATTACTGACTTATATTTCATGGTCCAGTGGTTTTTGCTTACCTTCACATTTTGTTCATTTCCTTAGGCACTATTGAATTCAAAGTCATATAACTTCGTATGTTGTTGCGTCATGAAAAGTAGGGCCTACATCCGACAGTGAAAAATAATTTTCCAAACCCAATAATTTCATTATTCTTTGATTTTGCTAACATTTTCATTCAGATAAATCTTTTGTCTTGTTTGTAAAGAATAGGTGAGACGGATTGCTTTTTGATGGCATTGTTATTATATGCAAGAGCATATTATTTTTGCATTTAGGTCAGTTGCCCTGACAAAGTTGTATTTACAGTCATCAGACTTGATGGATCTCTTCATACTTTATGATTGGTATTCACTGATGGTAACCTACATTTTTTGCACCAAAGAGCATTTTAAATATTTGCAGTTAGCTCAGTCTCTCTTTTAAGGACAGCCATTAAACTTGATGGGTTGATCCATATTGGACAGAACTGCCCACTGTTAAAGTTTGTGGATCTGCTTTTAATGCTCCAGCATTTACATTACATTCAGAATTTAGGTTAGTTTCTCAGACACTGTTGTGTGTACAGTCATGAAACTTGATGAATATTTTCATCTTGGCAAGTATTAACCAGTGCAGGTAACAAATAGGTCACTACACCCATTTTCTCATAATGTGGTGACTGCATAGGTATTTTGTATTTAGCCAGGTTTATTTGACACCATTGTATGTGCAGTCATGAAACTTAATGGATATGTTTATCATGGAGGGTACAATTCACCACAAAAAAAGTAGGTTTAGTGACCTACGTCTTGTACTCAGAAATGACAAAGATCTTGCAATTATCTCAGTTCTTTAGACACACTGTACAGTCATGAAAGTTTTCATGGATCTACAAATATTAGGAATATCAATCAGCTCATTGACCTTTTACGGTCACAGTGGTCTACTTTACTTACTCTTGTTTAAGTACAGTATTTTGAGATTATGCTACAGAACAGGTGAGACAGAATAAATGTCTAGATCTAGATTAGAATTTGCTTTTAATTCATTGTAGGTAATGTTTCAGACACTCTTGCTGTTAGGGTCACTTAAGTTGGTAGTGAGATGTCAGTTCTTGGTTCAAAGAAAACCCTCAGAAGTCTTAAAAAAATTGTATCCATGAACAAAAATGGATTTGCAGAAGTCATGGTTTCTAAATTAGCTTCACCATTATATGTTGTAACAGTAAAAAAAAGGATTTGATTTCTTTGCCTATTTATTGTCAATTTGAAATAATGCAATCTTCCAGTATAGCTATCATTTACCAAATAACCTCTTGATTGATGCCTCATTTTTTAACATTTGCATTACATTACAGATACCTGAACTCCACATTTATTAAGAAGCAAAAGTACACAGATGCAGATCTCAACTATGGGGGATTTAATTCAGAGCTCTGTGATCAAATGCTGGAAATTGGCGAGGTAGCAAATGCACTTACATATAGTGTTTTACTGGCAAATGTTTTGTCAGATTTGAAACTAATATCTCCATATTTCTTGAGATTACATAGTTTTAAATCTAAATGAACAAAAGAATGTGTTTAAAAACCCAGCCCAGCTATTATCCATCCAGTGTGATTAGTATTTTTCTGTATTCTCACATGTTCTCTATTTATCATATTTGTACTATGTTATTTGGGCCAATACACTCGTATCTAATTTATATGTGTGCAGTTATAGTCGAGTTTACTGTACTGTGAGATTCTGCCCAAAAACTTTTCTTAGTGTGCAAATTATTTCAGTTCTGCAGCAGGTACTTCCACCAAATTTTGTGGATAAATCTACTTGGGGCAAGAAAAAACACTAACAATATGGGTTCAAAGGTGAAGGTCAATAACATAAAGAAGACCAGTGGTTTCCAAGCAGTTTTCCACTATCATCTGTTACCAAAACTTGTGGATGGCTTGCACTTGACTAAGTAAGAACCCTATTGAAAGGTGAAAAGTCAAGGTCACTGACTAGAAAAAGCAAGTTTTCTGTAAAATACCCTAAATTCTACCACAGGATGGCTTGCAAGACCTTGATGGCTTGAACTTGCAGTAGAAGAAACATTAATTTGAGGGTCAAAAAAATCAAGGCTACAATGAATGAAATAAACAATGGCATTTGCATAATAACTTTAGTTCTAGACTATGCATGGTGACCAAAATTTGTGGAAAACTAGCATTTAAGGTGTGGGGGCCCCGAGTGGCTGAGTGGTCTAAAGTGCTGACCATTACAGATCACTGCCATCTTACCTCTGTCTGCGTGTGTTTGAGTCCAGACTCTGCTAACGTGGGTAAGTGAGAAATCCTGCCAGTAGCTTCTCGTGGGTCGGTGGTTCTTCCCAGGGTTTTCCAGGGTTCTTCCTCCACCATTATATAGTTTATCTTGTGCTGAAAATGGTGTTAAACCCTACAACAACAACATTTAAAGTGTGGAAGAGGATGAGGACAGCTGATTTAGGTTTTAAAATGTCAAAGATCAGGGTCATTGTGGCTCCAAGAAAATTGTTTTTGCAGAATAACTATAGAGTAAGTTTATGATGAAACTTAATGGATGGCTTGTGCATAAGGTAATTAACCAGCTGTTAGATTATTGGGTCACTTTAATAACAAAATAATGGTTTCTGTGCATTAATTTTAGTTAAAGACAGCATGCCTTGAGGCTAGTTCCAGGTCATTAAAACCATTACTTGAGTACCCAGGAACCTGTTGACGTCTTTAATGATGAGTGACTGCAATATCCTTTTTATCTGATGAACCCAGATGGAAATAATTTATAAATAAATAAATTATTTTCCAGCTCTGTTTTTATGGAATAGAACTTCGTATGTGTGTTCCATTGTTCCTGTTTTCAATCTATCTGAATGACCATTTTGTATCAAGACCCCCTGTCTATCCAGATCATAATTTTTTGCTCATTGACAGAAGTCATGATACATTGATGGTAGTCATGATACACTTGTGTGAATACATACAATTTTTTTTGCCATATCCTTGTTGTCATCATCACAACTACTTTTGGTGTAATTTCAGTTGGCTTTGGACACATGGAAGAAGTACATGATTGAACCACTTAAAGATCACCTCGTCTCAATCATTCTGCAAGAAATCCGAAAGTTAGTATTAATTATCAAGCTATTGATTAGCATGGGCAGAATTCTGATGACACTTGTATTGAGTCAGCAGCTACATCTGCATCAACAATTTTGAAGAATTTATTTTTTTTTGCATTAAGCTCAATATCTGTCCAGTGTACAGTCATGAAAATTCACCTTTGGTAAGGAGTGGGAATATATAGATAAGTGTTGTGTGTTTCTATTTTATTAAGGTGTTACTCAGCCATAGTACCTTAGGAGTTCAAATCCTGCCTCTAAAATCAAACCCTCCCAAGTTAAAATTTAGCCATAAAGAAAACAAAAATTGTCTTCCAAATTCAGTGAATCACATTAGAGTGATCTCCCTTTCCATATAGAGCTGGTTGCCAAATTTATTTCGTATTTCATTTGCTACTTCGTTTGTGCTTGGAAGCATGCTGATTTAAAGACCTCACAAAAGTTCAGTATCAAGAAATATTTGCCACTCTAGAATGATTTGAAAGAGTTTTTCACATAAGAGAAGCATACTTTATCTATATTTCTAATTATTCCATGCTCTGTTATTTCAAAGATGAAGTTTATCAAACTTTATTAGAAGAACAATTTGTTCTATAACAATGCCATTTTGTTAAAACTTGCCCTAGTCACTAGTACATTCGTTCAATAATGTGTATTGAACTGTTTAATATGTTTGCAGTAAATGACAGATTACCTCCTTTCTTGATGGACCCAGGGCTTTATTTAGCCTTGAAGCAGTCCATAAATGACAGATCCAAGGAAGTCTGGTACCTTTACAGATCCAGCTCATTCAAATGCCCTCGCCAACCTGTCACAAATGGCTTCAGGTTGGCATGTCCTGACTTCTTATTATGGTGCTAGATAAGGCAGCATTTCAGTTCAGTGTGTCCAAAACCTTTTCTTTACCACATGGCTTTTTAAGGTAAAGAAGTTAGCCATTACTAATAAAGGATACTGTTTCACAATCTAATACAGGTTTTGGAATTGATGATAGAGGATAAACAAAGACCTCTCTTTCTGAAACAAGATAACTGAGATTGGGATTTCTGGATTAACAACAAAACACAATTGATGGTAATGAAAAACAATATTTAATGTTGTATAAAAATAAGAAATTAAATATGATTGATGCGTGCGTGTATGGGTCCAAATATTGGACAAATTACCAGGACAAATAATGAAAGAATCATTCATGGTATATCACAAAATGAAAATACAATTTTCACAATAACAAAACAAATAATGTTTTCACCCAATTAGTGAATTGCAAAACAAATGTTTTTTCATTTAAAATAGCGAATTGATAGTTTACTCACTTAAGATAGTGAACTGATATCAACAAAGCAGACATCACCAGATCTCTTCACCTCTTAAACACTAGGTATTATAAAACCCCTAAATGGCCCACGGCCAAAAAATTGCATGTATGGAGCAATGTATATACTCCCTTCAATTCACTCTTTGCTACCAGTTCCACCGGCCAAACAAGCAAAGATTATTTGTTGACACCGACCACCATTGATTCCTGGGTTAGACAATTAACACCCACCACTTTGATCTGCAAAGCCCGATCACCCTCAATCTGACTAGCAATGATCAGTATAGATTACTCCAGACATCATTGGAATGTTTAAAGCTCTCAAAATAGCTCGAAAACACACACACACACACAGCATTGCATACGAAGCTCTACAGCTGGAAGAGCACTACACAGCTCCACACAGCTGAAAGATACATCCAGTACTGTGAACTATGCATGACACTAGTAAATATGGTTATATGTAATGACGTTATATATGGTAAGTTATAAATGATACATGATCACTCTTGCATTACAAAATGATAAACATGTTCAGACGTGAACTGGTGAATTATATGATTCATAATGCACTAAACGGTTTTCACTAAATGTAATTGTGTTAAATTCTTGCTAAGTCACAGATAATAATAGAAAATATTAGCATTATATTTTGCAAGTAAAAGCTACAGAAATATGCAAATAAACATGGTAATACAATAGCTATAACTTACAATACATATAAATACATAAATTACATACCTCTACAGCTGGAGATATGTAAGTCTCAAAGTGCACCTCAAATTGACAAAATGGTCCATAATGTATCAAACTGATTACTCTGTGAGGTATTTATACACAGATGTAGCTCTACATTGTCGGTGCAATTCATGTATTAGGGTTTCCAATCAAAAGCACTTTGCGCATGTGGCACAGGTTAACTGAACTGTTTCGAAATAATGTAGAATATACATCAATCAACCACGGGTATTGTACACGAAAAACAAAATCCGTTTACATTTACTTAATAAAGAAATAAATTTATACAATTCCGTGACACTTTCCTTCCAGTGAACTTTGACCTATAATAGCCCAAAACTTTGGCTTTGTGCACACACACACACACACACACACACCGTACCTCCCCCCATGGAATATCCTATAAGATTTAACATGGTGGAATAAAAAGAAACTATTTGAACTACTGCGTACAGTATCATTGACTCTTCTGTCTTATAAAATCTGTTTCCATGTCATTCTAGCTGCAGTAGGCAGAATCAGTGAAATATATGCCTATATACAGTTCTTGATGGTTCAATTTGACTCGTGATCACTGCTTCATTGTCACTGTTCATGGGTAATCAGTTAATTGTGGTAAAATCTCTATTATTATACCTTTTGCTTCAGACTCAATTTCAGTAATAAATTTGAAATCATACTTGATAGAAACTGAGTTGCTGTGAAGTCATAGAGATCACATGTTCATACCTTTGAAAGAGTGATGGAGCTTTATATCAGCTTGGCCTATATCTACCTGGATATCATGGTTTATTCACTACATGAATGGAAAACTAACCCTATATCAATCAAGTTATTGTGCATTTTGACACATGATGTTTTGGCAGTTGCTGTGAGCATAGAATTTCAGTACAGCTGTTCCTGGCCTATATCTACCTGGATATATCTACCTGGATATCATGGTTTATTCACTACATGAATGGAAAACTAACCCTATGTCAATCAAGTTATTGTGCATTTTGACACATGATGTTTTGGCAGTTGCTGTCAGCATAGAATTTCAGTACAGCTGTTCCTGGCCTATATCTTCCTGGATATCATGGTTTATTCACTACATGAATGAAAAACTAACCCTATGTCAATCAAGTTATTGTGCATTTTGACACATGATGTTTTGGCAGTTGCTGTGAGCATAGAATTTCAGTACAGCTGTTCCTTAACAGACAGTACACAAGCTGTGGCAGAGACAACTTGATCTAGCTTTTACCTCCATGATCTTTCTGTCCAAACGGTCATGGTCACCCGCATTAGAGCATATGGAGTTTCTTCTTCAGCCGGTATAGTTTTCTTCACTTGAAAGCTGCCTCACATTCCTTGGGATACCAGAGATGGGCCTTCTCCGTGATAAGGAAATGCAACTCAACCTCTAACATTTTCTCGTAAGGTAAATGGGTAACATGTGTAAAGAAGAAACCAATTTTTTGGAGTGAAATTTGTTTCTTCAGTATTACTTAACCCAGTCATAATATGGATACGCCATCCTAACTTCTCAACAGTTACCGACAGAGGCTGCATTCTGTTCCAGTAGCAGCTGAGGTTGGAAAGAATTAGCTGCCATAAAACATTATCTGAAGGGAGATAACTTTATTTAGTAGGCAGAAAAATTATTGACATTGTTGCTAAAATTTAACATGTGAGGGATAGATTTGCAAGGTAGTGGTCATATTTTGATCACGTATTATTGAAGAAATATATTCAACTCCAAATTGATATCCCAGACCAGTGATGTCTTCTTTGTAATATTTATTGAATGGCTTGGCTAATAAATGTTGACATTAGGATTAATAGGTGAATTGATTTCTTTCAAATTTTCAATGATTTCATTAATTTCTAAATCTCGTTACTCTGGAAAATCCTTGGAATTTGTAACTTAATTTTCTTGATTGTAAAATTTACAATACCTGTGCAATTGTTTTGATTTCTTTTGTTCTTAATCTTAAAAAGACTTTACTATTGCTTTATTTTAAAATCTTTAGTGATCGTTTTGGTGGGACAGTAAACCAAACAGTTCTCCATGGTGTCATCAACTCCTTTGTGGATGTGGAGGAGTACAAGAAAAAAACGCCACTTCAGCTTTATGAGGACATGTTTGAGAACAAGTTCCTCCAGGAGACTGGGGATTACTATCGACAGGAAGCCGCTAAACTTAAGGATGAATGTTCATGTTCGGAATACATGGAGAAGGTAGAAAATCTCGTCACTGTTGAGTTATTATATGGTCATTACTGGTGTGTAGACACTTCATCAACAATATTGTCAGGATCCGGTATGTTAGCATTTTTCTAGTTTACATCCTATTTGATGTTGTCAAATAAAAGTTCCTAGTCCAGCAAAATTTTAATTAGATTGTAATAAACTAGCATGGTAAGAATTTGATAGCCACCTGCTTAAATTAATTTTTCCAAAAATAAGAACGCACTAGAACAAGAAACCATTAGGTTAAGGGCTATCTTGTTACATTCTTTTCAGTTTCATTAACTATATTTTAGGTATGCTTTGAAAATAAGCACAAATCCTAATATCACAGTAACATCCAGGTCTAACAAACTTTAATAATTAGTAGCCAAATCCCAGCCTTATAGTAGGCCCAGAGTTTTCTGACTTAAGTATATGGCAACTCTAAACCAGCATTCTAGTAGTGCCTGGGTTACCTGAATTATTATTAACCCAGATCTGTGTTCTCCCTCCCCCACCCCCACCGTGTGTTACCTAACTTTACTAGATGATAGCTCAAACCCAACATTTAAGTAGGCCTAGGGTTACCTGAATAAAGTGTGTGGTACACTAAGGGTTCCCACACTAGTGGGAAATCTAGAGAAAGTCAGGAGAAATTGATCATTTGGGTGCTTGCAATAAATATATATGCTGATTCAGTCCAAACACTCATTGGATTAGATTCATCTGGTAGACTTTATTTATAGCTCAATATCTGTATCTTTCCATACATGAAAGGTATAAAAACCAGTCTAGCATCACAAGAGGCCAACATGGTGGTGGCAAAGCGTAGCTGCTTACTGTTTGGCCTTGCAAACTAAATCGCTAAAAAAACCTAAAGGACATCCTAGTCAGGGCAAAGCTAACGCCAATCGCTAGTCAAAACCAACCTAGTCAATCTGGACCCTGTGGCGATAAAAGATGCAAAACCTGTCAACATATGATAGAGACCAAGACATTTACTAGTACAGTGACTAAAGAAAAACTAAACATACATGGTCCAAACAAAATGTGCAAAACAGAGAATGTGATTTATCTCATCACATGTAAGATCTGTTGCCTTCAGTACGTTGGAGAAACTGAAAAGCTACACAAAAGGATAAACCTTCATAGATCTGATTGGATGACAAAAAAGCTGTACAGAAGCCCGGTCGCAGAACACTTCTCCCCTGGCCACACTTTCAGTGATATAATACTTATCGCTATTGCTAACAACCACAGCTGGAGTTCCGAAACCAGGAAGGAAAAGGAATCATACTGGATACTCCGCCTTAGAACATTGAAACCAAGCGGTCTAAACCAAGAAGACTAGAAAATGAAAACTATGCACTAGTAGAATTTAACATTTTCTAAATCTTCTTATTATCCTTCAATTTTTACTATAAGAATAACCGGTATAGAATCAAATATCCGGGATATAATCTGCGTTACATATGTACAAAAAGTAAAAATAGATGTCGCTTTGGCTTGTAGACTTTTAGGGAATTATACGTTTTCAGTTTCTGCAACTAGTCTATACAAGCTGGTTGTATTTATAGTTTTAGCACATGTGAAGACAGCCATGTAGTGGTTTACAAACACAATGTTTTTGTGTTTATTTGTTTGTCATATATATGTTTTGTATTTGCTTTTGAAAAGACTCGTTAAGAGTCGAAAGTGCTTAAACTAGTTAGTTACTAGTTTTGTACTGTATGTCGTCAGTTTATTGCATCTATTTTAATTAATCCCTGACACACGTGATCCCTTTGCTGGATCCAGTACGCTTGAAAGGGTTGATTTTCGCCATATGATTTGTATTCTATAGAATTCATTAGAATTAGAGGTTTGAAAGGAAACAAAACTAATTTATGTTTATTATGTTGTTCCCACTTAGCAACAAAATGCAGGTCAGCAAAATAAAGTTAGAATTTTTTTAATGACTTTACATGCCAATTTATAGGAATATAATCAGATTTGTTTTGTGTGATTCATTTTTTTTTTTACAAGATCATCTTTTCTGACAGCTGTTTTGGAGATTATTAAAGGAAAAACATCTTTAGATTTAGAAAATGCATATTTTATAATTTAAAATGTTCTTTAATTCCATTCAGTAAAGGTCATATGTGAACCTTGAAAAAAATTAATTTCATCCTGGAAAAACCCTGGAAATGGCCTGGAAAGTTTTCTTAGAAAAATATGGGCACCATGTACACTAGACCCAGCATTCTAGTATCCCTTTGCTCTAGGTACATGATTTGTCAGACCTTAAGTCATAAAATATGCACTTTTTATTACTGTTCAGTTTCAAAAGTTTAAGTAAATGTGAGTTTTGGATTGAGTTGTGATAATCTGGTCAATACATCCTGAATCATTGTTTTACCGTTTCATTACACTACCTAAGGAAATGTAAGACAAATGAAATTTAGCACCATAGGTTCTTTATTATAAACATGGAAAGCATACATATTTCATACCATTCAATTCAAAATTTGGCAGAGTTCATGATAAATTTAATTTTAGTTATTGGGGAAAATCTTTTTATTTTCTTCAGGCTTTGCATTTTTAACAGATTTTACTATGAACTGATTGTTCCCAGCATGCAGGAAAAATAGCTTATCCTTCAGATCAAAACAAACTCATTTTGTAACTACTTGCCTCATTAATGTATTCATTAGAAGAAACAAAAAATTAAAGTGTTTCCTGTTTTAATTTAGTTTAAAACATGAATTTGTTTGAGATTTTAGACAAGAACTTAATGATATATGGAAGTGACATGATGTCAGATGTCTTTTCTAGTTGAATGGCTAAAATTCTGTATTATTTTGGATCAAGTATTTCCATTGGAGTCTTTTAATATTAAGAGTTATTTTATGTCTGAATATGAGATGCATTTGTAGAACATGAATTTCCTGCAACCCTGTCATCACAGATGTGGGTAATGTAGGTTACAATGACAAGATTTGAGCATGAAGATTTTACATGCATCAATATACATTCAGATAGGTGTACAAGGATTTATATATGACCAATAGTGTATAAGCAGCTTACTACAGAGGAAAATTGACAGATAGATGGAAGGGTGTGAACAAAAACTGATATAGTTAAGACTATATGGCTCCTTCAGCATTTTGTTAATAGCCATTAAATCAGGAAGTTTTAATATGATTTGTTCAAATGATTAATTGGTCATTACTGATAAGGACCTTCTTTTCTCAAACTAATAGGTCATAATGAAGCTGGACAATGAAAACTTCCGCAGTAGGAAATTTTTAAATCCCAGCTCCTATAACAAAGTCACATATGAATGTCAGCAGAGAATGGTGGCAGATCATTTACAGTTCCTACATGGGGAGTGCAGAGAAATGGTGCAGTCAGAAAAGAGAAAAGGTAAATCAACAGAAGTCCTGCCAATAAAGTCATATGACAGAAGTGAAGTGTTGTTAATTTGTTCATTCACTGGAACATATATCTTGATGCTATGTATTGGAGGGTTTAAAAAAAAAGTTTGACATTTCGTCTTAGATTAAATGATCTTAATTACAATGACACTAAGGATGTGGCATTAGCCTTTCTTTATATTAATAAGCAAGTCACAGTGACACCAAGGATGCTACATTAGCCTTCCTTTATATTAATAAGCAAGTCACAGTGACACCAAGGATGTGGCATTAGCCTTCCTTTATATTAATAAGCAAGTCACAGTGACACCAAGGATGTGGCATTACCCTTTCTTTATATTAATAAGCAAGTCACAGTGACACCAAGGATGCTACATTAACCTTCCTTTATATTAATAAGCAAGTCACAGTGACACCAAGGATGTGGCATTAGCCTTCCTATATATTAATAAGCTAGTCACAATTACACTAAGGATGCAACATTAGCCTTCCTTTTTATTAATAACCAAGTCACAATGACACCAAGGATGTGACATTAGCCTTTATATTAATAAGCAAGTCACATTGACACCAAGGATGTGGCATTAGCCTTTCTTTATATTAATAAGCAAGTCACAATGACACCAAGGATGTGACATTAGCCTTTATATTAATAAGCAAGTCACATTGACACCAAGGATGTGGCATTAGCCTTTCTTTATATTAATAAGCAAGTCACAGTGACACTAAGGATGCGACATTAGCCTTTATATTAATAAGCAAGTCACAGTGACATCAAGGATGTTAGCCTTCCTTTATATTAATAAGCAAATCACAGTGACACCAAGGATGTGGCATTAGCCTTCCTTTATATTAATAAGCAAGTCACAGTGACATCAAGGATGTGGCATTAGCCTTCCTTTATATTAATAAGCAAGTCACAATGACACCAAGGATGTGGCATTAGCCTTCCTTTATATTAATAAGCAAGTGAATAAAAAAAAATTTCATTGATAGTTTGTGTTATAATTATGTTTGCAGCTGAAGGATTCATGTACAGTGAACAAGATTCCACTTTTAAAATTATATTTACATGCTTTATATGGTTTGAATGTCACTTTTGAAATTGTATTTACTTGCTTTATATGCTTTGAATGCCATTTGTGAAATTATATTTATATGCTTTGAATGCCAGTTTTGAAATTGTATTTACATGCTTTATATGCTTTGAATGCCACTTTTAAAATTGTATTTATATGCTTTGAATGCTGTTCTTGAAATTATATTTACATGCTTTATATGCTTTGATTGCCACTTTTAAAATTGTATTTATATGCTTTAAATGCTTTGAATTCATTTTTTATGGGTATCTATTTCTGTGGTTTTACAAAATTTGACATTTGTTCATTCATTTCTTGGATTGAAAATGGAAGAGTAAAGGTTATTCTATTTCAACAAAGAATCATTTTTTGTTTGGTCCTGAAATTAATTGATTGGAACAGTCCATGTAATCAACAGGCATTTGTGCTTTAAGAATGATATTGAATGTACAATCATTGGTACTTTATGAATAATATATATAGAATCCATAATCAATGGTACTTTATGAATAATATTGAATCTACAATCTTTGGTACTTTATAAGTAATATTAAATTCACAGTCATTGTTACCTTACGAATAGTACTGAATCCACAATCATTGGTATTTTCTAAATAATATTTAACCTACAATCATTGGTACTTCATGAATAATATTGAACCCACAATCAATGGTACATTATGAATAATATTGAATCCAATATATGTTCTTTATGAGTAATATTGAATTCAGTCATTGGTACTTTATGAATAGAACTGAATTCACAATCATTGGTAATTAATGAATATTGAATCTACAATCATTGATACTTTACACATGGTATTGAATAGGGCTGTCATCGGTTACCCAGGTACCCGACCGTATAGAAAAACCCGGGTATTGAACCGTAGACATGTGTACCCGTAAAAAAATATTTAAAAAAAATCGCCACACTCGCCAACCACCTCAAACAGGTGTGACAAAAATTGCTATAATTAGAAACCAGATCTCTGCTTAATATAAATAAACAATACATCAGACATTCTGTTTAGATTAATAAAATTCATTGGCATTGTGCAACTGGACAAACTGTTATCTCCAAGTCATTATATACCAAAGTTAAAACATTTGTTCTACAGGTAATAAACCTCTTTGTAGACGATAACTATTTTTATGTGGGTGCTAAATGATCAGTACATTGAGTGCTCATTTAATGAAATCAAGATGTATACCTTTGATTTCCGAACAAACATGTCAAAGAAATCCCACAATTTATATTATGAACAATCTTCACCTAGACACTTTGAAATCTTCATAATGTCTCAAAGTAATCTTTGCTCGTTGTTTTTCTAGTCGACTAGCACTGTGAATTTCGAAAGTTAGCCATCTTACATATACCGATATTTCTATTTTCGATACTACTATGTTTTTACCATAACTATTTTAAGAATTATAATTCCAAAATAATAACACTTATGTGACTGCGTGGTCACGTGGTATAACTGGGGCACGCATGCGTGGGTAATTCAAATCTGCTGTCAAAAGCAGATGAATAAACGTGGTCTGTTCTAACAAGGACTTGTATTTTAAAAAATGTGAGTGTTCTAAAGCTTTTAAGAATTATAATTCCAAAATAATGACACTTATGTGACTGCATGGTCACGTGGTATAACTGGGGCACGCATGCGTGGGTAATTCAAATCTGCTGTCAAAAGCAGATGAATAAACGTAGTCTGTTCTAACAAGGACTTGTACTTTAAAAAATGCGAGTGTTATAAAGCTTTTAACGTGGCCAATCACAGTGATCATTAAAAGTTGGATTATATCTACCACATGTGTGCAAAGGTTATTCTAAATAAATTTATTAATTAACAGCGTGCGGTCAGACAATTCGCAGGTACGTCGGTGTGGACAAATCAGACCGCGTAGTACACGGTTAGCCTCTATTGCCATAAAAAAAAAAAATATTAAAGAAATGGAGATAACAATTAGTTGGTCTATGGTTGTACATGTCATTCACATGCTAACGGGTACCCATTAAAATTTGCAATGGGTACCCGGGTTGGTTTTTCGTGATTTTTGACAGCCCTAGTATTGAATCCACAATCATTGGTACTTTATGAATAATGTTGAATTCAGTCTTTGGTATGTTATGAATAATAGTTATGAATAATATTGAATCCACAATCATTGATACTTTATGAATAGTATTGAATCAGCAATTATTGGCAGAAATGTCAAAAGTTTGGGAAATTCTATCAGTCCTAACAATTGGTTACCCAAACACCAGATCAAAGGAAAATTGTATTAAATGTGAACCTGAACTGCTTTGTAGTAGGTTGACATGTGCCAACCTGAAACAGCGGTATAATCATACTTATTACTAATATCATGGTTTAAAAAAGCATAATCTGAGCATAAAACAAGCAATCAAATCATTATATCGCAAAAATAGTTACAGAAAACTATTAGAAACGTACATTTAATTTTGCAGTTAAAATTTTTGTCACAAACTGGCTTTAATTCACCTGGATTAGTAGTAAGTAAAAGAGTATAGACACAAAAGAAATTGATCAATTATTTATGCATAACACTCACCTCAACTAGTCTACATGTCCGCAGCAACCATTTTGAAAAGTCATAAAATTCACAAATGATGATTGTTGTATTATCCTTGATCTGCCGTGGTTTGTCCTTAATGATGATCCAGTGCAACATGTTTTTAAGTTTAACAAAATCAATCTCCTAATATTTTTGTCATATAACTTCCATCAGTCACATTAATACATCCCAGTGATTTCTTTTTTTTATGATATCTTGCACCATGTATTTTCAATTTAAAATGGTCCATTAAGTATGCAATTTCAAAATTGAATGAATCTAGGACAAGTGGTTTCACAATCAAGAAACCCATCTGTTTTCTTGGAACAGTTTCATGTAAAATTCATGCAAAAATTACATTTACACATGTGGCAAGTTTTTATTAGGTTTTTCTTTTCAGTGTTAATAAATAACCAAGATTTTTTTCTCCCTTATATTTAAATATTTCTGTGAAAAATTTCATTCTCTATAGTTGTCCATTTTGTTAATTTTTTTTCCTAACATGGTATAAGAAGTACATGGTATGGTAACCAAGCCTTTACTGTGACAAAAAATAGGTCTTGTGTTTCCTGCTAATAACAAAGGTCCAGTAAACAAACATGAACAGCACTCCTGTCTTGAACAGCTAATACTTGCTCCGGGGCCACAGACTTGATGCAAAAAAGGCATTAGTTAAACCGGACATTTCTATTGTGCTTTCATTTATTTGAATTGTAGTACGTATTTAAATTTTATTTCATTGAATATTTGATAATCAGTACTTACTATTGCTGTTGATGAAAAGTGTTGACTCAGATAATGTCATCAGAATCTCAAAATAAGTGGGTTTAAAGTGCAAGGAAAATGTCGCATGAACCATGGATGGGCACAAAGTTAGAAGGGTTGAGCTTGAAATGACATTGTTGATTCTTAAATAGGTCATATGAGAAAGGATTGTATTATTGTATTATTATATAGTACATGTATGACAAGTAAATTGCAAACAACCATACAAGCCCCTGTGATGATGAATAAATGCACACATGACATGAGCCTTGAACTGTAATCATTATTCTATGTTGCTATCTGAACTTGGAAAACTTTTAATTAGTACCCTGTTCATTTTATTACCTGGGTTTTTATCAATGTATGATTATCGATGTACCCAGGTACCCATTAGCATCTTTAATCATTGGTACTTTGTGAATAATTACAACCCACAGTCATTGGTGCTGTATAAATAATATTGAATTCTCAATCATTGGTATTTTATGATTAGTATTGAATTCAGACATTGGTACTTTATGAATAATATTGAACCCACAATCATTGTTGTTTTATGAATAGCATTAAATCCATAATCATTGGTACTTTATCAATAGTATTGAATTCACATTCATTGGTACTTTACAAACAGTATTGAATCCACAGTCTTTGGTACTTTATGAATAATATTCAGTTCACAGTCCTTGGTACTTTACAAATAGTACTGAATCCACAATTATTAGTACTTCATGAGTAATATTGAATTCACAGTCATTGGTACTTTATTAAATGTAGTTAAATCAGTCATTGTTACTTTATGAGTGGTATTGAATTCACAGGGTGTGCATATTAAATAGATAAGAGGCTTCTATTTTTAGGTCCTAGGTCCAAAATTTATTTATTTAGGGTGAAATGGCAGATTTTAGACATGAATTTTATTCATTTCAAAAATTGCAGAAACTTTATTTTAAAAAATCCAAAGAGACTATTAAGGTGACTTGATTTTTATCTTTTGAGTGTATACAGCTAACGAAACATTGTATTGATTTGATTGGTGTGACATCACTTTGTTTTCATCTTTGATTGTATAAAGCTAGTGCGACATGATATTCATTTGACTGGTATTTTGTATTTGCCAGATACAGTGGTCCCCCTCATGAACGGCCACTTTGACCAGCAGCCACCCACTATTTACAGCCAGATTCCCTTGGCACTGATGAGTTTGTGTTCAAAAGAACCCCTCAAGATGGCCACCCCTGTAACGCTACCAGCGGACAACATATTAGGGCTACAATGTAAAATTTACCCCTCACAAGTGGCCACATTTTTTTTTTAATATGTGTCCAGAACTAATATTTAATTATGGTAAGATAAGTCATCGAATGAACTTTTCTGATGTCTGTTTCCGGATGTAAGTTTTTCGTTACTGAAAGAGGTGTTGGCAAAAGTGCATGTACCACAAAGTTTATTATTATATCATTAATCCCGACATTTAATGGAAATGGGGTCCACATTGTTTTGAAAAAGCTTTGTTTCACACAGCAGCCTTTTTTTTTAAATTGGCGATTATGACCAGACGTTATTGTCAAGATCGTATCATGGTCAGTTAGAAATGGGGTCAGCAATATTTTGATAGAGCTTTGGGTTTCACACCGCAGAATTTTTACATTTTATTTATTTTTTTGTAGTTGACAAGTACGACTGGTTGTAATTGTCAAGATCATAGCATGGTCAGATAGGCTAATTATAGATTTTGTGGATTAACACATTAACCTTGAACAAAAGCATTGTACCAAAGACCAAGTCACATGACAGTACATGTATCACTGTCTTCAGAATAGAGCATTTCATTGAAAAAGTATTGTCTGCAAACAGGGTTCATGCTGGGCTTAGCCAGTGTCACAAATTACAATTTGTTTTATTTGGTGATCTTTGTGGTGACATATTTGGTTGTTAAAAATTGTATATACAGTCTTTGCTTTGGAGTTAAAAAATTCAAATGCACCATGACAGGAAGCTTCAGACTTGGATATTAAATTGCACTCAAATTTTTTTTTACATATACAAATCCTTTGTTCACATTGACTAATCACCCTAACACATCATTCTTATTTCATAATCTGCTTATGCTGATGTCTGGCCTTATTACTCTGTCAGACCTGCCAACCCTTAACGATTTTACCATAAGTCTTTAAAAAATTACGCTTAAAATATGGATTTGCTGCATAAGAGCAAAGATCATTGCCAAAAAATCTGGATAATTGGTTCATCCATGTTTGATTTGGATCTGGGTTTCATATTAGAATTAGTAAAATTAATCAGGGAACCAGACTAACTTTGCAGGAGCATGCCAGATGCTTTAAACTGCACCTGTTTGTACATGCGAAGCATCTGCATGATCAAACTGTTATAGAATCTTTTTAAAATGGCATCCAGAAAATGATGCATCTTTAAGACGAAAGGAGAATAAGCTTCTAGGAAAGTACTAATAATCAACACAGAAGAATAAAAAGGTGTAGTTAGATTAGCTGGAAAGGACACAATTAAGTTTATTGGACATCACATGCCAATTTGAGTATGTCTTGGCAGGAGAAATGATTGCTGTTGTCATGTGAAATGGAAAAAGAATTCCCAAGAATTACATCAAGTTGAGAGATAGCAACAAGCCATTGGGTTGCATAGGGTTTGGAACTAAAGTTTGTGCCAATGTACTAGTGGTAAATAAAGTCTACACATACTTTACAAACTTTTTAGTTGAACAAAATGTTTATCATCGCTGCGCCAAATTTAATTATGTTTTCCAGCTTTGCAGTTGCAGCAAATATTGATAGTTTGTTACACCTTATTGAAAACTGGTCAATCCCCTTGATTGCCTCTGCATCATTGTAGTTGTCTCTGACCAAAATCTAGGCCAGTTTAAGTACATGTAACATATAAACAACTATAAAGTCACGTGATACTAGGATAATAAATAAATAAATAATAAATATCAGTGTTAATTGTTTTGGTGAGAAATGTTGGTTGACAATGGGATATAAATCAAATAACAACTACCATTTTTTATATATAAATTTTAGTTGTTTTTTAATGGGATTTGACTGATACGTGATATTTCTAACATATAATCGAATACTCAGATTCATGGAATTTTCATATGCATGTATATTATTTAACATGTCTTCATTTTAATAAAATTTCCATTTTTTCTCTACATAAATCCTTGTCACTGACAACAGGTCATCTCTTAAAAATTGCACTTGTTTGCAAAATTTCAGTTTATTTTATACTGCATTCCACTTATCTAAACATCCACTTATGTTGACAGTATTACCTTGCCATGGATGTTGAGATAAATGGATAGTACTGTATTTTGAAATGGCAACAGTTTTTGAAAATTTGTGGCAAAATATTGAGGTTTGCGTATTTTTTGGTGACAACTTTTTTAAAGCCAGTACCATCCCTGACAAAATTAAATTGTAGTTCTGTAGAATTAGCAACATAGTAATAAATTGTTACAAAACTTCAGCATGTCATATAAATAAAGAAAAAATACTTTAGAAGAAAAAGTATAAGTTATTCAACTTGATGACAATGGGGAGAGATGATTTGTTGAAAAAGTTTGTTGAGAGACTCAAATAAACAAGATTGTAAAATAAAGTAGAATATTCTGTAGCAGTGAGAGAATGGAGGGAATGGAAAGAGAATTATTTTAAATACAAAACAACATATGTACCAAGATTTAAATGACATTTTTAAATAAATTTGTAGTGCACATGCCAACAATACCCCACTTGCATTTCACACCTAAGAATAAGAACTATTTGTTTGTTACCTTTAAATGAGTGATTTTAAAACAAAAACAACATTTTAATAATTAGTTCTATTTTGAATTGAAGTTATAAGTAGCTTTCCTGCTATATACACATACATATTCATACACATCTCACAAATATAGTTCTCCTCTGGAAAGACCACCTGTCTTATAAGGCCACTTTAAGGCCACTTTCCTGACGCATAATGGGTGGTCATATAAGAGGGGGAACCACTATATTACAACATTCTTTTATTGCTGTATTCACTTGGTTATTTCAGATTTAAACAAAGTGTTTTTTAAAGTGGAACATTTGTGCCCGATTCCATTTTTATTATCCAAGTTGCCTTGATAGGATTTAGACAGCAATTACTTTGGTATCAAGGTGTGTGTCTACATTCATACTGTCATCGACCCTAGATTAAGCTCCATGTTGATGTCTTTTACTTTCTAGCTAAATAAAAAGCAGGCTAAAAAAAGATGGATTCTGATTTTGACATATACTGTAAAATCTTAAATGATGGTGGAGGATTTTAGTGGGGGCAGGTGTGTGTTGTGTATGTCCTTTAAATTTGATTTACCTTGAATGAATTTTGTTGAGTTTGGATGTTACAGTAAACAGTCTAAGCTCATAGCATTTATTTAATCCCCATGAAATCATTGATTTATTCGCAAATCACAATTTTTTTTATCCCCATGAATATTTCTGATTTTACAGGAATATCTAAACCTGTTTCCTTCTGTTGACCATAGAAAAATGAGAACTTTGTTGTAACTTCCTGAAAATTACTTTTCTAATAGAACTCTCATCCTTTTTATTCCCAGATCTGTCTAACATGTTCAAATTGTTGAAACCAATACATGGAGGTCTTGGCGTGTTGATAGAGGAAGTTGAGAGTCACATCAGGACAGTGGGACTTGAGGCTGTGAAAAATCTCAAGGGAGATAATGTAAGTTCCATTGTGCCAACTTATACACTGAATTTATTAAATGGGTGTTCCTTAGATTGATTGATTGATATTTTTATGGCACACCAGCACTATGAGGCTATTTAGCGCCAAACATAAGTTTATATCCTTTTTTATTTAAAATTGGTAAAAATTTTTTTATTGACCAGCGATTGGAGACCAAACAGTTAAAGGTAAAGCGATAAAAATGGTAATGATGGTAAATAATTAAAGGTTTCCCAATCAACAGGGAGTGCAAGTGTTCCTTAAATGTGAAATTTCAAGAAAAAGCGGGTCAGAAAACCTGGAATTTGGCAATGCAGAAGTTCACCTCGTCGTCAATGGTGACACTCTGTGAAACCTGGAATGATGTGCATTGAAAAATACAAAAATACAATGACTAGTCTTAATGTTTATCTTCTGTTTTTAGGAATTCACGTTTACTTGATACTGTTTTGCAACTTGTAGAGTAGCATACATCATTAGTGGTAATACCCTGAAGTGGACCAGTTTTAGTTGAGTAAAAGGCACAATTCCACCTTGTATAAGCTGGTACTTTTTTCTGGATGAAAAGACGTTTTGTAATTGTTATTGTTTTCCATTGTGTTCTTAATTACTTCTCTTATGTTCCATTAACTGATCATTGGTGGCAGAAACAAAGTGGAGCTTGCAAAATCCCTATGAAATTGGGTAATTGAATCACAATGAAATTGGGTGGTTGAAACCACTATGAATTAGGGTAGTTGAAATCACTATGAAATGGGGTAATTTAAACAGTTTGAGCAAGAGTCATGGTAACAAGACCACTCAATAAACAAATAAAGTCACAGAAATGTAAAGAGTTCCACAATGGACATTAATGGATTTTTAAAAAATTCACTTTGGTTTGATTTGTTATTTTTGTGAAACTTGCCTTAACATTGAGAAAATTTCATCAGTCATGTACTTGAATTATTATGAAATAACATTTTGGCAAAAGGTATGGTTTAGATGCTTGTCAACTGCAAAAATAGCTGCATCTTGTTAAGTAGCTGCATGTACTGTACTTGTCAAAACAAATTGTATTTATTTTATGGAAAAAGAAATAAACATTTGCTCCATTCAGTTTTGGTGATTGATAGTACAGTCTTACAGTTGTCATAAGTATATTGTATAGATTGTTCTTTTGGATTCAGGTTTGTATGTTTTAAAAATATTTCAGGTACCAGCTCAGTTTGTAGAGAACATGTTAGAAGTACATGGTAAATACACAGAGATGATCAAAAGTGTCTTTCAAAATGATCAACAGTTTGTTGGTGCCTTAGACAAGGTATGTAAAAAGTCATCTGTGTCATAGATAAAACATGGGTGCATTTCTTGGGAAGTAACAAAACTGTTGGATAAATTGTCACTTTATTTCATTGTGAGATTAAATATTTACATGCATCAACATATTATAAAAATGTAGTTGAACTTGATTGTTCTTTAAGTGGCATAAAAATAACACCCCAAAGATGTCATTTCATTTAGGCACCAGATAGATCAATGAATTGTATATATTATAAGTTGGACTGTACAGTACTGCCACAAAATAATGCTGCCCAAAAGCCTAAAATTCAACAGTGTTATAAATTAGACATTCTGATAATGATAAATGGGACAAACATAATTGGGTTTATTGTACACAGTCTTTATAAATTTTTAATGTGTTTATATTTAATGCTCTTAAATTACATTATAGTTGATTCTAATTAAGGATTAAAATCATGTGAAATCAGATGAATAGCCATGAGGGAATTAGTTTATTGCAACTCTATGAAATCCTGAAATTGGTCAATTAGGTATGTTAGCCTTCTTTTGGATACTCCCCTTTCTGCTCTAATTTGTTTTAATTTTTTATAAGTTATTTCTTTCCTGCACCAGTTTTGTCATTAGTTAATAAATCATCAAATTAATTGATTCATCCACTAATTCATAAATCATCTTTCACCCATATTCAAATCTGCTTACTCAGTTGTTTGTTCATCATATTCAACACTACTCATCCAGGTTCAATATTTTAGCTCTCCCATTTTTGCTGATTTTCAGTCACTCATTATATTCATATATGCTCTTTCATACTTTTTTCCCCTTCCTTCACCCCATCTCTAATTTATTTTGTAATTTATACCCTTAATAATCTGTGCCTATTTGAAATCTTTCAAAAGCAAATAAGAGTTATCATAAATGGATCTGTTTCACTTGTTGTCTATCATTCACTGTATCAGTGTTAACTGCTGCCAAATCTACAGCATGTATTGCAACACCATGGATGTATTTATTTTAAATGTTTGTATTCTGTGTGAGCATGGGTGTGAAAGCCATACATATAATAAATTCAAGGTGATAATTACTTCATACATTCCTGTACAAGAACATGTATACGTAAAATTTCCGTTGTTCTCATGGATAATAACGTAAAATTTATATCTATGAATGCTAGAGACCTGCAAGGTTTAGTCTTTAAACGAAGGGATATTTTCCACTGGGTAAAACAAAAGAATGTATCTATAGTATGTTTGAATGAAACTCAGTACAAAGAACGATGAAATATATTGGGCAGCTGATGGGGATACAACTGTATATTTAGCTACTGCTATAGTAATAGTGCTGGGGTTGCAATATTTTTTAAAACTACGTTCAAATTTGTAATTCATAGAGAAAGATGTGACAGTCAAGGAAGGTTTATTATTTAGATATTACAATTAATGGCAACAGAATAACCCTCCTGATTTTGTATGGTTATAATGATCAAAATCCTAGCTTCTTTAAAAAGTTAAAGGAGATTTTATTTTTTGAGAACTCATCAATTATAATGTGTGGAGACTAGAATACTGTTCAGGACTTAGACTTGGATACTTATAATATTTTATATGACAAACACCAACAGTCTAGAGCATTGATCCAAGACCTAAAAAACGAATTGGAACTAATTGATCCCTGGTGAAATTTGATTCAAGACTTAAGGATTTATACCTGGAGGCAATGATCTCCCTGGAAACAGTAGATTAAATTATTTTCTCATATCTGAAGACATTCATATGAATACAGTTTATGCATGTATCTTACCTGGATATAAGTCTGATCATTCAGCTATTTTTCTTTGTGTGGCTTTTTCAACGTGTTCAAGGGGAAAAGGATATTGGAAATTTAATGCCCAACTTTTGAAGAACATTGAGTATACTAATTTAGTCAAAAAGTGTATAGCTGACACTAAATGAATATTATTTAAGGGGAAATAAAGATAAGTCCCTCCATGTTTCTCTTTCCTGTATTGATCAAATGTTCTTTGAAATATTGAAAATGAAAGTAAGATCTGAAACTATGTTTTTTTATTAAGAAAATGAAAGAGAAACAGGAAAAATTAAAGAAAATTGAACAGGATATAATAGAAATTTATGGGAACTGTTGAATAACACAGACAGGGAAACTATAAAAGTTAGAGGGAAAAAAAGCAGCAATAGAGGAATCTTGGAAAAAATACATAGAGGGCATTGTCTTAAGATCTAAAGCCAGATGGTATGAATTTGGAGAAAAAAAGCACACAGTACTTTTTAAATCTTGTAAAAAGAAACTACATCAATAAGACAATAAAGGAAATTATTTCAATAATGGGACAGAATTGTCTGATCAAATAGATATTTTAAAAGCCCAAAAACAGTTTTTTATGGAATTGTTCAAAAGTAGAATGTTTTTGTTCAGCTTGATGACGAGGAGACTCAAATTCAAAATAGATTATCTAACCAAAATAGATTTTTTTAAAATCATAATCTTAAACTCAGTCAAGAGGAAAGAGAATCATACGAGGGTGTTCTTACATTTAATGAATGTGGTTTGTCTCTAAAACGGATGGGAAACGGAAAAAGTCCTGGCTCAGATGGTATCACTGTAGAGTTCTATAAATTCTTCTGGAAGTCTCTTGAGGGATTCCTTTGCAGATCAATATATTACAGATACAATGTAGGAAAACATTCAGATTTTTAGACTCAAGGAGTCATAACATGTCTACTAAAGGAAGAAAACGATAGAAGATTCTTCCAAAATTGGAAACCTAAATCACTTTTAAATATTGGCTATAAGATTGCTTCCAGAGCCAGTGCAGCCAGGATCAAAAAGGTTTTTCACTCAGTAATCAGTGATACCCAAAAAGGATTTATAAAGGGTAAATTTATTGGAGAAAATACCAGGCTACTATATGATATTATGACTCAACTTGAAATTGAAAATAGATAAGGTTTATTATTATTATTAGATTTTGAAAAAGCCTTTGTCTCAATTGAATGGACCTTTGTGGAAGAAGCTTTATTTGTAAGTGGTTTATGCTGTTTTGTAATGACTCTAAAAGTTATGTTATAAATAATGGGCATATGTCATCTTTTTTAGACTAGAAAGAGAATGTCATCAAGGAGTTTTCTTGCACATTACTTATTATTGGGGTTGGGATTTTAGCTATAACTTTAAAGCAAAATATGGATGTAGGGGGACTGATCTTTGATGTCAATGAATATAAATTGGGTCAGTATGCTGATGACACTTTTTTTTTTCTTGATGGATTTAAACTTTCTCTTAAAGCAGCTATGAATATCTTGCAAGTTTTTTTTTATATTATCTGGACTTACTGTAACATAACAAAAACAAAAGCCATTTGGATTGGAAACAAGAAATTTTCTAATGAAAGAATATATCCCGATATGGGCCTATTTTGGTCCTCTAACTTTACACTCTTGGCATAGATTTTTCTCCAGATTTACGACAAATGGTGGAAATTACTTATATGAAGAAACTAACAAAGGCAAAATGAATATTGGCAAGCTGTAGTCAAAGACATCTGTCACTTGTTGGTAAAATAATTGTTGTAAAACCCCTAGTTCTACCTATATTTATACATCTTTCCTCAGCACTTTCAAACCCATCAGCAACAGTTGAAGCAGAACTAAATCGTTGTTGTTGTTGTGGGGTTTAACGCCATTTTTCAGCACAGGAAAGGCTATACATGGCGGCCAGTATTAATGGTGGAAGAAGAAACCGGGAAATCACCAGAAAGAACCACCGACCCACGAGAAGCTACTGGCAAGCTCTCTCACATATCCACATTCCCGGAATCTTAGACTCGAACCCATGCAGATAGAGGTGAGATGGCAGTGATCCGTAACGGACAGCACTTTAGACCACACGGCCACTTGGGGCCCCGAACTAAATCGTACATTATTTAAATTTGTATGAAGTGGAAAAGTAGAGAGAATTAAACGTGATATACTAGTAGCCCCAGAGAACAAGAGAGGACTCAATATGATACATATAGTCTCATTTATTAAGTAGATTAAGTTAAGATGGATAAAAAGATTGCTGGAAAATGAAAATGGAGCTTGGCAGAACTTAGTCAATACAATTATACTCAGAAATGAAAAGGATCTTTTGAACTTAGGGAGAAGGAAATTATAAATTTTATTCCCCATAGAATGTTCTATCAATACAAATCCTGGACAGAAGCCAGTTTTGAAATTTTGAATGATCTAGTAGATGATCATAGCAATTTATTGCTTTTTGAAATGATAAAAAAATAGAAGTGGTGACTTCTTGAGATACTTCTCCATAACATCCAAAATTCCAAAAGCACGGAAAGAAGCCATTAAAAAAAAACATTTAGCACATTAATTTTTATAGACAGGAGGATAAAATAATGGACCTGCAAAAACGTAATTCACTCAGGATTGTTTACAAAGATCTTTTAAAAAGGGCTAAAAGGCAACATACTGCTATCTTGGATGCAAGTATATTAAAAAATAGTAGTGAGGAGTGGTCTGAGATTTATAGTTGGGCAAAGTTGTGTACCAAGGATACCAAGTTGATCTCTTTTGATTTTAAATTAATCCACAGAATAATCACTACTAATGATTTTTTTTCAAAAGAATTAACATATTGGACGACAGCAAATGTGTGTTCTGTAAGAGAGAAAATGAAAGTATTAAACATCTCTTCTATGATTGCAATATTGCTTCACAGTTCTGGTACAGTTTTGTTGTACATTTTGCACCTTCTTGCCCAAATATTGTACATTTGTCCAAAAAAATAAATACTTTTAGGAAGTGAACAACTGGACAGTTTGTGTAATTTCTTGCTTATTTTGTCAAAATATTACATTGATACTTGCAGATTCAATATGCAAAATCCTTCCATTTATGTAAAATATGCTGCTAAGGTAAACAAAAAAGAGGACCAATTTCTTTAAAAATGGACCTCAACAGATGAATAGGTAACTTGTATCAGATTGGATGGTAAACAGGAACAAAATACTATTTTCAAAAGTTTCTATCACCTACATGTATTTGTCTAGTTAGATTAAGTATCTAAAGAGATTGCGTGCCATATGCATGAGTGTGTGTGTGTGTGTGTGTGTGTGTGTTGTCTTTTTTAAATATAGATTATATTTACTATCCCTAGTTTATTTGGAAATGTTTCATTGTAAGGTGACATTGGGATGGTTCCCTGACCCAATGGTCAACCTATTACGGGGATAATAAAAAAAAATAATTGTGTTTATTGTACACTGTCTTTATCAATATTTAATGTGTTGTCTATATTTATTGCTCTTAAATCACATTATAGTTTATTCTAATCAATTTAGAATTAAAATCACGTGAAATCAGATGAATAACCATGAGGGAACTAGTTTAGTGGTATTTATGCTCATACCTGTGTTATATTAGGTTGCATTATAGTGAGAGACCTCTTTATATAGGTATACAGCAAATCACATGCCAAGATGGATTAAAAAAAAAGACAATTTAGTGGTATCCATGCTCATACCTGTGTTATATCAAGGTTGGTGTACACTAAAGGACTTTATAGTAATGGACCTCTTTACCTAGGCAAATAACAATACACATGTCATTATGGACTTAAAAGAAGGAAATTTAATAGTATTTATGCCTGTGTTATATCAGGAGCTGCATTAGACTAAAGGGCTTATATTGGTATATAATGTAGGTATATAAAAATTTACATATGAATATATCATTTGGTACATAGATTCAGTCATTAATGCAACTTACTTATTTCAGGCATGTGCAGCTGCCATTAATTACAGACCAAATCCAAAACAGACATGCAGGTCACCAGAGCTGGTATGTTAAAATCTTCCCAAAAATTCAGTTCCTGTACATATATGTAAGGGACAATAAATGCCCTTCAATATATTGTAAAGTGAAGGAACTCTAGCAGGTCATCTTACCTTTCTGTCTTTTTTTGTTTGTTTCACAGCTGTGTCATAAAATTTCTTCCAAGTAATCCAGTAAAATTCTATAAAAGTTAAATTCAATCTTCCACATTACTTTTTCAGAGGCACAGCAGAATCTTGTTTTTTTATGGTGTATACTTTTTTTGGTAAAATCTGGTTAATTTATTAATATTATTATTATTATTATTATTATTATTATTATTATATATATATATATATATATATATATATATATATATATATATATATATATATATATATATATATATATATATATATATATATATATATATATATATCCAAGAGGGTTGTATCTGGATGTAGCAGAAGGTTATCCATATGTAATGTGTGTAAATATAATAAGGGAAACATAATTTACTATTTCATTTGGGGTTTTTTTTGCACCTTTGGTCCTGCAATTATCGTATTGAACATTATTGTTACATATGATTTTGACCAGTAACATTCAGTTTCTTTAGAGACATTTTTCCATTCTGTACTTGTAAACTATAACACTTTTAATATATTTCAATAATTCAGTTTACATTATTTCACATGTGTAAGTGTGTGTGCGCGTGAGTGAGTGAGAGTAAAAGGTGCAAGAATTGTCCTTTAACTTTCCGAGGTAATGTATTTGACAGAGGCAGTGTATTTGACAGAGGTAAGGTATTTGACAGAGATAATGTATTTGATGGAGGTAATGTATTTGACAGAGGTAATGTATATGACAGACATAGTGTATTTGACAGAGGTAATGTATTTGACAGAGGTAAAGTATTTGACAGAGGTAGTGCATTTATAAAGACCTAACAATGTATCCTTTTAATGTATCCTTACCTTAAAAATGTGCATGTTTTTCTTTTCTGTTTTTCTAATTTTTGTGCTGTTTGTTTTTTTTTGTGCAATCATTTCATTATATGTTTTTAATCAAATGTTGTAAAATGCTTAGAGCTTCTAAAGATTAAGCGCTGTATAAAATTATTATTATTATTATTATTATTATTATTATTATTATTATTATTATTATTATTATTTCACAGAGGTAGTGTATTTCATAGAGATAATGTATTTGACAGATAGTGTATTACAGAGGTAAAGTATTTGATAATGATAATGTGTTTGACAGGTAGTATATTTGACAGAGGTAGTGTATTTGACAGAGATAATGTATTTGACATAGGTAATGTATTTGACAAAGATAATGCATTTGACAGAGGCAATGTATTTGACATAGATAATGTTTGACAGAGAAAGCAAACGTTTTAGTGAATTATATTTCTCCAATAAAACTTATCTGATTACAAATAATACTTTCCACACTTCCACACACTTTTCATGGCCACCTTGCAATTAGAAAAGGAAGTTAACCGGCATCAGTTGCTGTGATCTGTGTGTGTGTGTGTGTGTGTGTCTGAGAGAGAGAGAGAGAGAGAGAGAGAGAGAGAGAGAGAGAGAGAGAGAGAGAGAGAGAGAGAGAGAGAGAGAGAGAGATGGATGTAATATGATCAGGTAAATCAGTTTATGGTATGGTCTGTTTCCATTATGCTTCATCTTTCCATTTATCAACATTCAGCATTTGTTATTTTCAGCTTCTCAAAAAACATTGGATCAATTTTAAGTAGACATTACTGGTATCTTCAGGGTATATTTGCTTTCATTTTGTTCCCAAAGAAACTATAAACCACCTTTTCTCAAAGACTACTGAACAGAATTCAACAAAATTGGATAAAATTTACCCTTGCATGAAGGCCTTTTAATTTTATACAAAATGATGCAAACCCACTATCAAATGATTTTTATCTTTATGGGATAGTCCATTATGTATAGTCTAACTGTCCCTTATCACAAAGTTTTTATAACTTGTAAACCATTGGTAGAATTGCCATGATTAAAATGGTGCCAGTCTGGTATCCAATGCAAGATTGTTATCATTACATCTTCTAAGTGGTTGGTTGTATCATTATTTTTTTTTCACTCAGAGATTTCTTTTAATGGCTAGTTTGTCCTAAATGAAAATGGGCCAGTCTAATGTCCAGTATGATGGCCACAGTGGTAATTGTAAAAATTGTTTCATCATTGAATAGAAAATCATATTGGCTTTTAACCAGAGGACCACTTATGTTCTGTAGTTAGTCCTAAACTAAAATAGCGCAGATCTAATGGACAATATTATTAGATGAAGGCTTTTCAGTTTTCTACAGATGTTTCTGATTTACCAATAGATATTACTAAAAATATCTTAAAATGACCATAAAAATTTGTTAGATGACTTTTTTATAAATATCTTAACAGACTTTAAAAGAGTGTTCTAGAATGAAGGCCTTTTCTGATTGTGAAAAGGATGCTGACTTCTCAAAAGCATTCTCACATGAAGGTTTTCAGGTGTGTACAAATGACGCTATCCACCATCAGTTATGGTTGCCATTTTTCAAATGGAAAAGGCAACCATGCTGGCTCAGTGGTTAGTGTGCCACTCACAAACAAAAAGGGTTTGAGTTTGAATCCTATTATTGGATCAGTCTGGGCCAGCTACTGTGATGTGTTCTGGGCAACATAATTTACCCACTGTCTGCATATGTTCGAGTCTTAGGCTCAGCCAATGTGGGTATGTGAGAAAGCTTTCCAGTAGTGTCTCATGGGGTGGGTCGGTCGGTAGTTCTTCCCGGGGTTCTTCCTCCACAATTTATATTGGCTACCATGTATAGCTTATCTTGTGCTGAAAAATGGCATTAAACCCTATAGCAACAACAACAAACTTAGCATGGATTGACTTTATTATGCTTCTGTGCCATAAAGTTCCAAACCAAAGTGAACTTAATGAAAAACCTTGATGACTTCTCAAAACATGCTGAACAGAATTTGACATAGGGCATGAAGGCCTTATAAATTGGCACATATAATACAGAATTTGACATAGGGCACAAAGGCTTTATGAATTGGTACATGTAATATAGAATTTGACATAGGGCACAAAAACCTTATATATATATATTGGTACATGTAATACAGAATTTAACTTAGGGCATGAAGGCCTAATAAAATGATACATATACATAATTTGACATAGGGCATGAAGGCCTTATAAATTGGCACATATAATACAGAATTTGACATAGGGCACAAAGGCTTTATAAATTGGTACATGTAATATAGAATTTGACATAGGGCACAAAAACCTTATATATATATTGGTACATGTAATACAGAATTTAACTTAGGGCATGAAGGCCTAATAAAATGATACATATACATAATTTGACATAGGGCATGAAGGCCTTATAAAATGGTACATATACAGAATTTGACATAGGGCATGAAGGCCTTATAAAATGGTACATATACATAATTTGACATAGGGCATGAAGGCCTTATAAAATGGTACATATACAGAATTTGACATAGGGCATGAAGGCCTTATAAAATGGTACATATACATAATTTGACATAGGGCATGAAGGCCTTTTAAAATGGTACATATACATAATTTGACATAGGGCATGAAGGCCTTATAAAATGGTACATATAATACAGAATTTGACACAGGGCATGAAGGTCTAATAAAATGATACATATACAGAATTTGACATAGGGCATGAAGGCCTTATAAGATGGTACATATAATATGACCTCCTATCAGATATGACACTGTTAAAAGGTAAAAACATTTAAATGTCAGCAAAGTATCATATGTCCAGAAATTTATTAACCACTTGACCATGTGTTTAGTTTTTGGTCAGCCAGGTAAGTGATCTCAGAAAGTGGGCTTCATGTTTAATTTCATTTCAATGCATGTAATTGTAATTCACATGTATGAAACTGTATGAAAAAGTGCAGTTTTCTAAAAATGTTAGAGGTACAATTCATTAAAGTATTCTTGTACATTTACTTCTATTCATATAAGTATAATAAGAATGATTCATGTTTAAATTTATTATAATTAAGTTATTGATTGATATTCTTTTAAATGATGAACTAATGCTAAGTTCAAATAATTGTCACCCTTTTGCCACCTGTATTGAAAGTAGCAAAATAATGCTTGCATATTAACATTAGTTCTAAACCAAGTAACTTGACCAAAAGTGTATGGATGGATTGCACATAAAGTGTGGAAGAGATCTATTGATTTTTTTGTCCAAAGGTCAAGGTCATTGTGGTGTGAAGAAAAATGAGTTTCACACAACATTTATTCTAAATTAGTGAGTACCTTGACCAAGCTTTGCAGAT
This sequence comes from Potamilus streckersoni, assembly GCA_016746295.1. Taxonomy (NCBI): domain Eukaryota; kingdom Metazoa; phylum Mollusca; class Bivalvia; order Unionida; family Unionidae; genus Potamilus; species Potamilus streckersoni. The sequence goes on along the minus strand of JAEAOA010000895.1, from coordinate 3,878,851 downwards.
GACTTTCTCATAGGGTAATAAAGAAAACCTGTAGAATCTGGGGTTTGGAGTACTCCTACAATGTAAGACCTTGATGCTGATATTTATGTTTTGGACATAGAGGTCTTATTGCCTAAATAACAGTTCTGTTTAGCATATTTTGATGTCGACTAAGGTCGTAATGAAAGTAAAATTTTCAGGAATATCCCACACAACTGGAAGCCAGGAGTGACAAAATTGAGTTAAGATGAAGTATACTTCTTTAACAAAACAAATACAAATATATTAATATTGAAGAAAGTGTTTAGATAGCTTCATTTTGTTAAAGATTCTTATCATCTTTTTGACCGATTTTGTTTTCCTGGCTCCCATTGCATTCTAGTATGTTTAAACGTAGGCCAATTATGTGTCCATTTGCTTGTGTAGGAATTTGAATTTAGTAGGAAAAAGACACCAGAGAAAGTATTACTAAAAAATTATAACATTAATTTGTATATTAATTTGGGTACCAAATATTGGAGATATTCCTGAAAATTTGACACTTGTCATTCTAGTGGTAAAAAAAACCAACAGAACACGCTACACAGTTGCGTTTTTTTGGCAATAATACCTAAATGCCCAAAACATAAATATTGGCATCAAGGTCTTACATTGTAGGACTAGTGTCTGGAGGTCAGAGGTCAAGAGCTTGGTAACTTTGTTAAAAAGTAATGTTTCAGCACAGTAAGTTTGGTTGAAGACCGCATACAATGACCAAGAGTCAGTGTCATTGAGACTCATTGGTTACTAATTTCCAGAGTCAGCCATCCCTCCTAGGATCTGTGTATACGTACTCATAGTCTTTAATTCAAAATTTAATGGCTGTTTGGTAGATGGTCGAGGTATTGGTGCAGGAAGGGGGGTCCAATTCCTTTTCAGTAACTGTGCAAAATATATATTCTGCTATCTAAGTAGGAAGCATCAGATTTCTTGGAGCAGTGTGCTTGGTTGAAGGCGGTAGCTAATGGAATTTGCAGTTTATTTTTCTACCAGAAAAATCTTATGTATTTCTTGTAGGAAAATCTTTGTTTTCCACCACCTTTGTCAAAGATTTTGCTGCCTTTTCAAAATTGCGGTGAAAATGCATCATTATGTGTTCCAGAATTTTCATATTTAAATTTATATGTTGTTACAGCTTGCCAGATACTGTGATAATTTACTGAAGAAAAGTTCCAAAGGATCCTCAGAGGCTGAGATGGATGACAAGTTGTCCAGCTGTATTACTGTGTTTAAATATCTAGATGACAAAGATGTCTTTCAGAGGGTAAGAACACACTACAAATGAATTTATTTTTGTGATTATGAATTTTTGTAGTTTTTGATGTGATAGTTTTGTCAGTATTTAAATTCATGGTTTTGTTACAAGGATCCTATTGTTATACAAGGATCCTTAAGTTACTATGCAAGGATCCCATTGTAACTATACAATGATCATATTGTTACAATACAAGGATCCTACAGTTACTATACAATAATCCTGTTGTTACCATACAAGGATCTCTTTCATGCCAGCCATTATGCTTTTGGCATAATAATTATGCTTTCTTTCACTAAATTACATATTGTGCATAAATGTACATGGATTACTACAATGAGTACACTTGTCTGTAGACTTGCATGCACTTTCCTATCAGTATAATGTCCTATTTATAGCTGCTGCTCTATTTCCAAAAAAAAATGCTGGTTTCTACTGTCAAACTTTTGACCTCAGATTCTATTTATAGCAGCTGTATGGCATAGTGAGGAGAGAACAGACTGGTTTTCTAATTTTTAATCTTTACTTGCAGATTTTTTGTTTTAATTCATTTTTGGTACAGAACCAGTCTGTAGGATATTTGGCACTAAAAGTCATTTAGATTTATTCAAGTTGATGTGTGTGCTAGAGCAAAAATGTTTTCAAATAATTTCACAGATGAATTAAACAAAGATGAAAAAGACCAATGCATAGCATTGTGTTCCATTGTAGGGCAGGCTCCCGCCCATTGCTGGCTGTGTGGAAAGGGTTTTAATATTATTCATGGTAGTAAATTTGATGTGGAGCAACACTTAAAAACTAAAGAAAGCTTAAATGCATTATACAAACTCCATTACTAAGGTAACCTTATTTTTACAACAAAACTCAATTGTGGAAATGAATATTATAAATGTAGAGGTATTTTTTACTGAGTTTTTATTAGAACACACCCCTAGTGGCAGAAGACTATGTTGGTCCTTTGATCAAATTTATGTTTCCCAATTTCAAAATTGCAGAATACATGCATGTGCAAGAGCAAAATCATCTAATAGTGTTTAGTGTTTGGCTGAAGATACTTCACTTAAAATTGCAGAAGCTATGACCAGACTAATAATTATGAAAACAAAATGTTGTACTCGGTCTGTGTAAGAGACTTTGATAACGAAAACAGCAAAGTCAGAGTGCTCTTACATCATTACCAGAAGTAACAGTAAATTCCACTATAGAAAACATGTTTGATTTGCATGATAATGCTTTGAATAAACATGATATAAATTGGCAGAACTGTCTGGGGTTTTTAGCTGATAATGCATCAGTGATATTTTGAAAAATGTCTGTGTACATCACAGGTTATCTCTGTCATCTGATTCACCTTGCAACATGAAAGGCTGCCAATAAATTAGAAGGAGAATGCCTGAAGCATCAAGTCGGCATTCTACTTGACAGTGTACTGTATGCTGACAGAATTTTTTTTAATATCTTATTTCCCAGCTAAATGACCCAATAACTGGCAGATAAATTTTCTCTTCTTTGTCGAGTTATGAAAGGAATATTGGTTCTTTACCATTCTAATGCTGACTGTGAGAGACTGTTAAGTATTGTTAGCAAAAATAAAACTGAATTCAGACCCAGGATCAGTAATCTAGTACTTTATGAACAACAAAATAATACTGAATTGTATGAGTAATGATTTAATACATGCATTGTAAGAAATTTTTGGATATATGAGCATATTAGTGTATGTTATTAGTATAGCTTATGAGTATCCAATAGACTGTGTGCTGGGCTGAATCCCAACTTGCTAATGTTCTATGGGCTGATCCCATTGTAACTAAATCTATGCTAGGCTGATACCCACATAGAATGTATTCTGGGCTGATCCCAAAATTCATGGACTAGAGCTAGGCCCCAGGTAAAAGATAATTGGTGCTAGGTTGATTCCAGCATTAAAGTGCATTCTGGGCTGATCCCAGCTTAAGTAGACTATGTGCTAGGCTGAATCCCTGCTTGCTAATATATGATGAGTTGAACCCATCTTAACTAAATTTATGCTATACTGTTTCCCACATAGAATGTATTATGGGCTGATCCCAGATTCATGGACTAGAACTATGTGCTAGGCTTAATCCCAGCTTGATATTGTATTATGAGCTGATCTCATCTTAACTAAATCTATGCTAGGCTGATTCCTGCATAGAATGTATTCTGGGCTGATTTCAGATTTGTGGACTAGAGCTAGGCATATCATAGCATGATGGATGTGATGTGATTAGGATTTTCAAAGTAGCTTTAACAATTTTTCAGTCATATCACTACAATGTCTGCAGTGTGGCAGTTTATAGTGTAGCTCTGGTGAATCATGTCACAGACATGTAGCATGATGTCCCACCCAGTCACATTATCCTGACACCAGGCTAACCAATCCTAACACTAACCTCTATATGCTGAGTGTCAAACGTGGCAGCTGTTAGTACCACTTTTGTAAGTTTTTAGAATGATTTGACGGGGGATCGAACCCATGACCTCCTACATCCGAGATGGATGCTCTAACCACTAGGCCACCAGAGCGGTTATATTCTTATTACTTTCCCTATTTAAAACTGTAAATGAAATTTATTTAATGGCATGACCTTTACGTTATTAGTATATCTTATGAGTGTCCAATTTTTATGAGTATCCGATTGGTGAAAAATGATCTTATCCCATGGTAGCTATATGTGCATGAAGTACATAAGGGAACAACCTATGCTGTATTCATTAATGGGTGGTGACGGGCCAGCACAAATCCATAAGAAAAGTTTGATGCAGAGACTCAAATTCCATTGTCTGTGCCTTTGTAAAGCCAGAGATGTGAAACTACATTCATTGTCAGTATATTTGAAAAACCAGAGAAGTGACTGATCACATGGTACTCTATATGATCCTGCAATGTTACGTAAGATTATCCAATTTGGTTGGCTCCTTGAATTCTGCTGCCAAAGCCAACCAATGGGAATAGTTTGGCTCATGCCCCTCCCCTCAACAAGCCCCATGAAGAAAGCCAGAGGCTAATAACAGTCTCTTGCATAATTCCCAGTCTGCCTCCCAGTTTGAAGGTACATGTACAACACCTCAATCCAAGCCACTTACTAAGCCTTATAATTTGACATTACATCATCTTACCACACCACCAGTGGCATTTTTTCCCTCAATGGTCATCATCAGACAAACCCCATTGCAACACTGGCAAAGTGTACCTTCAATTAATACCAAGGATCTCAAGTTGTGCATAAACTAAAATTTAATAAATTATCCTTTAGTGCTCTACTGGTGTGCAGAACATTCATAGTTCCAGCTGGTACAATTGTTTTAAAATGCAACATTAGAGTATGTTGCTTTTTAAATCCAAAAGTGCTACATATATGAAAACTTGAAGCAGTAATTGATGTTAAAAGACAATAGGGGTAAAACAAAAAGACATCACTTTGTAAATATGCTCATTAAATTTGTATCATGTTGTATGTGGATTACTCTTTTTTTCTTAGATTACTTTTTTTCTTCTTAGATTACTCTTTATCCACTTTCATTGCACTTTTTTCTCACTAAGGGTTGGCATGTATGGGATCTTATAGTTACCATGCAAAGATTCTATTAATATACAAGGATCCTATTGTTACTATACATTAATGATAATGTTACTATACAGTAATGACATTGTTACTGTACAATAATGATAGTGTTACAATACAAGGATCCTGTTGTTACTATACAGTAATGATATTTTTACTATACAGTAATGATAATGTTACTATACAATAATGATAGTGCTACCATACAGTGATCCTTTTGTTACTATACAGTAATGATAATGTTACTATACAGTAATGATAGTGTTACCATACAATAATGATGGTGCTATCATACAGTGATCCTGTTCTTACTATACAGTAATGATATTTTTACTATACAGTAATGACATTGTTATTATACAATAATGATAGTGTTACCTTATAAAGATCCTGTTGTTATTATACAGTAATATTTTTTTTACTATACAATAATGATAGTGTTACCATGCAATATTGATAGTGTTACCATACAATATTGATAGTGTAACCGTATAAGGATCTACTTATTACAATACAATAATCAAATTGCTATAATGCTATAGACCAATGGATATCATATGAGTGGAATAGCAGTCCATGCCATTTTATCAATGTGCTGACCTATTCTGTTTCTTTTGGAATAAGTAGAGTTATTGGAGGAAATTACCACAAAACTCTTGTATATGTGGTGCTGGGGCAGAAAGATGGAATTGGACTAAAATCATTGCAAGTTGGAACTAGGTTGGATTATTGTTCCTTAGGGCTTTTTAATTTGATGTTCATAGCAAACACAATGTCAATGAAAAGTGGAACCCATTGAAAACAGTAAATTGCATGGTATTGTGGACAGAAAAAGAAAACAAAGACATGCTATGTTAAAAAATGTAATATGCAGTTGTAGGGCAAAAGTAATTTGTATAATCTGCATCATATGAATTCATAATTTTGATGAATAATTTAAAGGTAACTATCAGATTTTCTGTCGTATTGTTTCCATCCTCTGTGCATAAAACACTGACATATGTTACATTCTTTTTCAGCACTACTCCAGAAATCTGGCTAAGAGGTTGATACATGGACAGTCCGCCTCTATGGATGCAGAAGAGATCATGATCAATAAGTTGAAGGTACATTCAATGTTGGAACCAAATAGCTCATTTACAAGCCCTATTGTTGTTTTAGTCACATGGCCATAAAGTCATGTGGCTTGTGGTGTTAGCCATTAACACTTGCTGTGGCCTAGTGGTTAGAGTGTCTGCCTCAAATGTGGGAGGTCATGGGTTTGATCCCCGGGCAAGTAATACCAAAGACTTACAAAAATGGTACTAACAGGCTTGGCACTCAGCATTAAGAAGTCTGTGTTAAGACTGGACGCCCTGGTGTCAGGATAATGTGACTGGGTGGGACATCATGCTGCATATCTACAGCATGATGCCCCAGTGCTAGACATCACTATAAACTGCCACACTGCAGACATCGTAGAGATGTGACTGAAAAATTGTTAAAGCTACGCTAAATATCATAATCACATCACCTGTTGTTAGGATGCTTCCTGGCATAGATGACATTAAAATTTATACAAAAAAGTTAATTTGCAGTCAGATATGACTGCTATTATTCTTAAAAAGAGAGTAATTTAAATATTTGCTTATCCAAAACCACAACACAATTTAACCAAATTTGACATCAAACATGTTAACAGAAAGACCTTTCAGGTGTTTACAGTTGATGCTAAACAAATATGGCAACTATGACAAACCATAAAAAAGAAATTAAACTACTCAGAACTATTAAGCAGAATTTAACAAGATATTGACAGAAATTTTCTGGCATTAAGGTATCCCAAAGGCATACAAATTATGCCAACTCATAATTACAGATTTGGCCACCATAATTAAAGATAAACAATTCTTGAAATGACCTTTTCTCAAAAATCACTTAACAGAATTTGACCAAATTTTAAAAAAAAATAATCCAATCTTAAAGTTCTTTTAATTTTGTGCAGAAGTGAAATTTCAGAATTCAGATGCTGCTGCTATTGCTAAAAGTATGAAACTAATAAAAATAATTGTTGTCTTTTTAAAGTAGCTGAACACTTTTGGTTTTTCCAAATTTGACAGCATCCTCACTTGTTTGATTTTCTGACTTACTTTTAGTTTGATTGCCTATATATTTGTATGGATTAAGGAATGCAGGCAGACAGAAAAGTGTTATTCATGGAAAAAAAAAGGATTAAGGTTCTCATGCTTGTTTATTGTTCCATGTTTCTTTGTTGCAGGTGTTAAAGCTATTTACAGTCAAAATACTGGTGCAGGATTAGATCTTTTTTTTAAATACTCTGAAAGTTTCAGATGGGCCTTGAGGTTTCAAAGAGCTTAGTTCAAGGTTGAGTGGGGAATGGAATAAACTTAAAATCAATGAAAATAAACCTCGTGATATTTCATCCAGTGAGAATAAACTTGGCTGCCATAATTTTTGCTGTCTTGCATTATTTTGTCTTTAGTAAATGTTGTATCACTAATAATTCAAAGGAGAGATGATAAAATACATGTATTGGTTGAGGGAATGAGTATAATATTTCTTTTCTGTGCATTTGGTTACATCAGTTATAGGTAAAAGAATCATTTTAGTGCTTACTGGAGTAGAAGAATATGGCGTTTTACTTAGCAATCTTTTGAAATTAAAATTATGCAAACAGTTTATATTTTTATCATTCCAGCAAGCCTGTGGGTATGAATTTACAAACAAACTTCACAGGATGTTTCAAGATGTCACAGTCAGCAGTGGCCTTAGTGAGAGTTTTAATGTACATATGAAGGAAATAGGAATAGAGCTGGGACTCAACTTCACCATCATGGTTTTACAGGTCAGATTTTGTCCTCATATGCATTACTTAATCATAATACATTAGGACTATAACCCTACCAAGCTGGGGAAGATTGTCTCACATCTTTTAGCTGGTTGTTGCAATAAAAGTACTAAAATTTCATCTCCTTGCCGAGGTGTCAGACAAGATTGATCTCCCCATTGGGTTGGAGGATTGGTGTCAGATCTGTCAGTCATCAGTTACTGGTACTATTTGTGCCTTCAAGTTTTCATTGCCTCTCAAATTCTGAAGTCACTTGTGCCCTTTCATTAGTAGACCAGGCCTAAGGAGTTTTCTTCCCTGAAGCTATTTTTCAGTCTGTGTCTTGCCCTGTTTCATCCTTGATGAATATTTGTAGTTAAGATGTTTGTAATACTTAAGTATATGATAAGTTATCAGCACCATCTTATTTGCCTTTTCTACTTTGTATGACAAGCTTGTTAGCACCATTTTAATTGCCTACCCAGTTGTCTCTGGTTCTTTCAGTTCAACTTGTAGTTTACATATTTGATGAGTTTTGCCTAGGTCTTCAGAGACATGCATTAGTGTCATCACTTAAGCGTGTCTCAAGTTTCTAGTAGACTTTTCATCCTGATCAAATCGGCCATTCAACAGCACATGGTCTTTTCATCATTTTTCAGTCAACTGTACTGGTGTTACCCTTTGTGATGCTTCTTCTAACAAAATAAAATGTCATGCTCCTGACTGTCACCTCACCAGTAACAGATCTGAAATCTTGCACAACTGACACCCTTTTCCCCATATTAGTATAGTCTCACTAAAGAAACCTCTCCCATCAACTGTCCAGTTCCCTGAGTTTTGCAGGAAAGTGAGGGAATCTTAATTGGAATACTGATTCTCTCAAAGACTTAAAAAGGAAACATAATTTTTAAGCCTTGTCAATCTTGTGGCTGATAGTTTTAGGACAGTCCAATTTTCACTGCTGTTGCTAAATTAACTGCCAGTACAGGTTTACAGCTGAACTCTGAGAAGACGAACTGTATGCCTGACTCATTGCAACATGCCCTTAGGAAGAAACAAATCTAGAACATGTGAGGGTCAGAGTTTCTCAAGCAAGTTAGATGACCGCTTTTGAACATTCTTTTCAGGGGTGTGAGCAATAACTTATGTCCCTTAAAATTTCAGTACCCTAGATGGCTAACTCCCACCCATGCTGTGCAGGGAGTATTTAGCTGGTATCACAATCATTGGCCATCAGAACTAAAACCTGTACACCCTCACTGTGACTTTATGCTTGTCTGAAGCGAAAGCCTTTTGTTTGAAATTAAATCATCCTTTGGTTCTGGTATTGTTGATTCAGACATTCTATGAATCATATCTTAGAACCCTTGTGTCTCAACCCTTGTGTCAAGACCTACCTCCTAGTCAGGAGGCAGGATCACTGAAAATATAGACCTTGTTGATTGACTAAAACTATCGGCATTTCCAAAATGATGGATGGTTCAGTTTCTCTTATGCTTTAATTGCTTCTACTCTATGCTTTGAAAATGTTGTCTTTGGACCCTTCACTCTTTTGGCATTTATACAAGACTCAAGACTTTAAGATGAGACCACATATTGAACCTAGCCAATCAGAAAAGGTGATTCTGCTTGTTCTTACCTCTTAAAGCATAAAGGGTTCTTTTCTTCCCTTGGTTATTTCATCTTGGATATGATGGGTTGTCCACTTACAAGGAAGTATCCCAGTTCCAGCTGAAATTCTTATATACATTGGCCCATGAGGTCATCATTAGCATAGTATTTGAGTGCAGCTTCTCCTTAACTGACATTATTCAAGCTTGGCATGGAGATTGAATTCCCATACTTTTACCTCAGAGGTTCAGTTTGACCTGGTGGAATCTGATTTAGCAACAGAACAGGATGCCTTTAGTAGCTTAACAAGGTCGTAAGTTGCTCTTATGTTGTATTTGTGGTAGTGAACATTTTCTCTAAACCACATCAATGAAGATACTATGTGCCAACCCTAGGCCATACCTCACACAAAAAGTAAAGCTGATGTTGTTAGACTGGAGAGGGGAATAAGTCTGTATTAAGGGGAGTATGAGTCTCTCCTCTCACTTGGTCTCTAAATGTAGTATCATCCGATAGAGTATTTGGAGATGAAATCAATTATATAAAGCAAAATTTGTTCTTAAAAATACTTAACTAATTATAATATATTTACACCCTTTCAAACCCTCCCTACAACATGAGCCCAAGATGAGTGTATACAATCCATTAGTGACTGATGATCAACAAAATTTTGGCACCAGTCTATCTATCCAAGAGGAGACCACTCTCATCTGACTTTTGTCTTGGCAAGGAGAGGATTTTCTAGCTTTTTTGTTGCTAAAAAGTTTAAAAATAATGTCTTTCTTAGTTTGGCAGGGCTGGATCTGTGAGGTTGCAGATGTACTCCATGTGCATTATGATCAAGTAAATATATTATTGAAAGAACATTGTTACACATATAAATTTCATTTTGCAAGTTTCAGGAAGTAACTGGTAAAACTTTTTTTTTCTAAACCAAAACCAATATAACCATGACTACCTGTTAGCTTACTTATTAGCCTGATGACAAACTTTAACATGATTAAAAGGGTGTGAGTTAGATTCTAGCACCAGGTCATGCCAAGTTGGATAACGTAGCATGTCCTTGAGCAAGGCACTTTAATCAAGTTGTCTCGGTACTAAATAATAATCTTACCAAAGCAACCCCATCACAAATGTGGTTAGGGCAGATAGTGTTACAAATGTCTGTTCATTGGTTTGTTCATCTCTTGCCAAGTTTTGTGTTCTCATCAGTTTCACAGTTACTTTGTTGGTGTATTTCTAATTAATAGGCACAAGTGTAGTCTTTCAAAAATTGTAATATGCATTTTAAACAAATATTAAACCTTGAAAAAATTTATGAAATTTGGATCAAAGGTAGTTTAATAGTAGTTTTGATTTGTAATTATTATATAGTGCTTTGTGAACTATTCCTTGCATTCAACTGGAAAGTTTGTCATACTACACATGCTTTTGACTCCTCATGTGTTACTGCTTTTTCACCAGCCAGGGATTGTCAATTCTCCTTGTTTTATACGGACCCTTGGTATTGCTAGTCAAAACTGTTTTCAACAAGTTCCCTTTTGCCATTGTTTTTGACAAGTGCCCTTACTGATGTTTCAACAAATGCCCTCCTACTGCTGTTTTTAACAAATGCCCTCTTGCCCATATTTTCAACAAATGTGTGAACAGCTTGAATGAAAGAAACTGACTTGCAGGATGTGATGTGTCATCAGCAGAGATAAGAAGGATTATTCCATACTATATTCCTATTTAAATGCATTGAGCAACCTGATTGGTTTAAGTTTCTTCAGCTACATCCAGTGAGATGGATACTGTTTCAGGTAGCTTATGTCAAGGATTGATGTAGAACAAATATCCCTGGCTAACAATAATGATCTTACTAATGTAAAAGTGTTTAATAAAAGACATTTTATATCCACTTTCCTAGATAGATGGAGGTCGGCGTACATGTTTTATTGAACTTGCTATTACACAGTTCATATTCTAATAAATACAATTTGTTCCTTTGCTGACTGTTTTAACAACAGGACATTTTAAACAGTGCATTAAAAAATTTCTACAAAAATTATTATTTTGAACAACTGGCACATGGTAAACAAATGTGCAAAGAAAGTTTCTGTGTGACTTTCTGATTTTCATGATCAGGTTACAAAGCAAAATTTTTGAAAACAAGTAGAATGGGAAAGAGAATTGGAAATTTAGCTAATTGTGAAATTTCATATGATTGTTTCAGAATTGGAAATTTGTAAAGATCTAATCTTGAAATTTACTGACATATTTTTGTAAGAAATGTTATACACAAGTAACGGTACAGTTTTCTGTAAATCTCATATTTTATATTTTCTTTCAAATTTTCTTTTTTAGGCTGGTGCTTGGCCTATAGGTCAGAGTAATTTACCAACATTTGCAATTCCACAAGAGTTAGAAAGGAGTGTATCACTGGTAAGTAGGTTGTATTCATCATCTTTTGTGAATTTTGTTCTTCTTTGTTTTTGACTGTCATAAATCTGTTTCAGTTCTCAGTCACCTTTACAGTAAAATCAATTATTTTTCTCTTTATCCCAAAGCAACTATCAGACCAGAAAATGATAGAATTTCAGGATGTCTGAGTTGGTGTCATGACAATAGACTTTGGTCTTAATGTTTATATCTGTGGGAAATGAGACAGTGAAGAAAAATAATTAAAGTTAATGATTTGAGGTGGCTGTAAGGAAATGCTAATTCTTTTTATTCCCACACCAAATTAAAAAAGAAAAAACTTCATAAAGGCATGAAGAGCATTATAAGTTTACCTTTTAACACATGGTTCATCACACATAGTGAGAAGAGTACACCAAATTGCAAACATTATAGATCCAAATTTGCAGTTATATAAAGTCTCAGCAGTAATAATTTTAGTGGTCTTTTTTTATATACTACTTGGTGTTTTGAACAAAAATCTTCCTGGAAAAGAACAATATGAAGATGTGCAAATAACAGCTTCTAGTTGAAATAGCCTTCATTGGTTTTGTACAACCCAGGTGCCATCAGCTTGGCAAATGACAAATGTGTTAGTTAACTCTATGACGTTATGGAATAGATACAATTTAAATATTATTATGTAAGAAAAAATTAAATTTTTGCATGCAATTCAAACTGGCCATGGTTCATACAACCTTGAAAAATCCATGAATTGGAAAGGTTCTCTTGAAAATTAATTGATTTAAAAAGTTGGGTTCTTTCCCAGTACACCTAGTCAATTCAGGATATTAAAAATATTTCACTTTTTAAATTTTGAATTTTTGTATATTACATATTTTCCAAGTGTGATGAAATTATTTGGATCAAATGACACACAACACAGGACTGTCCCAGATGGAGTAGAACCCCCATTGCTTAGTGGCATGCTAATTGTTGGGTTTTTTCCCTGCTTTTCTGCCTATTTATGTACCGATAAAGAAGGTAACATATGGAGATACTTAAATTTACATATGAAAGAAGTACCACATAAAACTTTTGGAAGTTTCTGGAAACTTCATCAAAAGTCGTTGAACAAAAACCTTTCACAGGCTGACTGTATATACCATGGTGGTTGATAGCATGTACCCTACCTATATAATATACATTGGGTCCAATTTAGGCCATACATACAGTGTGTGCTGATGAATTTAGAGATTTGTATTTTTTCATTATCTTTGTGAAAACCCACACATTGCCGGTAGTCCTAAAGTCCCAGTCATAAATCTTTTGAAAGGGCTTCAGTGTAGAGTTGAGTACATCGTTTGTCTTTCCAGTTAATCTGTAATGCCTGTAGGTGAACGAGATCTTTGTCTTTAACACTAGTAACTGAGAATCGTTTCCGGATTGATTCTTTTATAATTATTATTATTTCTTTTGATACAGTGTTTCAACAAGCCACCATTTGTTTATCAAGCTATAATGCTTGTGATTTAAACTTTATCTAAAAAAGTGCATTGTTTCTTGATGAGCTAATTATTTGTTGAGGTTTCATTCATTGGTAAATAATATATATTTATTCCACATTTCTCCAAATCCTGATCAAAATCGAAATACATCTAGTCATTATTACATAAACACTGTTAACAATGGCAGAACCTCCGATGAAAAACAGAAAATTCTAATGCTGGAAGAAAGATTTAATGTAATTGAAAGAAGTGAAAAAGGTGAGTTATCTCACAAACTAGCAGCCAGCTTAAACGTCGGTAAAACGCAAATTCAGAATGTTATCAAAGACAAAGAGTCCATTAGAAATGAATGGCAGAAAGGTGCACAACCACAGAGGAAAGTTACCTTATGGTTAGGATAAATACAGTGTTGCCTTTGTTTATTCAGAAAATCATATACATGTACTAATACACGTACAATTTCAGGTGATGTTCAAATATAAATTTGATTCATATTGCTTAATAAATGTATACTGTATATCTTTATTATATAATGTTATTTTGAGAGGAATGCATGCAATATTAACAAGATTTATGAAAAAAGGATATGATACATATACAGTGAATATAGGTATTTTTTTCTTCGGTGCTAACTACTGACCCTGGAAACCAGTCCATTTTCACACACCTGTTTTGAGAGACCACCTGTCCAGAGAGATCATATTTGGTTGGCAGAAGTGGCGGTCTCTCAAGACAGCTTTCACTGTATATCAAACTGTTGTTGCACCTTACCGAAAACTTTTCAAACTTATGAAGAAAAAAAACCAAGTTGCATTATTGAGTGGTCCTGTTAGGGTTGGCAGGTCAGAGACACCTTTTTAGCTTGAAAGGGTTGAATTTGTGGGGTAGTCAATGTACTCATAACATTTTATGATTGGGTAAATGTAATATCAAAGAAACATTATTTGCTATAAAAATTGATTTCTTTGTTTTCAGTTTGAGGCATTTTACAACAAAAAGTACAATGGCAGGAAGCTAACTTGGATGCACAACTTCTGCAGTGGTAAGATAGCAAGAGGATACGTAGTATATTTTGAGAAGCCAAATGTTTCTAGTCCTTTGAATGAAGTCAGTCAAACACCATTTGCATAGATTTTTCCTTGGCATAGTACAAAACTGGGGGTTAAAATATTAGAAAATATTTAATGAGTTCTTAAAAAAATAAGCTTGCCTATTTGTTGACTATTTTTAGCTTGCTGAATGTATCATGGTTTTACTACACTGACCAGTCCAGGGCAGCTGCTTTGGTGTTTTTAAGGCACATTATTTCTATGGTCTCAGTACTAAACAGCATCCTCAGAGATGTTACCATGGCACGCAATCAAAATTGGTATGAATTTGCACACTTTGATAATAGTAATGCATGGGAAGTCCCACAAGTCAGGTATATGAAAATGTACTCTGTGCAGTATGCAACTTTATTTAGCCATTAACCCTTCATTTGCTTCTTTAAGTGGGACAAATATTGAAGTGCTTATCATGACATGTAATTTTCAGTAACTGTTTTCACAGCTGGTTTCTTTGGCTTGACATGCATGGTTGTTAAACTAAATTTGAATGGCATATGCCCAATATGCCAATGTAACAAGCATTGCATCAAGGTTTGAACGTTGTCTAAACAAAGTTTTACAAATGCATATTTATAATATGGACTATCTAGAAAACCCAAATAGCAGATTCACAGCATTGTTCATCTGTAGATGAAGATTTAGTTCGGCAAATACTGGCAGTGAAGGCAAATAATTGTAAAGTTGGGAAGTATATCAGATTGTAGGAGCTCAGAAAGTGTTAATGGAGATGCCAGTGAATGATTTGGAACCCCAAATATTATGTTAATTTCGAATCTGATTTACTTGCTGGATGGACCAGAAAAGACAGCATACTGACTAAGCCATCATTTTTTATGTGATTATGATTTGTTTCAAAATTTTTTCAGTCATAACGCTACAATGTCTTTAGTGTGGCAGTTTATAGTGATGTCTTTTACTGGGGCATCATGCCGCAGACATGCAGCATGATGTCCCACACCAGGCCGATCAGTCTCAACACTAACCTCTTAATGCTGAGCACCAAGCGAAGCATTTTCAGCAGTGTTTTGAAATTAAATATAGAAAAGGCAGACAAACAAGCCAAATTAATATACAGACAGGTACAGTATACTGTTTTTATAAAAAAGAATGGATTAACACATAAAACTAGAGGCAACATCTTTTAAAGATTTTGATTTCAGTAGGGGTCTTACAGAATGGATAAGGAAGAAGAGAGATAGATATTTAAGTGTTATCATACATGCCAACTATTATGTTTTTGGCGTAATCATTACGCTGTTTTAAAATAAATTACACCTTATGCGTAAATGTATTTGGATTACGCTTTTTCATCATATCCCCCTCCCCAAAAAATAATAATTTATTTTCTCATTTTTATTAGCATCCCACGAATCACACAGAACATATTCTAGAAAAGACAGCTTTTGTGTAACTATGACATAAAAGTACATTCGTCTGTAGACTAGCTGTGACATTCCAAAGTGTTTTCTATTTATAGCAGTTGCCCTATTTCCAAGAAGACTTCTGTTTCTATTTATAGCAGCTGTCCAGCTTAGGACAGAACAGACTGGTTTTCTAATTTTTTTTTTCTTTACTCACATACTCTTTGTTCAAAATAATATTAGGTACAGAACCATTCTGTAGGAATTGGCAGTAAAAGTCATTATCTTTTTTCTAGTCAATGCGTATGCTACAGCAAAAATGTTTCTCGAATGATTTCGCAGATGGATTAGGAAAAAAAACCCGGAAAAAAAACAACTCGGAGATGAATACATGAATAACATAATACAGTGCCATTCTAGGGTAGCTTCACGCCAATTGCAGGCTTTGTGGAAAAGATTTTTATAATGGTCATAGTGTAAAACAAAGACGCCTTGAATTAGCTTGATTTACTAACTCCATTACTAAGGTAACTTTGTTTTTTTACAGCAGAACCAAACAAATTTTTTAAATGTAGGAGCGTTATTTACTGAGCACTTAATAGAACACTGACTACAACAATTGTAGAATACAACTTTGGTCCTTTGTTCACACAAATGCTTCCTGATGCCAAAATTGCTGAAAATATATGTGTGTTTTGTACATATGAGTATTGAATTTTATTATGTTATATGTGGATTACGCTTTTTCTGCTCAGATTACTCCTTTTGTCCACTTTGATTACACTTTTTCCTCACCAGGGGTTGGCATGCATGTGTTATGTAGATATTGAACAATGGCCATTTCCTTCTGCCCATCATTTTTGTTGCACTCTTCCCCTTATTTTGTGACGAGGGGATCTCCCCTTATGATAAAATCCTGGGAGCATCTCTGCATCCTGTTTGACAACTCTGTTTTCTTGTAATAAATTTAAAGACTAAACTTTAATTGTCATTTTCAATTAAATGTCAAAATTGAACATTTTATGTTCTTTTTATTATTACAAGGATCAGACTTGTACAAGGACAGCAGCTTATTTTGTTTAGCTTTTTTCTCTGTCCATTAGCACAAGTTGGTTGTTACTGCTGCTTCTAAATGACTTGGAGGATTGCCATGAAGTGTTTGAAGGAATATTTGTCCCTAATTCTGCATGGTCCTAAATGAAAATTGTGAGTCAGTTGCCTTGAAGATCTTGTTATCACCACTACCCATGAGCAAGTAAATCAGTATTGTCTTAGGGTTTTCATCATGTCATGGGGTTTTCATATTGTGAGGAGGTTTTGATCATATTGTAATAGGGTTTTCATCATTTTGTAATAGGGTTTTCATCATATTGTCAAAGGGTTTTCATCATATTGTCATAGGGTTTTCATCATAATGTCAAGGGGTTTTCATCATATTGTTAGTGTTTTCATCATACTGTCATAGGGTTTTCATCATATTGTCATAGGGCTTTCATCATATTGTCATTGGGTTTTCATCATCTTATCATAGGGCTTTCATCATATTGTCATTGGGTTTTCATCATATTGTCATAGGGTTTTCATTATATTGTAATAGGGTTTTCATCATATTGTGATGGGGTTTTCATCATCTTGCCAGTCTTTTCATCATATCATCATGGGGTATTCATCATAATGTCAAGGGGTTTTCATCATATTGTCATTGGGTTTTCATCATATTGTCATAGGGTTTTCATTATATTGTAATAGGGTTTTCATCATATTGTCATAGGGTTTTCATTATATTGTAATAGGGTTTTCATCATATTGTGATGGGGTTTTCATCATCTTGCCAGTCTTTTCATCATATCATCATAGGGTTTTCATCATAATGTCATAGGGTTTTCATCATAATGTCAAGGGGTTTTCATCATATTGTTAGTGTTTTCATCATTTTGTAATAGGGTTTTTATCATATTGTCATAGGGTTTTCATCATATCATGGGGATTTCATCATATTATCATAGGGCTTTCATCATTATAATAGGGTTTTCATCATATTGTCATAGGGTTTTCATCATATTGTCATAGGGCTTTCATCATATTGTCATTGGGTTTTCATCATAATGTCAAGGGGTTTTCATTATATTGTAATAGGGTTTTCATCATATTGTGATGGGGTTTTCATCATCTTGCCAGTCTTGTCATCATATCATCATGGGGTATTCATCATAATGTCAAGGGGTTTTCATCATATTGTCATTGGGTTTTCATCATATTGTCATTGGGTTTTCATCATATTGTCATAAGGTTTTCATTATATTGTCATTGGGTTTTTATCATATTGTCATAGGAATTTCATCATATTGTCATGGGTTTTTTATCATATTGTAATAGGGTTTTCATCATATTGTCATATGGTTTTCATCATATTGTAATAATGTTTTCTTCATATAATTATGGGGTTTACATCATATTGTCATAGGGTTTTCTTTATATTGTCATGGGGTTTTCATGATATTGTCATATGGCTTTCATCATTGTAATAGGGTTTCATCATATTGTCATTGGGTTTTCATCATATTGTCATGGGGTTTTCATAATATTGTCATAGGGTTTTCATCATATCATTATGGGATTTTCATCATTTTGTAATAGGGTTTTTTCATATTGTCATAGGGTTTTCATCATATCATGGGGTTTTCATCATATTATCATAGGGCTTTCATCATTATAATAGGACTTTCATCATATTGTCATAGGGCTTTCATCATATTGTCATTGGGTTTTCAGCATATTGTCATTGGGTTTTCATCATATTGTTGTAAGGTTTCAGCATATTGTCATGTGGTTTATTATGTCTAGTTGGTTCTACATGTGAATGGTGCTCCTTGGACATTTTATATGCCCACCATGATCATCATCTGAAAAAAATTGTATCACTACTTCTCCTGAGCAGATAGACATAGTTGGTTCTTAATAAAAAATAGCATTGCTCTACTGTACAGTATGACTTCCACATTGGTCATCTTGAAAATCTTACTTCTCATTAGATCGTTGTCTGGACATGTGTTTTGGCTAAAAGTTTTCTTATGATGTCTAATTGGTCCTAAATGAAAATGGTGCAGATTTAAATTATCAAAACTTTGTTTTCACTACTCCTGAAAGGAAGTTGCATAGATATGGTGTTTTTACTTTTAAAAAAAACAACATGCTGTGTATAATTAATTCATCAAAAGTGAAAACAATACCGATGCCATTTCCCAAAATATTATTATATTATATTATTTCCCAAAATTTTTCAAATCTTGCAGTCTCTGCTTCTTTTGAACAGATTATAAGATGGCCATAAAAACCAAAATCCTTTTAAAAAATCCATTTTTCTTGTTGGAGATTTTAATTGTTCCTATATTAAAAAGGTGCTCATCCAACTTCCGAAATGGTGCCTTGATGACCATCATAAAAATGTGTATGCGTGTTTTGGATTTTTAATGTAGCTTTAACAGTCTAAGTAGTATCATTATGATGTCTGCAGTGTGGCAGTTTAAAGTGATGTCTAGCACAAGGACATCATACTGTAGACCTGTGGCATCATGTCCCACCCAGTAACATTATCCTGACACCAGGCCGACCAGTCCAAACAATAGCATCATGATAATGTGCATTAGGCAAGGCAGCTGCAGGTACGATTGTTGTAAGTCTTTGGTATTTCTCAGGTGAGAGGTCAAACCCACATCTGAGGTCGATGCTCTCCTCACTTAGTGTACAGGAATGGTAATAAAGATCTTTATATGCTTAAGATCCATGTTAAAGGTTAAATTTTATTTAGACTGAGTTCATTGTTACAGTTGATTTTACTTTCTAGCTAAATATAACACGGACTTCACAAAACTGGAAACTTGTATTAAAATTTTTATTTTCCTTGCAGCTGAATTGCGGATGAATTATTTAAAGCGACCTTATGCAGTCACAATGGGAAATTTTCAAATGGCAGTTTTGCTAATGTTTAATAATGAAGAGAAATATACAGTTAATGACATTGTGAGACATACACAACTACCAGCAAAAGAACTGAAAAAACAGGCACAGTCATTAGTGGATGCAAAACTTTTGCTATATCAATCTGAAGTAAGCATATCTAACTTGTTATTTACCCCTAAAGTAACTATTTTATGCATGTTTACAGTCTTAATAGAATTTACAAAAAGTAATCTATTTGCAAAATTAAATAGCCAGTTATTTTCCTTACAGAATGAAAGATATGACTAATAACAGATCTGTGAAATTTCTCTTTCAAATACATTACCCAAATTACAGTTATATTAGGGATATAAGCCTGCTACCTCTTCAATTCAGTCTTAGAGTGAAAAAGATAATTCATCTGGTCTATCACATATCAAGAAAAGGGCAATAACCCCTGCCCGTTACCTCCCCTTGATTCTACTGACTGTCGCTAGTTTTTTTTAGCTTTACTTCCGTAGAACATCATTAAACGATAGACCTCCCTTCAATCCAAAGCCAAAATTGTGTTACATTTGATCTATCCATTCAGGTCTTGGAATTTATTTGGAATATTATTCATTCCTAAACAGGTGATCAATTATTTTTTTTTTAATTTTGCAAATATTGGACTTAACAATCTTTAGACCACATAATATAACACTCTATCAGTGATGCATTTATTTACAGTTTTGTGCACACTGCATTGTCATTTCAGGGAAACCTGTCAATGAAGTATAATAAATAGAGTAAGTTCAGTTATAAGGAAGGTAAACATGAGTCATGCCTTACATGTTCAAATCTACTTGGTAAGTACCTTGCAGTGTATGTATCATATACTCCAAGAGTGTATAGACTTTGGTTTTACAAACGTCGACCAAGGCAAAAAAAGAGGGCAAGATTGAGGCAAATTTTTAAATTCCTGCAAGAATGTATGATACAATGGGAGATTGTACCCCCATGTTTAGGCAGCCCAGGTCAAATAAGTTCCCCCTGCCCACCCACATCCAAGTATTCTGGGTGCATGCGGTATTTGATGAATCCAACGGTTCTATCGTTAACTACCATATCAGCATGTAAAGGAATCCACAGTCTTCCAGCCAGTTAATTCAGACATCCAGCCAGTCCAGTTGTCTCAATCAGGGGAACTTACTGAAAGAACCATCAACTTCAACCTTACCAAGCCTACAGCTTCACCTTTCAAAAATATATTTTATCATGCTATAGTTATGTCCAATTGCAGTTGCAGAGATCTTAGGGAATGATCTGTTCATCTGACAAGGCTTCAACTCTTTTTTTCTTATGAAAATCTTAATGATAGGTTTGTTCATCATACCATGGCTTTGGGTAAATACCTTTAAAATTTTGTGGATCTTAGTGAGAGATCCATCTGTCCAGCAATAACCATGGTATGACCAGTAATGTCACCAACTCAATAGCCTTATGAACAGCCATACTGGCCATACTGCTTGTAAACCAGCCATCCAGATCTTTTATATCCTATTCAGATCTTAACCATAACAGCAGATGACTATTGAACCAGTCTAGGAGGCATCTTGACAGGTGAGGTAAGAAACCATGTTTCTCTACACCCAAAGCTTCCTGTCTCATGCCACTGATTTGTTACCATGGGGGTTGGAGTTGGCACCAGACTCTTGTATATGAGACCATATTGATAAATTTATGGCTGTTCAGTACCTGAACCTAACAGCATGCTGAGGCTCATCACATACATAAGTTGCTTCAACAAATTTATTCTTTTGCTGAGATTCAAGATGGCAAAATAATTCTCCATCTGAGGAGATGAATATGCCACCAGTCCCTATCTCAGAGATGAATACATTTTTGTCACTATTCATCCTGGGTCATGAAAGTTTCTTCATTTTTCATACTGTGACAAAATTGTGAATGTTTCCATTTTGTCTAAATATGAACTCCTATACCTTTCCAGATTATGAATTGGATCATCTCCCTTTGCCAGTTAACTTCCTTAGCATCAATAGCTTATTTTGATGATCTCTTCCATGAACATAAGGTAAGTTCTATTCTCTTCAGGGGCAGAAGCTTTGTCATGTCCCCATTGAATCATCTCAGTTTTCTCAGGAATTGGAAAAAATCCAACCTTTGCCCATCCCAGTGTTTTATCCATCTGGGTATTGAGGTTATAACCAGTATCAGTCTTGTACTTTACCTTCTTGTCTTGTCATATGAATTTTCAAACTCTTTTAGTCATTTCCAACAGGATGGGGATTTCTGCAACAGAGTTTTCAGATGAGTTACAATCATTCTTGTGGCATGACCACCATTTACTCCTAACAGGAATTCCTCTGGAGAAGCTCCAACCAAAATTGATCTTAGATTCAGATGGCAGTACGTACGGTTTGTTGCAGGACACTGAATACTGTCAGCAGCAAATGAGTACCAGGACTTGCCTCTTCAAATTAACCTTATGAAAATGACTTTTGCAAGAAGTCAGTCCTGATTATGTTGGACAACTCCATAGTGGCAACTTCCTCCTTAAACAGGGTGCATTGGATTGCCTTGACCTGTGTGTGTTGGTTTGGCAGTTTCTTTGCTACCAAGTTCAGATCAGGATACAAATCAGATACATTCCTATTAGACTTGGTTCTGAACAGAAAGGGTCAGTTATCCATATGAAGGGTCCCTTCATCTATCAGGTTTTCATCAGATTTGTATGCTTTGGGGCATCTGATGTTTGACCTTTGTACAACAATGTGAAAGCATCCTTTTCTTACCAGCTTGGGGCATAGATTCACTATCAATAAGTTGGGAGGGGTTATGGACATTTGCATATTGTCTTATTACCAATAATAAGGGGTTAGCATTAGAAGATAACTCTGATAGCCCATCTCCGAGTGGTACAAACCTGGGGCTAATGATCCACTTGATCTAGGGATAGACTAACCTGGGAATATTATAGCCCTATTTTTCAAGCTGGGATCTTATCATGGTTCAAAAAAATTTGAGCCTTTAGTCTGGAGCTTGCTGAAGTTGTTAGCATACTAACCTGTTTCCTGATAGCTTTAGCTTTGTTATGCAAGGTGAGCAAATAACATGCCTTTTCAATAAACCAGAACTATCTTCAATTCGGATTGGATGGTTCTTATATCCTCATGACACAGCAAAGCGTAGTAGTAACCATCAGTGGTCAGTCTAAGAGTCATCATATGCTTCCTTTTATCTGGCAGACAAGATACTGTTCACACTCTCAAGCACTACTTGAAGTGTACATTAACAAGTCATACTAAGTGCAAATTAATCTCTCTCCCTGTGAAGATAAGAGAGCAGGACATCATTTCCAAAGCCAGATCTTTATGGCTTAAGTGGGTTATATATTCATTGTTTTTAAGAAAATTATATGTCTCTGAGAACACTTACCTCATCGCATTACTTAAAAAAAACGTCCCAACCACCCCAACATGGGAGCATCCTCATTGGTATATCACTCATAATAAAAATAATATCAACACTTAATGATGGCCAAGGGGAGGTAATAGATAAGAGTTATTACCACTCGTCCATTTGAGATAGATGAAAAAGACTCCTTTTTGTCTCTTTA
Source organism: Potamilus streckersoni (assembly GCA_016746295.1). NCBI lineage: Eukaryota > Metazoa > Mollusca > Bivalvia > Unionida > Unionidae > Potamilus > Potamilus streckersoni. The sequence goes on along the minus strand of JAEAOA010000895.1, from coordinate 3,855,638 downwards.
GTAAGGCTCAGGCTTATATCCCAAATGTTCATTTGATCAGGTAAGCATTCTTAGTGAAACAATTTGCTTTAAAATTTGTTTTTATAGCCATGAAAATGTTGGGAGATCTGAAAACTTAAATTTAGGTGCCATGAAAATATTATATATATGTGGTATTTGAAATTATAAAAGAATTGCCCATGATCTACAGAATATTCAGGTCATATTTCCATATCTTTAATAACTTCTATGTTCCAGAAAATGTTTTCGATTTTTAGCTTTTTTGTATCAAACCAGTTTCATTATTTTCTCTAGTTTTTCAAACTAAAGAATTATTTCAACAAAATTCTGAAACATTCATTTAACATTGAATTTTTTCTGCTTCTAGCAATTCAAATGTAAATTAGGATATGTTGATTGATGAAATGAGCAGAATTTGTGGAAATAGCAAATTTAATTGTTATATGACCACCAACAAAATGTAGCAGTAACTTTTGTGATGGTAGCAACACATTTGCAATTTGGTTTACTTTTAATTCTACCTATATGAGTAAATAGTGGAGAAATGGTGTCATTATGTTTAGGTTTTGTGTTTCATGTTTAAAGTTTTATGCTAAAGTCCTATGTTAAAGTGTTATTTTACATTTTTGTATACCAGTTTTTTGCAACTGGGACAAAGTGGTCGTACATAATACAATATTGCTTAGGGAAATTTTGTTCATATCATGCTGTTCAAATGAGCATATCTTATAATAAGTAAGTCCAGTATACATAAAAATAGCATGCTGAATAAGGGTGATTACCTTATAATGAGGTAATACAGAGTGCATTAAATAAATTAAGATTATTAATATAAAAAAATATGCATTATTTTAAATTAATATTTTGTCGTTTGTTTTCACACTAGTTTTTGCCTACAATTCTTGAATTTGAAGTGAATCTCACAAGATTATGTTTCATTTCTGTATTTCTTTGGAGATGATTCGTCCAGTTAAGGTTAGTGATGTCCTACATTTGATAAGGATTAGTCTTAATCTGGAAGATGTTTGCTTTTCCGATTCTGCATTATTAGCGCATAAGTCATTCTCCATGAAAGAGAACATAAATTTTCTTTTTCTTTCAAATCATTTTGAAGTCATGGTCTGGGGATTAATCAGTAAATAACAGCTCAAAAGTGGTTTGTTACAAATTGTTAACATTATGCAGTACAGAGGGAGGTGGTGGCTTGAAATGGACAAAATAAGGCAGGTGGATGATTGATTGATTGCTTGATTTAATTTTAACCGCGCACCAGCATGTCAAGAAACACTAACTTAAGGGTAGTTGCTAGCATGCTTTTTCACAGACCCACATTGGCAAGAACTCTTTTCAATATGTGGTTTTCACTAAAAGATTTTGTATGCTGTCTAGTTGGTCCAAAATAAAACTGGTACATATCTGACATTCAGTCTGACCCACAGAGGTGGCCATCGTGAAAATCTTGTTTGTGCGACTTCTCCTGCTGTGTAGTTATATCAACATGTGATTTTTTTTTACTAATGCACTTAATGCAATATATAGTTCACCCAGAGTGAAAATATGTTAGTGTGACTTATAAAATTTACAAATTCTAAACAGCAGCTACTCTTGAACAGATGTCCATACCATCATATTGCTTGCATTTTGTACTTCATTCGTCTTATGAACATGGTGACATGTACATATACAATTGGATTTTAAACCGACTTTGCATTTAGTTGCATTCCCGCATACAAGTTGATAGTCAGCAATTTGACATTTAATTTAGGATCTTTAAGGCTTTTAGCTGCACTGACTTGTAAGCTTGATAACACAAATATATATATCAATTAATTTTGATCAAACTCAGTTTGTGAGCTTGATATTACAAACATATATCAATAGATTTTGATCAAACTCGGTTTGTGATCTTGATAACACAAACATGTATCAATCAATTTTGATCAAATTCAGTTTGATGATATATCTGATGAATACCTTGAATGATGCAACTTAAACAACTTTGAATTTTAGCTAACTTTGATTTTGTACTTCAGTATATTCAGCTAAGTTTTGCTTGTTGACAGATTGTAACATTGAGATGAATTCTGTGATTTCTAACCATATTATCAGGTTCATTGTCAAAGACCATGTCAAAGAATTTTGTACTGCTTTTAGCAGATATTTTTTTTATGTTGATCACGTTTTGAGGAAAGAAGACAGGGAAGGTCTGAATTCCAATGAATTCCTTTACATTTGAGCTGATGATGGTAGTACTGATGCTACTATATAGGAGCAAGAAATAATATATTCAAGGTGTCCTTTAAAAAAATGCATGTGTTGTTCATTTTTTTGGTTGTATGGATTAAGATGTATATGTCTCAGAGAATATAGGCAAGAGATTACAGTTTTGAGACAAGTGAAAATGTTGGTGGGATAAGAACTTTTCTTAAACAACTTCTTCTGGACAAGTAGTTGGAAATATTACTTGGACAAGTATTTGGAAAAAATACTTAATCATCCCTGACACTGTATCCTTTACCAATGCATATATGTTTTAACTAAGTGTGTTGTGCTTTAGTTAATTTGTCCATTTTCTTAAAAGATACCATATTGTTATATCATGTTATAAATTTAAAAATGTAAACCTGTCAAAATAAAAGGAAATATTTGTTGAAGTTATTCTTTGAAACATCAGATATCTTTCATGTGTACATTGCAAATTCTTTGTGGTAATAACTACTTAATTGCTTATTATTTATTTTAGCAGATATTTTATTAATTTAGAGGAAAACTCTTCTCTCTTACTCTGGGTGAGGATGAACAACCTCTAAGATCATTTAATTGCTTGAGGTGCTGTTACTGGTGTTCTTCCTATCATCATTGCCTTTTTGTTCTTCCTTGCTGATGCTGCTGTTGATGCCACTGGCAATGATTTGTGGGGATGGGCTTTGAGAAATTTATGACATGGTGTTACTTGGAATAGTTTCTGTTTCTCCAGACAGAATTTTTCTATATTTAGCTTTATTGGCCTTTCAGTTAACAAAAAAGCTAGTCAAACCTAGGAAAGAGACATAACTCAAATTTAATCCTCAGAAGAAATTTGTATATATGCTGAGTAGTTGTCTCACTTATATTGTTTTTTGACTGATTCTACATAAAATTATTTAAGTACCAAAAAAATAAAATTATGTGTTTGATGTTTCTTTAAATTTGTAATCAAGTCTTTGTTAAGAGGTAAAAAGAAGGAAAGAAGAAATATTTTACAATTTAGTTTCATAAGAAGTACATGATTATTTTTAGGTCTCTTTGTTCCTTTTTTAAAAAAACATTTTAGAGACCTGATTTGAATCATTTTGGCAAGGCCTCCTGTGAGCATGGCATTTGAAATACATTTAAAATTTTTTTATATGATATTCAACTTAAAATTTTCTTCCATCACTTTAAAATCACTTTCTCTCTATGGATATATTTTTTGATATATTTTTTAAAAATTACTAATGCACAGAACCCCTGTGAGCAGAGGGCATGATTGGGCCAGACTGATTCAATCAGCCCAAGGGCACCCCTGTTTCAAGTACCAGATTTTTTTAACCCTCCAAGCCATTAATATTGTTAATAGTACTTGGATAGTGTTTCTATTGTTTTTGGTGTTATTAGAGTCGAGATGTTTTATGTCTTTCTTGTGATGGCTCTATTTGCATTACCAGCAAGATTGAGTGTTAATAAAGTTTGTTATTTATATGCTTTACTTTTAACATCAACCACTGTGACTTTCTTATTCTATGCCCAGAGCTACCTAAACAGCTTAGACAGGAAGATGTAAAATCATCACACTGTTCACAGATGAGACTCAGCATTCCATTAAACCATTAGTCTTATATGCTAGGAAGATGCTTTGCTTTATGAAACCCTCAGTTATGCTTTCAGGAGAGGCACTGTATTCCATCAAACCCTTACTTGTGATCCAGGTCTGGCATTACAAATCCATGATTACACTTAAATGGAAACGCTTGTTTCATCAAACCCAAAGTTATATTTATAAGACAGAAACTGAATTCCATCAAACCCTTAGTTGTACTTGAAGGCCAAATACTGTATTAAATTATACCTTTAGTTGTTCTTGCAGGGCAGACACTGCATTCCATTAAACTTTAGTTACACTAACAAGCCAGTCACTGTATTTCATCAAACACTGCATCCCATCAAACCAATAGTTGTACCTGCAGGCAAGACACTGCACTTGATCAAACCCTTAGTTACAGGGGAAAACACTACATTCTATTGAACCCTTATATATAAGGTAAGGCATTGTATTCCATCAAAACCTTAGTTATACCTAGAAGGAAGATGCTGCATTCCATGAATCCTTAGTTAAAGGCAAGAAACTGTATCCTTTAAAACCCATGTTATGTTTTTAATTTTATAAGTATTCATGTTATTATTTTTGCATAGGTGTCTAAGTTACCAGTCTTTATTTCAGGGGGAACTTCAAGATAACAGTGAGTTAACCCTCAACATGAACTATACCAACAAAAGGTTAAAGTTCAAAATTAATGCAGTTATACAAAAAGACACACAACAGGTTTGTATCAATATATGTTTGTTCATAATCAGGCTCTTTCCAGCTGATTTTTGATGTGTGATTGTCTTAAATCAAACTGATAAATCAGCCCCACACCTATAATGATATTGACTGGTGATTTATGGGCTGATATTGCCTATTAAAATTGCACAAATCTACAGATATTCTTGTCAACAGATGCCAATGTACATTTTATATACTTGTATTTCTCATGGCTCTGGAGCTAACTTTGGCATAAGGGTTCATTTGACAATATGTACTTACTATTTCTGGATAAAATCATGTTTGGCAACTTTTAAATCCATGTGGTATGGTACAAACCCCTTTTTGAATTTCACATTAGATATGGCTATTGCCAAATACCGGTAAGTGACTAAACTTTATCAAGTAAGTTCTGGAAAGATTTGCATGCATCAAAATTGCACATTTTTAATAAACAGGTGACATCAGCCCTACATAGCATCTATCAGTATCAACACAGATTTGTGGGTTTTTTTTATTGGGCTATTCTTACATTAGCAAGTTTCAATGTCAAGCTAATGGGGTTATTAAATAGTCAAATTGTTAATTTATTCTCTCTATGACTTTTCATTTCCTGTATGGCAAATTTGATCAAAAGGTTATTACTTTTAAATTTTGCATTGAATAAATAGCCTGTTAGAATAGCATTTGATTTTGTATTTATTAGAGTTAATAATTAATTAGTAATTGAGTATTTAATGGGACCAAATGAATGAGGATTTTGTTTGTATTTGTTGTTGATTGATTTGTTAAGCACACAGTTTTTTGTATTTTGTTTGAAAAATAAATACTCTTATGTTTAGTTACATTATATTTAGTGTAAATAGATATTAAATTTAGTGTATTTTAAACATTATTTTATAATTTACTTATTTGCAGTATATTTGAAAACTGTCTGTTATATTTGCATAGCATTTTCCAATCTCAGCTCTCTGGGTCAATATAGGATTTTATTTGATGGCCATGGTATTGCTAAAGACTAAGAATCCTGCATAATAATCTATTATACAGATTACTAAAAAGCATTAGCATCACACATTAATTTTTTAGAATCCAATGTTAAACTGACTCAGATGTTTTACACTGAGTAATCATAAATTTGGCCAGCTTGGCCTTCAGAACTTGTGTCCAGAAATTAGATCACATGATGTTTACATGGACTTAATAGTACTACTCAATCTTGAAACCCACTATATACAAGAATGTCTCATCTTAATGTCTCATCTTAATGTGCAAACTCGATCATTGAGAAAAATTGGTGTTTTTAATACTACTTCCAAAAAAAACCTTGCTAACTTTGAATTAAAATATACATAATAAAGGTATACATAACATTATACAATTTTGAAAATAGTCTTTCATCACTATAATTAACAGTGAATGTTACTGCAGGTGAGATCTGTGCATATCAGTTGGGTGATCTTGCATGATTATTAGCCGAACTGGTTAGCTCTTATAATCTGGATATTATATTTCTCACCCAGTTTCAATGAAACTTTTAAAATAAGTTTATGTCATGATTTTGAATAAGTTGAATTATGAAGGAGAGACAGTGCCTATTTAATATGCCTTTATTTTTGGAAAGAACTTTTTTATTTTAAAATAGATGAAAACAAACATGATGTAAAGTTTTGGGTGTAGTCTTGAGCAGTTCTCAGAGTAACAATTTAAACTCAGTTTTTAAGGAGTTCTAAGTGGTCTAAACTGATCACCATTCCAGATCACTGCCATCTCATCTTTGTGTGCGGGGGTTCAAGTCTCAGATTCAGCCAATAATGGGTACCAGTATGTGAGAAAGCTTGCCAGTAGCTACTCGTGGGTTGGTGTTTTTTCTGGGTTTTTCCTCCACCATGTATACTGGCTGCCATGTATAGCCTGTCTTGTGCAGAAAAATGGTGTTAAACCCTTCAATGACAACATCAACAACAACAACAAAACTCACTTCTTCACAACAAACCCTACCTGTAAAACTAAGTTTTTCATGCACCAAGTATTCATTTTGCTTGGTTCCATCTTGATCACATTTGTAGATAAACTACTGGTTAAATACTTTAATTGTGTTCTGTAAATATAATAATTAAAACATTTGTAGATAAACTACTAGTTAAATACTTTAATTGTGTTCTGAAAATATAATAATTAAAACAGTGTTTGACTTGACAGATGACCCTAACTGCTTATCTTAATACATAGGGGATTTACATGCCCTACTGTTTTTATTATTTAACCCTCTTTTCATGATTCGAACAAAAGATGTAATTAAAGTGAAAATGCAAAGCATTAAAATGAATTAGTTCCCAATCTCTTCTATCTAAAGATGCCTATTGTGAGAGATGTCCTACATTTTAAAGTAAATTTGCATAGATTACTGTGTGATTTTGTATTAGATTTGGTGTGCTTTTCAGTGCAGTCCAGTTTTATTTTTAATGACATTTTAAATAGTCTCCTATGATCCAGTGAGTTTGATTATAAGCATGATTGACACATGTTTAAAAGGTAATCTTGTATTTGATTGGTTGAGTTTGTTACTACTCTGAAGTCATTATTTAAGTACAATTTGCCCCCAACTTGGTAAATAAGCTTATGTCATCATTGAGCTTGTACAGATTTAATTGCAGTAGGATCATTGCATATTAAATGATCTGATTTTGCATCACATTGGCTGAGTTGTTAGTACTCTTGATCCAGGGTTTATATGTCACATTGAGTTTCTGTTGAACTGGTCAAATAGGTTTATATTATGATTTTACAGGAGAATTATGATCAAGAATAGCACATTATTAATTTGTCCTTTCTCTTCATAAGTAAATTTATCAGTTTTTAGTAAAATAAGTTAAATTAAAAAGTTTGGGAGATAGTTTACATAGATTCAGTTCTTACAGTGCTACATAAACCTGCTTAGGAAATCAGCTGTTTATTTATGAGTGATGAGTGCTATTAGGCCCACTTTGGCCTCTAGTTTGTTCCAAAAAGAGTTCCAATTCCAAATTCTAGATGTATAGCCTTAGTAGACTTATTTAATAATCTGTATGCTACACATTTATTTTTGAAAGCATCATACATTTTCTAGTGATCGTTAATTTTATTCTTTTGTTCGTAGTTTGGTTGCACAAGATTTATTTATTAATACTTTCATAACTTTATATCCAGGAGATGGAGCATACACGGAGTGCAGTGGATGAAGACAGAAAGATGTACCTCCAAGCGGCCATTGTCCGAACAATGAAAGCCAGGAAAATTCTTAAACATAATCTTCTTATACAAGAGGTAATAGTCCCATAGTTTATTAGTTGTGAGCTCAGTTGAATATATGGTATGACTTTATTTGTTGTACATTGTCCATTGTCCATTGAGCACCTATCAATAGTTACTTTTAAACACTGAAATTCATATTGATGATTAGATTTTCATCAGCATTAGTTGACCAGCTTAGTAATGAACATGATCCATGCATATTAGTGAGGTGTTTATGTATCTGAATGGCTGATATCTTCAGGTCACAGATCAAATTCAGTTTTAATTAAAAATAAAATGGGGATTTTATACCATCAAGGTCTTAAATGAGTTTTGGATCTAATTTTGAAGAAACCTAGTTTATATAAATCATCAATATTTTGGACAGTTACCATATGTACTCATTTATAAGTTGAGTCAAATTAAAAATGAGAGATCCTGATCTGCAATAGTATAATTGTTCCTGCAGATCGTGTGTGTACTGTGTTGTTTGCTCATCTGATTATTCCTAACAAACTGCACACTTAGATCTGCCAGTGCAGTATGCAACATCAGCTCAGGGTTTGTGCAGTTGGCAGTTAGAAGCAAGTATATATGCTACACTTATGAGCAAGATCCATGCATATTAATGAGGTGTTCTGCATTAGATTAGCTTGTAAACTCTTTGGCAACTCTGTTTCTGATGAAGATTTGGTACAATTTTGCAAATAGACTTTCTTGAGATGTGTGCATGTTAATTTGGTGATTCTTATTTCACAGCTGGGTACCATTTATGATTTGGAGATTAGATTTCTCACCCAATTTTGATGAAACGTTTTAAATAAGTTTATATAATGATCTTGAATAAGTTTAAGAACTGGAGACTGTACCTATTTATTATGTCTTTGGTTTTGGAAAGAACCTTTTTAATGTAAAATAGATAAAAGTAAACATGATGTAAAGTTTTGCAGATAGTATTTAAAGTCACTTTATTGGTGAGCAATTGTAACAGTTATTATAACACAGTTTATAAGTGGCATAGTGTAAAATGACTTAGAATAATAATAATAATACCAATCCAGTGGTTTTGAGATACAAGACTAACATAAAACCAACAAAGCTTTCTGATTGATTGCAGCAGACTATCTCCTTAACACTTCATATGTCAGCTGACACTACACAAATATATTGTACCAGGGCACATGCTTGTTTTAATCCTGAAAAAGTGTCAATCTTGTTCTGTATCAAAAATAATTATACTTTTACTTTAAAATATAGGACATCTCTCACAATAAGCATACACAATTCATCTTTAGATAGTAGAGATTGGGAACTGTCTAATTCATTTTAATTATTTTTTGTAAATTAATTTTATCGTATTTAGTACTTAATTCTACCTGTACAACTCAAGCTGGTGAAAGTCGTCAAATGGAAATGATAATGATCTATATTTTATACAACTTCACAAGCAACATGGATTCACAGTGGTTAGCTTGTGATTGTTATGTATATCTGTTATTTGTATATTTCATACAACTTCACTTCACAAGCAACATGGATTCACAGTGGTTAGCTTATGATTGTTATGTATATCTGTTATTTGTATATTTCATACAACTTCACTTCACAAGCAACATGGATTCACAGTGGTTAGCTTATGATTGTTATGTATATCTGTTATTTGTATATTTCATACAACTTCACTTCACAAGCAACATGGATTCACAGTGGTTAGCTTATGATTGTTATGTATATCTGTTATTTGTATATTTCATACAACTTCACTTCACAAGCAACATGGATTCACAGTGGTTAGCTTATGATTGTTATGTATATCTGTTATTTGTATATTTCATACAACTTCACTTCACAAGCAACATGGAGTTGCAGTGGTTATCTCATGATTGTTATGTATATCTGTATTTTTTGTACTTTGTCCAAAATCATGTTAATGGTGTATCTAAACAGTGACATTTATTTTGTAAACAGCATAATACATAGCTGATATAATCTTTGAGGACAGATTAAATTATTTGTTCAGAACACTATTTATAGTAAACATGTTTACATCAGTGTGAGTTAAAGATATGGTGTTGATTCTGACATTAGAATCTTCCAGAATGGAAATTTCCCAGTAAGTTGACAGAGTATTTCCAGAACATGATAATTGTGACCTTGGTTAGGGGTATATAATCTTGTTTTTTCATAGGATTATTTTTTCATATCATCTGAAGCCGAATTAGAGTTATTGTTATTTTCAGTTTTTAATCTGGTTCGATTTATTTATTCAAATTATTATTCACTGGAATTATAAAGTGCTCAGTAATATTTTTGGACTAAAACATTAATTTGAAATTATAGTCAGTTCAGAGAAGGATATTTGGATTATATTATTGTTATAGATCAAAAGATTCTTAAAACATTTCCACATGCCAGGCCATTGGCACATTATCACATTTGAGACTACAGGAACGTCAACATGGTCAATCATGAAATTTATTTAAAACACCACTGGAATTCAGTTGGAACTTCATCCATTTGTACTTGTAATAGAACATTTAGCACTATTTAGGATTTAATTCACAATACTGTAAGTTCTTTTTAAATTTATACTTTGTAGTCTAGGAGAATGAATTATTTGTTAAATTTTGCAAAACTTGTTGGTTATTACTTTTTTTCTGCTGCTTAGTGTAATACCATAGTGTTAATTTGATTGAAAGGGTGTAGGTTCAAATTCTACCATCATATCAATCAGCCTGTGTCTGCTACCATGGTGTGTCCTTGGACAGGGCAGTTACTCAATTGTCTGGATGCTTAATAACCTTACTTGTGTTGCTGTGCCATGAAACACCAAACTGTGCATCAGTTGCACTTATCTTTTGCTAAATATATATTACAAATTTGTATACCCACAAAATGGCATTCAAAATACCTTCTCATGGATATGGATAAATTACCAATTTTTTTTTCTGGTTTGTACATCTTAATTGTCCCTGAATTACTCTTGTTTGCTAAATATTTATTTGTTGTTGTCTTGTTTTATTTCAGGTGATAAGTCAAGCCAAGTCCAGATTTTTTCCTAATGTCAGTATGATCAAGAAGTGCATAGAAGCTTTAATAGACAAACAATACATTGAAAGGACACAAAACTCTGACGAGTATAGCTATGTAGCGTAATGATTTTTTCCTGCTTCCAGTACAACTGATGTATCTCCAATAGAATGAACACTTGTGATTCTAAGTGGAAATTTGTGGAAAGTATTCAAATTTTGAATGAAAGATGATGTTACCAGCAATAAAAGAAAGATATTTAGCAGAGTATTCAGTGTTTGAAGAACATAAATGATGGAACACAAAATGAGGAATTCCACTAAGTTTGCTAACTCCAAGTTTACCTGATTGTGATAATTTCAATTAAGAAAGAGTCACAAGAAAATAAGTCAGTACAGCTTGCTAATACTTACATGACATGAATTTCTTCAAGACCTTGGTCTGTCTTACACTTTGCTTGGAAAATCCAGTTCTAATTGTGCCATTTTTTAAATTACAAAACAGTTAGCCCCATATGACATGTAACATTAATTATGTTCATAAATGTTCAGTACTCCACCAATGAGATTGCTGGGTATTGTAGTTTATCATTATCGCTCATGAACTTTGTATGGGAGTGGGGTGGGTGGTGTCTGTTTTGGTTTCTAGATGAAAATTACAGTCATAGTAAACATATTTAATGCAATGTGGTACTTGTGTTTTCCTTAGCCCAAGAAAGAACCATATTGATTATAGGGTCAGCAGCTGTACGTTTCTGGTCATTGTTGCTAAAAAGTTGATTTTTTTCAATTCATGTTATATTTGGATGATAACTTAAGTTCTAGACAGCAGATATCAGCAATTAGAATATTTATTGCTCACAAACCCAGGAAGGACTTGATTTGTGGTATCGGTAGCTTCTCAAGACCACTGTGACAAAAAATGATCGGGCCTACAGACAGGGATTTAAGCACTCCATAATACATTTGCATGAAGCTTTGTTTAACTCTGTCCATGAAACCCCAGTATTGATTGGCAAGGTCAAAGTTGCTGTTACTAAACTAGATTTGATCTTTGAATTTTATTTTAAACCAGAACTTATTTCTCTCAACTCTTTTCAGTGAAATTTGATACATACATTATAACCCTTTTTAATTAGGAAAGACCCCCATCAATTTATGATTAAGTATCTTTATGGTTAGGGTCAAATAACAGAAGGGTAAAGATTAACCTAAGAGTTCTGGTAGAATGATGTCTGCACATCTTTGATTGTATACTCAATGTACTCTTTTCATATCTACTCAATGTATACTCTGTTTGTACTCAGTGCATACTGCAGAATATACATTAAGACAGCTAACCAGGTGTTAAGGGTGGAGTGTAAAATGTGCTATTTGTGGTACTCTATTTTCTTCACCCATTCTGAATCACTTTCAAGTTTTGTAGCCATTGCAGATTGTAGCATTTTTGAAAAATCAAGCATTTTCATCAAGATTTTGTGCTTACTTTGATTCTTTATAGATAAGGTGATTCTTAATCAAAGATATGACTCAGCTACCTATTCAGTTTAACCTTGTGACCCACATAGCTCAAACCAGTGGGGTTTGTCAGGTGAGATTGTAAAAAAAATATTACCTACTTGCATCCACCATTTCCATGTTTGATTAACAGTGTGTTATCCCATTCAAAAATATTATGTGCACCAGCTTGAGAATTAACTCAGCTTTTGAATGAATGAAGCCCAGGACTTGACCTTTTTTAACAGCTACGGCATGGTCTAAAGGCTTTCCTTTGAGTGTTACTGTTATATAATGGTTGTGATTTTCTTTTTAGATTTCTGTTGGTTGATTTTAATGGCACTTTCAGCTTTTTGTTGGTTATATCATGTCAAGGAAATTGGAAGAAAAGGATGCACTAAGGTAGGCTAACCTGGGTAGAACCATTGGATTATACATCAGATGCACAACTGAAATACTGTATATAGTCGCTTATAACATGAGTCTAACTGCAAAATACACAGACCCAGCTCTGTTGTCGCATAATATACAGACTGATCTGGGTCCATGCAGTTTGTTAGGAGTAATCAGTAGAACAAACAACACAGACCATGATTGGCAGGGGCATTATGCTACAGCAGATCAAGATCTGTGTTGTTTACAGTTTGACTTGACTTACAGGACTTGAATTACAGGTGAGCATGTATGGTACCACACTTGGAATTGACTGTGTCAAAAGCTGTGACATAGCTGACAGATCTAGGTCAAATGGCCTTAATTTAAATTCCACAGATAGTAACAATACCAAATCAAAAATTGAAACAAAACTGTTGCTACTTCCAATGCAAGCTTCATAAAATCATCATGCTTTTAATTATTTCCCTTGCCCTCTCCTCACCACACCACCTAACCATGACCCAGTTGACTTCGCCAAATGTCTTTTTCTTACATGTCAAAAAGCTGTGATTGAATGATTCAACATGAAGAAATATTAAGAAATGTAACTGCAACTGCAGGTTTTGTGTTTATGACCTTTGACACCCTCATTAGTGACCCCAGGGGTGGGGCCCAGAAACTAGACCCCTATTATACATGGTTATCAAATCAACATCCTAATATCAAATTTTATGAATATTAACAACCTAGTATCAAATTTTATAAATATCAACAATCTAATATCAAATGTTATAAATATCAACAACCTAGTATCAAATTTTATGAATATCAACAACCTAGTATCAAATTTTATGCATATCAACAACCTAGTACCATGTTTTAATAATATCAATATAGCAGTGTAAGAGATAAGATATATGAAAAAAGGAACAAGACAGATGTGGTCTAAAGCGCTGACCGTTATGGATCATTGCCATCTCACCTCTGTCTTCGTGAGTTCGAGTCCAGACTCGGCGGTAGCTTCTCGTATGTCAGTGGTTTTTGTTTCCTGGGTTTTCCAGGGTTCTTCCTCCACCAATAATACTAGCTGCCATGTATAGCCTATCTTGTGCTGAAAAATGGCGTTAAACCCTACAACAACAACAAGACAGATGGAGGGTATCACAATATATCAAGCTAAAATAATGGGGATAGTTAAATGATTAGCATTTGACACTTGATGTAATGGCTGACAACTTAAGAATCAAGTTTCTAATCCATGGTCTATATGCAAAGAACATTGATTCAGTTATGCCATCACATAATGCACCAGAAAATCTTCCCCTGTGCAGCTTGAGTTGGATCCAACTCACAGGTAAGTATAAATGGGAACCTGTATCGATGGCAGTTAATTTTTTTTATAGACAAATTTGTAAAAAGCAATCACTCTGAAATTTCTAAGTTTGGGTTAGAAAGACAAATTAGACTGCTGCATATAGTTCTGTTTTCCTTTTTTTAATTTGTTCATTTTTTTTAGAAGGAAATGATGAAAATTATGTTCTTTTGATTTTTTTTTTCTTGTAGAAAATTAAAATGTCTCCTTTTCTGTATCCAGTCACTGATCATCAGCTTCTTTATTTGAGTTCTTACATTTAATTGATGCCCCTTGAACTTTTCCACACTATAAAAACAGCCATTTTGAAAGTAGTTTTGGATATCTGTTATTTTTTGTCAACAACATGTTGAAGACAAGGGAATTTTTCATGGATTATATTTATCCTTAAACATCTATCCATGAATTTTATTTCTTGCACTGCCAATTAATCTTTTTAAAAAATGTCAAATATTTTACACTGTATTAGTTACCATATGTACCCACTTATAAGTCAGGTCCATCTGCAAACAACATAAACTTTGATCTCTCTCCCATAATGCACTAGCAGTTCAGGGTCTGCAGTGTTATTTTCTACTGATTAATCCTAAAAAACTTCATGGATCAGGGCAGATCTAAGTCTATGCAGTTGAACCCAACTTGTAAGAAAGTAAAATGGCATGCATTCACCATAATCTCTTGAGGCTGGAATATAATTTTACACATTGTCTGTCCATCTATTTCTTCCATATGTCAACATGTCACATATTATATTTCTGCTTAATACAATTTGAATGACAGTGGATTAAGACTGATTTTGGTATGTGTTTTTATATTAGTTTTGATTTTTACTTATTTTGTTATGATTTGATAGGGTTACAGCCTACTGCTTTGAAATTTGACAGTTCATTGTGAATTCTTTTTTGGCTCAATATTCTTTGTAGGCCTTCATGTACTGAAACTAACTTCAGTTTGGCATTCTACAGTACAGAAACATTTGAAAGATATTAGTACCAAGGCAGTCAGAGAGGAGTGCCCATTGATGAACAGTGGAAGATAACCTGAGATGAACCAATGGTAGGATTTGAATCTACACCCTTTTAATTATGAGTCCATATTGCAAGTGATAGTTCATATTAAAGTTAGTATGGGATATACATTAAGATGTGAAATTAAGTTTTCATTGATTTCGGGAAAAAATTTGTTACAAAGTTATGCCCTGCATTTTTACAGAGAAATTTGATTATATGTCTTATACCAAGGTTTCTTCAGTGTGATACTGTATTGGTGGAAGCATTTGTTCTACCGGACTCATTTATAATCCATGTTAAGCCTTGGCAAATGCTTTTGTATTGCTCATCAATTTATGTATATTTTAAATAGAGATATTGCATTATTTTTATGATGAAGTAAAAGAATTTTAAAGTGAAAAGTATTTCGTTTAAAATGGTTCTTTTTGATACCATAATATCCAATTGGTAGAAACTTTGACTTGTATTTATAAAGAATACTTCCATTTTAGACTTGATAATTATAATTTATAACCGTATGAATGTCTAGTAATGTAAGAATAGAAAGCCATGGTTGTGTACATGTCATATTTTTCTTCCCCAACAACCTATTCTCATTGGTCCCATCAGCTTGCCTGATCATACATCCATTTAGTATAATTAAAAATAAGTAACTTTATCTAAAATTGGCTGGCTTGTTACATTGTACATGGAAAGGACCTAGGTCAAGAGTTTCATGTTTACACCAATTAAATGTTGACTTAGAAAATCATGCTCCAGGGTTTTCATCTATTTATAAAAAATGGACTTTTTAACTCCACTGGTTGTAAGATCAATTAGTTTAGTATATAGCTCTGCATCTGGCATGCATTATCCAGTGTCTACTATGCAGCACTGATGAACATTTTCAACTTCTGAAAAAAACAAAACAATTTCAACCAAATTTGGAGGAGAGCTCAAAACTCACCATTTCAATTTCAACCTAACATGGAGAAGAACGCAAAACCCACCATTCCAATGCCAAAATTATGTTGGGGGCACAAATCCACCATACCAATTTCAACCTAAAGTTGATAAGAGCACAAACCCACCATACCAGTTTTAACCTAACATTTATATGAGCACAAATGCACCATACCATTTTCAACCTAAAGTTGATAAGAGCACAAACCCACCATACCAGTTTCAACCTAACATTTATATGAGCACAAATCCACCATACCAATTTCAACCTAAAGTTGATAAGAGCACAAACCCACAATATCATTTTCAACCTAAAGTTGATAAGAGCACAAACCTACCATACCAGTTTCAACCTTAAGTTGATAAGAGCACAAACTCACTATACCATTTTCAACCTAAAGTTGATAAGACCACAAACCCACCATACCAGTTTCAACCTAACATTGATAAGAGCACAAATGCACTATACCATTTTCAACTGAAAGTTGATAAGAGCAGAAACCCACCATACCAGTTTCAACCTAAAGTTGATAAGAGCACAAACCCACTATACCATTTTCAACCTAAAGTTGATAAGAGCACAAACCCACCATACCAGTTTCAACCTAACAAATATATGAGCACAAATGCACCATACCATTTTCAACCTAAAGTTGATAAGAGCACAAACCAACCATACCAATTTCAACCTAAAGTTGATAAGAGCACAAACCCACTATACCATTTTCAACCTAAAGTTGATAAGAGCACAAACCCACCATACCAGTTTCAACCTAACATTTATATGAGCACAAATGCACCATACCATTTTCAACCTAAAAGTTGATAAGAGCACAAACCCACCATACCAGTTTCAACCTAACATTTATATGAGCACAAATGCACCATACCATTTTCAACCTAAAGTTGATAAGAGCACAAACCCACCATACCAGTTTCAACCTAACATTGATAAGAGCACCATTGTAAAAGAGATGCCACAATCAAATATAACTGACATTGCTAACATTACAAAAACTTGAGAGTTTTGCAAAAACCTCTAAACAGAATTTGGCCAAATTTGACAGAAATTATCCTGGTATTGAGGGCTTTCAGATTTATACAAATCATGCCTATCTGCCATTAAATATTTCATTTACTTCTATCATAAAATGCATCAAACTTATTTAAAAAATGATGCTGATCCACCATCAGACTGGCCAATGTTACTAAAAATAGAGAAAAAAGCCTTTAAAAAACTTCTGAAAATCACTCAACAGAAATTTGACCAAACTTGACAGCCTTCATTTTGGCATAAATGGCATTTTAGTTTATACAAAGGATGCTCAAAACAGACCAGATTGGATAAAACTTCATTTTTGCATTGATGGCTTTGAAATATTGCAGTTGTTACTGAAAACAGAAAACTTTGAATTGACTTACAATAAAACAATCAATAGAATTATGGAGGCATTTAAGGTTATTCATTGAATGCTGATTTTCCATCTAATATGTCCACCATTACTTCAATAAGAAAAAAAACAACTTTTAAGCTCCAATAGTTGAAAATAATTTTACTAAATTTGACTGACATAAGGACTTTCATATTTGAAAATTATCCACAGTCGTATATAGCCATCAACACCAAATACAGAAAACAAAAAGAACAAGCTTTGAGGGGGTTTTTTTTCTAAAGAAAAACCCACTGTTACAGAAAGTAAACAAACCTTTTATCAGCTTCTTTTCTATAACTTTAAGAACTGTAGAACATAATCTTACCAAAATTGATTTGTGGTTTCCTGCCTTTGAGGATTTTCAATATTTAAAATGAAGAATAAATAAAACCATTTAAATAGCTTTTTTAAAACAAAATCACTCAGCAGTATTTGATTAACTTTGAGAGCATCTTGGTATAAAGGTATTTTCTATATTGAACAAATGATGCTGTGCAATTAATATAGATACATATAATAAGTTTTGCATTTGAGGAAATGTCTACAGAAAGTAAATCTTGCATCTGAAGGAATTTCAACAGAAAGTAAATCTTGCATTTGAGGAAATGTCTACAGAAAGTAAATCTTGCATCTGAAGGAATTTCTACAGCAAGTAAATCTTGCATCTGAATTAATTTCTACAGAAAGTAAATCAGCTTGGTGTTTGTGTTTGTATTGTATGTCACATTATCACAGATAAATGTTTTTTCATGTTAAGGCAAATACATTTAAGTGCAATGTTCAAAAATAGACCATGGCAATGATTGGGGTTGGATGTGTTTGGGTTTGGCTTTATGGCTCATTATCACATTAAGGTTACATGATATTGAGGCAAGCAGAGTTATGTGCCTTGCCCTGGGATAAATAAAGTTATCTGATCCTGGCCCACTGTTAGATGTGTTGGAATTTTGCTGTACATAATACCCTTGAATGCTGAAGCAAACTAAGTTAGGGGAATTGCCCATGGATGGCATGTGAGTTGATTCAATAATCCCAGCTGATATATCTAACTGGCTATAAATGGACATCAGCCATGACAACAAACTGTAACAGACTTCATCACAGCCACTTTATTCTGAGTCAAGTGTTGAGGTAGACATCTAGAATTTCACCTTTAACATTGAGACTATTGGAATTGTCACATGAAGAACAAATAACACCCTGAAGTTTTTCCATCTAACAGCAACGAGGTCATGGGTTCAAACCCCCAATGAGTCATACCAATAACTTCTAAAAATGGTACCAACAGCTTCCTTGCTTGGTGTTCAGCTTTAAGAGATTAGTGTTAGGACTGGTCGGCCTGGTGTCAGGATGATGTTACTGAGTGAGACATCATGCTGCTTGTGTGCGGCATGATGTCCCATTTCTAGACATCACTATAAACCGCCACACTTCAGACATCATAGTGATATGACTGAAAAATTGTTAAAGCTATGTTAAAAATCCAAAATGCAAAGAGGGGGGCCGAGTGGTCTAAAGTGCTGTCCATTACGGATCACTGCCATCTCACCTCTGTCTGCGTGGGTTCGAGTCTAGGATTCGGCGAATGTGGATATGTGAGAAAGCTTGCCAGTAGCTTCTCGTGGGTCGTGGTTCTTTCCGGTGATTTCCCGGTTTCTTCCTCCACCATTAATACTGGCCGCCATGAATAGCCTATCGTGTGCTGAAAAATGGCGTTAAGCACAACAACAACAACATCCAAAATGCAAAGACCATTTAGGAATTCATCTTCATGAAATCTTTTGAAGTCTCTGCATGTAATTCCCAATGTATTGGGTATTTTTTACCGCTGTGATGTATGATAAGTGACACTAAATAGTGGTCACTAATAAGATACATTTTTAATGTGTTTTTCAGACATTTGAGTCAGTATTGATACATATTCCCAGTGAGATAACATGTTCAAAATTGTATGGTTCATAAGGTTTTCCATTTTTTGAGGTTGTGATATCAAAAGGTCTGTTCATGTATCCAGCAATAATGATTGTAGCATTTTCCAGATCTTTGCTTTTAACACTTTAGGCATAAAGTGAAGTGTGGTCAATATCTTTGTACTGAAATGCTTTCATTTTCTGTCTTGATTTTGTCATCTTGCATAGTTTAAAACATCTGATATACATGTATAGATAAGGACAAATCTACATTTGGTCAGTTACATCTCTCAGAAGAAAACCCATGTATACATTATATAGTTTAATATATTTTATCCAAGTCTCAAAAATCCTCAAAATAGCATTGGATCTTCTTCCTTTCATATATTTTAGTTCAAGTTTACATTGCATGTGCCTGATGTTTAGATTGCATGTTCTTAACCCTCTTTTAAATATACCAGATGTTGTACAGTTACTCCAGTCTTAATTAGACTGGTTATCCTTTTCATTTGGTATAGTTGAATTGAAATGATGAGACTTGGAACTAATTTCAACTCTTTCATGTTGTGTTCCTTAATCCAGCACAAATTTGTGTACAAATGTAATCTTTTTCACAAAATGGAAGGTTTTCTTTTTGCAATGATATCAGTAGTTATGTACATGTCCAAATTGGAAGTGTAGATTCTCATCTAAGAATTTCTTAATTGCCAGAAATAATTTCTTTTGAGCTGAGTGATTGTAGTGTACCCTGTATATTATGTTGGATGTGATGAAAGCTTGGAGCTGACAAGGAAGAATCCACCAGTTTTGATTTGGGAGTTGGAACTGATGAGGTACAATGGTAAGGCTCTCATACACCAGAAGATTATTCAGGATTGTAGTTTCCTTCTTCAATGATCAATTTCAATATATGACATGGATCAACTGGCATTTCCTTACTACTGTATAAGAATACCAAAATGGAAGTTCTTTAAAAGTATATTTAGGCTACCATCTATGCAAATGTATGAAGCAAAAAAGGAGATAACAAAATTAGTTTTCACATGATTTATTTTGAATGAACACATACCAATTTGTTGAAGTACACTATGCACAGATGAAATCTTACCTACTCTAAACTTTATGACATCAGTTTGTGTACAGTTTATTGCAATACATAATCCTTACTCACAAGCATTCTCTAGCCTAAAGCAATATATTTGTGATGAGAATAGAAGAAAACATAAGCAATGACATCAATAATAATTACATGCAATTCATTGTTTTGAAGTTGTAAAACCATTCTGGTGTCACAATATTGGAACCAAAACTGAATTTGTATGGAAATCAGACCCACAGTTAACCTGCACCTGATTCTGCCTTATTTCGGGACACACCATTAAATCTGCATTGTATACATTAAATTTGTGTAGCTTTAATTGGAGTTTACATAGATCCTGATACTGTGAAGTTCTACATAGAAGAGTAAGTCTGTTAACTACCTGAAAATTACTAGAATTTCATTTTTTGGTGGGGCAGGGGGCAGAATCACAGTGACATAGTCAACTCTTACACACGAGATTAGAATTTTGCATACTACTTGGTTTTGATACAAGTGAAAAATGTAAAGATGTTGTTGGGTCACACTTTGATAGTTGTCAACTTCAACACTGCCCTCCTGCTTGCCAACACAATTCCTGTGAAAGGACTGATGCTCTACTGGGCGAGAACAATTCTGAGGAATTAAAGATAAGACCAGTTATTCCTTTTAAATTGCGAGTGTTGCATATGACTCTGATATTCTTCACCAATAAAATGATTTTAAAATTAACTGCTGTGGTGGACATATCTGATGTCTGATTAGTACCATTTTTTTTAGGATCAAACACTTTTAGAAGTGATTTTGTCATAATTATCATCCATTCAGGGAGAGTAGTAAAGACAAGATTTTCAGGATAGCCGTCATCATGGAGGCATCATTTTTGTTTTGCACTATCTAGGCATCACATGGTCTGTTGATATAGCATCTGTTTGAAGAGAGAACAATATTTTGATGACGGTAACAATGGTGGCCATATTGAAGGTTAATCATTTTCACTTACGATCAAGCAGACATCATAAGAACTTGTATGTCAAAATTAATTTGTCTTTAAGAAGAGTAGATGAAGCAATATTTTAAAGATAGCCACACTGGATCATCTTAAAATAAGATAAACAATAAGTCCTTTAGTGAAACCCCAATAATGACCATTCATTAGGAGGAGATAACTAGATTTTGAAGCTGGCCATTGTGGCAGCCATATTAGACCCAAAATCAGGATCACTTTGGACCAAGAAGCCTTTAATGAAAACCCCATAGCAATATAACTTCCTGTCAGCAAGAGTAGCAATAAAAAAGATTTTCAAAATTGCTGCTGTGCTGACCATATTATTTGCCAGACTGATAACATTTTCATTTAGACATCATCAAAAAAAAACCACTCTGCCATATACAAATTGGGTCACAGCAATCTACTGTACTGTAGTAAAGCAGTACAAGATAAACACAATGGGTTTTACCCTGATAAAATGCACAATTGTTTGCCATTTCCTTCAAGTCTGATTGCCATATCTGATATGACAAAATGGCTCTCAACTGTAGTTTTACATAGAAGAAAGTTAGGCTAGAACTCAAAACAAGTTTTATGACCATACTGTTCTTTTCTTATGTCCATTACATTTAGATTAAAACAAAATGATCATGTACAATTACTGTTATAATATAGATCTCATGAAATTCCCATATATCAATTTATAAATGAATGCAAATTGATTTGAGCTGAGCTCAGAGTCACTGTGTATTAATTTTCACATGATAAGGAAATGGCTGATAATGAAATTTGATTTAAATAGCTTGGCTTATAGTGTCCATGAACTTTTGGATCATTATTATACATCTAGAATGCTGGCCCAAATGGGAATACAATAGACCTACCATTGCATGAGGTATTGTATATACTCATTTATAAGTCACATTTGAAAACAAAAAAAAATCTTGTTCTGCTGAGGCATAATGCACATAAAGATCAGGGTCCAAGAAACTTCAAAAAACCCGATTGCCCAGCATACTATGTGATGGCAGATATGGGTCTGCGCAGTTTGCAGTTGGATAAGACTTTGTGAGTAAGCATGTATATATGGTACCTGTAGATCAGAACCTTGTTTCAATTTTCTGTGGTTTCTATCTTATTGTTTGATTGGAAATGATGATTGTTTTCATGGGACAGTCTGTAGGAACCTGGCATTAAAACAAAATCTTGAATTCCTGAAAGGAGTCTTGCCTCATCTCTCAAATTTTGCTGATTTTTTTTTTAAATATAAGAAATTCCTCAATCCTTTTCAGATTAAAGAGGTAAAGTTTTTAAACTAAATGTGATTTTGAACCTGTATATGCTCACTTATAACTGGAGTTCAACTGCAAACGCCCAGATTTGCCAATGTACAATATGCCAGCAGATTTGAGTTTGAGCAGTTTTCAGAAGTAATCAATAAATCAAAGAACATAAACCCTGGTCTGCTGGCATATTATGTTAAAGCAGATCCGAGTCTATGTTGTTTGCAGTTGGACTCTATTTATAAGTAGTACCTTTGATCAACAAGAAAGATAGCATAAAAGTCTCAACCATCAAAGAAATGTTTAGAATTTGTATTGAAACAAGAATCAAGATCTATGCTTTTCCTACCAGATTATTAGAAGAATAAGCAGTAAAGATTTGGCAGACTTGCGCAACAAAAAAATGTAGTAAAATGCATGTTACAAACAAGCAAACATGGAAAAGCAATGCAGCATCTCATTTGTAAAGAAATGCCTTGTTGCACTAGTTGATGATCAATGTAAACAAAATCACAGTCATAAGCATTTCTCAAAGCACAAGAAAAAAAAATCCTTTCATAAAAGCAAAACCTTGATACATAGTAAACTGTAAAACATAATACAAGCCTTCTTAGCACACATTACACACATCAAAAATCACAATTGCAATTGACATATCCACACCCACATACATATATGCTATCCCTAGATTCTATAGAAGAATGCTTGATAATTGTAGGCAGAACTATTTTAATACAAATAATACTATCATACAGGTTAGAGAATTTTTAATTCATTATCTACAGAGATTTGAACAAGTTTAAATATTCTCTTGCCTGTATGATAGTATTATTTGTTCTGCCTACTTTAAAAAGCATTCTTCTACAGAATCCATGGATAGCACTTTCTGTTCAGTCTGGTGTATATTTATAACTCTATATAATTAATTCTATAAACCTCTATTTCTTTTATAGGATTTGGGAATAACTGTGTACATAGAGAAATCCTTACTGGGTCATCATGTGAGTGTGTCTGCTACACACAGTGCACATAACACTGATGAAGTAGCATAATTTTGGTGATGTTTGCTTAGTTGTGAGGAAATATGGGTTTGTGTGTGCAGGTAATGCGATGGGTGCCATTTACCTGCAGACTTGTGTTCGAATCTCTGTAGAATAAAAATTAAAAATTCTCTAACTTGTATGATAGTTTTATTTGTATTATATATATAATTTGCATTCATTCAATTTACTTAGTCATTTGCAACATCATTTTAATTTTGAAACTAAAAACTCAATGTACTTACTTTATAGAGCTGCACAAATAGTTGGGATGAATCTATGTGAAGCTTGAAGAAAAAGGGTTTTACTGATACAAACAAATGTGAAGCTCTGAGAATAGCAGGACATCAACTTTTGAATGGTTTGTTCCAACACATTAACTATATCATGTTTAGAAAACAGCTGGATGTCTCTCCCAAGGCAGCAAACCGGAGTTGGCATGAAAAAAGAACTGAAGTGGGTATCAAGGCTGTGACCAACCAAGTTACAGTAGTTCCCTATTGGGTATCAAAGAATTACAGCAAAAATACCTTACAAATTTGAAAGTAAACTATGTAAAAAGTAAGCCAATCTGGTACCTCAAATACCTGTATGTGTGTATAGAGTTAAAAGACACATCACAATACTGGCTATAAAGACCCTATTAATAGCAGAGTCCTAAAAATGTATAAACATAAAAAAAAAAATGAAAAAAAATAATAACCCCCACAAGATAAAGGTAAACATTTAGTCCTACAAGATGATAGACAACAGATAAAAAGATGTTCCAATTATCTAAAAAATAAAAGATCAAGGTAAGCAAATAACAAAATCATTAAAACTTTGGGTCAAATTTTGCTTTAAAAACTTGTGTATATCTCATGATATGAAAGTTAATACAAGTAATAAGAATGTGTTCTACTGTTGGTGACACTGAAAAGGCATGTACTCTGGTAAAAATCCATGCTTCAGTAAGCATGCTCAAGTCGGTAACAGTCCTATGTATGAATATCAGTGAGATTCATTCTACTTGTTGCTTACACAAAAATTCAAAACAGGGAATGAAATTCAGTTTCAGAGCATTAAAGGTTTGGTATAGGAATCATCTATAGTTACTGTACTGAAGAGTCAATTTTCTTCAAGATAATATGCTTTATTTGCTTCAAAATATGGGCTTTCTGCAAATACCGTGAAAACTGCCTTGAAAATGAGCCACTTAACGCATTTAAAACAACTTGTAAGCAGATCAGTAAACATGTCAAATGAGAAAGCCTGTTTCGTGAATTTGTTGACAAGTGGCAGCTGGACATGTAATTCAGGGACATTCCAACAAACATAATTGCGAATTAATGTTATTTCTCAAACATCACACAAACAAATCAAATGAATGCACAAAAATCATGTATCATATATCGAAACCCCTACCTTTGTTTACTGTCTTTAAATTGTCCAATGCTGTTCTTAGAAGTTTCTATCTTCATTTTTAATAGATGAGGACCCTATCACTCCTTTTTTCTAGTTTTATGAAAAATTCTGTCCATTAGATCCTGCTTTATTAAAATAGGAATTTCCCCAAATTTTGTAATAATAATGTGTCACCTGATGTGCCTATCATCTTTTATTGTAATAATAATGTGTCACCTGATGTGACTATCCTCTTTTATTGTAATAATGTGTCACCTGATGTGACTATCCTCTTTTATTGTAATAATAATGTCACCTGATGTGCCTATCATCTTTTATTGTAATAATAATGTGTCACCTGATGTGTCTATCATCTTATAAATACTGTACCAAACAAAACTTATGGCTAATTTTAACCGATCCTCAAAGTCAAGACATTCCAACAAAAAAATCTTTATGCACAAAGAGCCATGACAGTGTTGATGACTAATACTGTACATGTGTATACTTGTTTATATTGGGCCAAAGTTACTTGCTTTTGCATCTGTATTTTGATAACAGCAATGGTTTCTGATCCATAAAGAACTGCTATCTGAATTTGGAAAAACTCATTGAATATTAGGGGCCTTGAGGTAGACTTGTTCTATTATATAATGAGTACTGTTGCATTTGCTAAATGAAGTCTTTTTTTATCATTTTCATTATTATAATTTTTATTATTATTATTATGATTATTATTATTAATTATAGGTGTGATCATTACCTTATATATAGATGCTTACAAGTCCTTCTGCAAACTGCAGTTTTGCATGAGAGTCAGCACATTTAGGTCAATGTTTGTTAAGAATAATCAGTAGAATGAACAATGCAGACACTAATCTGTTGTGCATTATACAGCTGAACTGGACTTGTAAGCAAGTATACATGGTCACTATAATAACCAAAGATGTTTTTCTCTAACAAGAAAAGTAAAATGACCATAATTTCAATTCTGATTTTCTATAAGTGACTGAAAATTATTAAAGTTTCCTTTTTTTGAAATCAAATTTTTCAATTCCTGAAGGTGAAAAATGTATAAATAAGAGCCTACTGCTAAGACAACATTCAACCATTTGCTAACAAAATGGCAGGTGGCCAATGTTATCAGTAAACCATTCAACCTTCTGGGACACAAAACAATGCTTCCAAGTATGCAAAAATAACAACTGAGCTCCAGACAAGCAGGGTTTGCATATATTATGCAAAGTAATTTTTTAAAAAACATGAAAACTTAAAAATGCATTTAAATTAGGCCAACCAATTAAGTTCAATCATTATCTAAAGATGTCAGCATACACCTACTGCTGCAAGTACAGCCCATGTTTTTATGAAGGGGTCTTCAATCAATATAAAAATTTTATACTGGGACAAATTCCAAATTTTCTACACATTTTAAATGATGGTACTGATCTATGTGCACATAATCATTTGTAAAAGAGTCATATAACTGATGGCAGACTGCATTTCTCCTCATTTCAAAGCTGTTTGAAGTTGTCCTCATTACAAAGCTGTTTAAACTTGTCCTCATTACACAGCTGTTTGAACTTGTCCTCATTACAAAGCTGTTTGAACTTGTCCTCATTACAAAGCTGTTTGAACTTGTCCTCATTACAAAGCTGTTCGAGCATTCAAATGCATGAATAATGTCCATGAAGATTATGACTTAGTATGGCATCACAAGTTTATATGTTGCAGTGACCAAATTGATCTTTGGTTGCAAACCAGAAAGTAAAATACACAATTTATTAAATTTTTCTCTAAAGCTACCTGACATTGTCCATGAAAATAAATATCAAAGTATTGTGAACATCGAGGTAAATCTGTTATATTAAATAACATTAAATGGATGAATTGTGGGATTCTCATAATCATGATTCTTTTTAATTATCATAAGTAAATAGCACTACCATTCTACATGCGCTCTTAAAATATTTAAAGTCTTTTCTTCTCAACTCAGAAGATTAAAACATTTCATAAAATAACTGCCAAAAGGATTCAAGTAATCACCTTTCATGAGTGTTTTCTATTGATTTAAGTGTTAAACTGACCATATTCAAGGGAGGTAACCACTTTGACTAATTATTTCCTCCCATGAGTAGCCTTGTTCAAGACATTTATTTGACTCTTACCAATAAGTGTCACTCATATCTTTTTTCTCATTTCCAAAAAATACACCATCTTATCTGGAAAATCAATGAGGAGTATTTAAGTATAATCAATAAATATATTTTTCTGATGTCATTATCTTCATTATGGAAGATTTTCATGATGAAGCAGTTTATCACCAATATAATTTATATAAACCTTTGCACTTCAGACTTGAGCTAATATGGCTCATATTTCAGCCATGTTCAAAACAAACACATACTTACAAATATAATTTTACTCATCTTTTTTTCCTGAAAGTACCAAAGTAGTTATATCAATAAATGCTCAATTTTGATACCATGAGAACCCCAACTATCTGCACCATGATTAATTTTAACACCATGATAATCCATGGTATCTGCATCATTTCTTAATAAAGATAAATTAAAATGATCTGCTATGTTTAACAACACAATATTAGCATAATCTTTTCTGAAAATTATTATACCATACTGAAGAAAATCAAGAAATTCAGGGTCACATCTCATTGCATTTTTCCCCCTTGTTTATTTGATATAAAAAAAAGAAACAGTATGCCCCAGAGTACTAAACAAAAATTAAATTCATCAATGATCTTGATAATACAAAGCTATTTATTAAGTTTGATAGTGACATCCAATGAGTATGGTAACAAGGTCAGCCAATCATGTGCAAGAATACCTCAATAATATTTTGCAAATTTCACTTATTATACATAGCTCTTGCTTGTGATCACACTTATTATGTGTTGATCATGATCACACTCATTATACATGTATCTTGTTTCATCTTTAATCGTTATGATGATCATTGCTCATGATCTCAATTGTGTTTATCTTATTCATGATCACAATCATGTTGATCTTATTCATGATCACAATTGTGTTGATCTTATTCATGATCACACTCATGTTGATCTTATTGATGATCACAATTGTGTTGATCTTATTCATGATCACAATTGTGTTGATCTTATTCATGATCACAATCATGTTGATCTTATTCATGATCACAATCATGTTGATCTTATTCATGATCACAATTGTGTTGATCTTATTCATGATCACAATTGTGTTGATCTTATTCATGATCACAATTGTGTTGATCTTATTCATGATCACAATTGTGTTGATCTTATTCATGATCACAATTGTGTTGATCTTATTCATGATCACAATTGTGTTGATCTTATTCATGATCACAATCATGTTGATCTTATTCATGATCACAATCATGTTGATCTTATTCATGATCACAATCATGTTTATCTTATTCATGATCACAATCATGTTTATCTTATTCATGATCACAATCATGTTTATCTTATTCATGATCACAATCATTATACATGTATCTTGTTTCATCTTTAATCGTTATGATGATCATTGCTCATGATCTCAATTGTGTTTATCTTATTCATGATCACAATCCTGTTGATCTTATTCATGATCACAATTGTGTTGATCTTATTCATGATCACAATTGTGTTGATCTTATTCATGATCACAATCATGTTTATCTTATTCATGATCACAATCATGTTTATCTTATTCATGATCACAATCATGTTTATCTTATTCATGATCACAATCATGTTTATCTTATTCATGATCACAATCATGTTTATCTTATTCATGATCACAATCATGTTGATCTTATTCATGATCACAATCATGTTTATCTTATTCATGATCACAATCATGTTGATCTTATTCATGATCACAATCATGTTTATCTTATTCATGATCACAATCATGTTGATCTTATTCATGATCACAATCATGTTGATCTTATTCATGATCACAATTGTGTTTATCTTATTCATGATCACAATCCTGTTGATCTTATTCATGATCACAATTGTGTTGATCTTATTCATGATCACAATCATGTTTATCTTATTCATGATCACAATTGTGTTGATCTTATTCATGATCACAATCATGTTGATCTTATTCATGATCACAATTGTGTTGATCTTATTCATGATCACAATCATGTTGATCTTATTCATGATCACAATCATGTTGATCTTATTCATGATCACAATCATGTTTATCTTATTCATGATCACAATTGTGTTTATCTTATTCATGATCACAATCCTGTTGATCTTATTCATGATCACAATCATGTTGATCTTATTCATGATCACAGGATCACAATCCTGTTGATCTTATTCATGATCACAATCATGTTTATCTTATTCATGATCACAATCCTGTTGATCTTATTCATGATCACAATTGTGTTGATCTTATTCATGATCACAATCCTGTTGATCTTATTCATGATCACAATTGTGTTGATCTTATTCATGATCACAATCATGTTGATCTTATTCATGATCACAATTGTGTTGATCTTATTCATGATCACAATTGTGTTTATCTTATTCATGATCACAAGCATGTTGATCTTATTCATGATCACAGGATCACAATCCTGTTGATCTTATTGATGATCACAATCCTGTTGATCTTATTGATGATCACAATCCTGTTGATCTTATTCATGATCACAATCATGTTTATCTTATTCATGATCACAATCTTGTTAATCTTATGATCATGATTCTTGTCCATGATCACACTCATGCATATCTTGTTCATGATCACATTCAGTGAGTAGATCTTGCTCATGATCAAACTTGTCAAGTGCAGATCTTGCCCATCATCACACTCATTATGTGTAGATTTTGCTCATCATCACACTCATTATGTGTAGATCTTGCCCATCATCACACTCATTATGTGTAGATTTTGCCCATCATAACACTCATGTGTAGATTTTACCCATAATACACATTATGTGTTCATCTTGTTTATGATCACACATTAAACCCAGATCTTGCTCATGATCAAACTTGTCAAGTGCAGATCTTGCCCATCATCACACTCATTATGTGTAGATTTTGCCCATCATCACACTCATTATGTGTAGATTTTGCTCATCATCACACTCATTATGTGTAGATTTTGCCCATCATAACACTCATGTGTAGATTTTGCCCATAACACACATTATGTGTTCATCTTGTTTATGATCACACATTAAACCCAGATCTTGCTCATCATCATAATCATCTAATATCTTTATGATACAGTACTATGTAAGAAACTTGATTGAAATCTTAATAGAAATACAGCTGCCAGAATATAAACAAACTCATCCAATCAGAAATGAAGTTCATATCATCAATATAAGTTGATCTTACCAGATGAACTAAAAATAGGCTTCTACAAATAAAGAAGAAGTACACTGTAAGTATAAAATTAGGGCAGTATGGATGACATCTACAAATCTGGAGTTTTGTAAATATGGTACAAATTTATTTGATGATATTCTATAAAATTTCATTAATATCCTTGCTTTTATTTAATTGTTTTGGCATTTCAATCAAGCATAACCTCAAAACAAAAAGAAAAAAGTTTCTGGTATGTACTAAATACATGTATATATTAACAACAACAAGGGTTTTGCACAATGCTAAGTCTTGCCTTTTTTGGAGTTTATGATTAAGCAAAAATACCTCAACATAGGCCTGTGTAAAAATCAGAACAAAGAGTTCAAATTGTTACCAAAACCAGACAGCAGCATGCTTGCCATTTCTTGCTATAAATCAAACTGCATATCTGCCATTTCTTGCTACAATCAGACTGCATTATGCCCGCTATTACTTGCTACAAGAAGCCAGCATCATGCTTGCCATTTCTTGCTATAAATCAGACTGCATCTCTGCCATTTCTTGCTACAATCAGGCAGCATTATGCCTGCTATTACTTGCTACAAGAAGCCAGCATCATGCTTGCCATTTCTTACTAAAATCGGACAGCATCTCTGCCATTTCTTGCTACAATCTGACAGCAGCATGCCTGCCATTTCTTGCTACAACCAGACAGAATAATGCCTAGCCTTCAATTTCTTGCTATAATCTGATAGTATCAAGCCTGCCACTTATTGCTACAACCAGATAGTATCATGCCTGCCACTTATTGCTACAACCAGACAGCATCATGCCTGCCACTTATTGCTACAACCAGATAGTATCATGCCTGCCACTTATTACTACAACCAGCCACTTATTACTACAACCAGAGTGCAGCATTCATGCCATTTCTTGCTATAATCAGACAGCCTCATGCTTGGTATTTCTTGCATTTTACTCCATAAAGTAAAAACACATTAGTGGGAAACAAAATCACCATGAGAAATCATACAAATTGTAACTGCTTCCTAAATAAATTTATTTCACTAAATAACATTATTTGATAAAATGTCAATATGTTGATGAATGGCTATTGCGGGTACACTATAAAATAAAAAACCAATTTAATGTTTTGTTATGGGAAGTTTGTATTTAGTTTGATCATTTAAATGGGTTGTAATGTAATAATCACAAATGTGATATGCTTTTTATTTATTCCAACATGAAAAAAAATATCAATCAAATGTTTTGCTTAAGCTCACATTTCTGTGCAAGCCTAATCAATCACATACTAACTGACCTAATTATGTGTATATTGATTGACCTAATTAGGTGCATATAGACCAACTGGCTTTATTTTGACATTTGTCTAGAACTTAATGGATCACCTCTGATACAATAACAAAAGCTAATCAACAAATTAGCTGTCTCCAGCTGATAACAATATCTTAAAAGCTTTGTATTCACATCACGGTAACAATTAGGCATAAATCACATTACTTTGAGTTAAAATCACAATGTAAACAACTACCAAATCTTTCTCTTTAGTTAACCTGTAGAATGTTCTCTAGTAACCCATTTAATAATTTGTGAATTCTAATAAAATGCACTTATTTCTAATACTTTTATCCTTTTAGGTCATATTTTTTAAAATTAGGATGTTATGTTCTAGAATGGTACAAAATATAGTGTTTATTAATATAAAGAATGTGGAGACATAATCAATCATTTCCATATGCTATCCATGAACATCTTTAAGCATTTACTAATGCAAACTTTGATGTTTTTGGATCTGGCAGTTCATGATTGAATGGCTTAGTTCATTTTTGTTAAAACAGGGTGGATCTGACAGGTCATGATTGAATGGCTTAGTTCATTTTTGTTTCCACAGGATAGATCTGGCAGTTCATGATTGAATGGCTTAGTTCATTTTTGTTTCCACAGGATGGATCTGACAGGTCATGATTGAATGGCTTAGTTCATTTTTGCTTCCACAGGATTGATCTGGCAGTTCATGATTGAATGGCTTAGTTTACTTTTGTTTCCACAAGATGGATCTGGCAGTTTATGATTGAATGGCTTAGTTCATTTCTGTTTCCACAGGATGGATCTGGCAGTTCATGATCTAATGGCTTCATTTAGTTCTGTTTGTAAAGGCTGGATCTTTGCAGTTCATGATTTAATGGCTGCAGTTCATTTGTGTTTGCAAATGATGGATACATGCTAAATAGTGCAAGGAAGTACAAATAAAATTTACAGATGCACATCTTTCAGAGGATTGCATGTCAAACTGATTTATATGAAGCGTCTTCAGTTTATTAACTTTATTTTGATAGCATCAATTAATATTAAAATCGATTATTTATGTAGGACAAAGAAGATTACTGTTCTAATATATCAATGAAAGAACCCACAAAGCCTCCCAACAATGTTAACGAAAATGTGTTTTCCTTGCTTCCACCACAGTTGCTGTTTATGGACACTATTATGTGTGTGTGAAATGACATCTTTCTAAGGTATGGATTGATTTTTGGGTGAAAAGAGACCACTCCTCATTCCCTTAACTGCAAGGTCAGCAAATTTCATCAATTCCTTGTAGCACATTTTAATTAATTAGTTTGCAAAAAACTTTAACAATGAGTTGACTGATGAAAGATCTCACCATGCCTGCTATTTCTCATATTTTTCTCCAAAAAGGCAAGACAATGAATAGGCTTCTAAAAATATCATAGAACACAAGAGTATTCAAATGAAATATGTAAGAACACAGTTAATACCTGAACAAGAACCTCAAAAAAAAACACCACAGGTATGAATGAAACAATCTTCATAACATTAAGTAGTGCACATATATGTTTGTGGTAAAAAAAGCATATTCACACACACCAAAAACTGAATCAGTTTCAATGTATCAATTAGAATTCAGACATAACACTGCCACATGAATGTACACAAGATAAAACAAAATTTGCACAAATATATGACATATCTCAAAACAAAAATAAAAATTACAAAAGACGACTAGTGAGATGTTGACAGCTGCGTATCTTTGCTTCTTTTTGGTGGTGGAGGTGGAATTTTTGTTTTTCCTGAAACACCATTTTGTTTTAGAGAGTCTTGTAACCCTTCCAATAGTTCAGGAGGGGGAGGGGGAAGATCATTGATATCCATAATTCCCTCACAATTGGCATAAATATCATTTTGTTCATTTGGCACATGATCATATTCTCCAGCTGAACTAAGTCTGGGATCACTAGAAAGTTTTGTGGTTTCACTACGCTTTGGTAATGGTGGTGGTAGACCTGGTCGTTTACAGTCTTGATGTAATGTGGGTGCTGAATTAGCAACAATAGTGACAACAGTTCCTTGATTAACTTGCTTGTGTTTATTTTGACTAGAAGCACTTTTGTTTTTCTGTCTTCTATCAATTGGTTTGGGTAAAGTTTCTGGTGGTATTTTTGTATCACCAGTGGGTGGTTTTTGAAATCCTACTTTCTGCATTTGTGATCTTCTATTCAGTTCCTCCAAGAATGGGAGTGGTGCATAGTTATGCTCCTCTGCTGGAAGCCCTGGAGATGGCACTGAAGGAGATCTTGGAGAAGTAGCATAGTCAGTTTCAGCCCTTGAATGTGACCTTTGAATTGGCTGGTTGCCCATAGCAACTGTGATACTGCCAGCAGATCCTGATTTAGCATGTTTTTGGCTCCTGTTTGGGCCACTGTGATCTGGAACTACAGGAGGGGTCACTGGTTTCACTACTGGTATTCCTGATGATGAACCCCGGTGGATGTGAATAGGAAGTGGTGATGAAATCTGCTCTACTGAAGGAGGAGGAGGCACCGGTGCAAATGAAGATGTCACCAAAACAGGATGGGGAGGTGGAAGACTGGGACTTGACACTCCGGGAGGTTCTGGTCCCTTCTGAGGATCTCTACCTGACTGGGGAGGTGTTGGAGGCTTTGGTCTTCCTGTCGATCCAGCAGGTGATGATCCTGGTGGGTAATGTGGCAATGACATAGCAACAGGTGGTGGTGTCCCTGGTAGATAATTAGATGTTGCCACTCCCACTGGTGGTATTGCTAATGCACAAGATGGAAATGTTACACCACCTGTTTGTGAAACACCTGTTTCATACTGTGGTGGTGGAGGTGACTGCATATGTGGTAGTGAATTTAACTGTACAGGTGTTTTGGGGGAGCAATTTGGCATCAATGATGCCACAGAAACTGGTGGTGTTCCAGGCATGCGAGATACTGGTAATGCTATGGAAACAGGCGGTGAACTTGGCACATTTTGTAAAATGGGTACTGACACTGCAGCTGGTGGTAATGTGCATTGAGAATTTTGTCTTCCAGAGACATCCACTGTTAACAAATGGGTATTTTTCTTAGCAATTGTTGGAGACATTACCACTGATTTGTTATCAACAGCAGTTGCCACACAAACTTGTGGTTCAGATTCCTCCACTGATTCCAGACTAGATTTTGAAGAGTTTCTTGAATGTCCCTGTTGACTTTTTCTTCCTGCTGGTTTCTGTGCTGTAGGAGGTGGCTGTTTTGGACTTCCAGACTGGTCCACTGTTTGATAGATGTCATTGTAAATATGTGATGTTGGGTAAGTGGAAACGGTCTGAGAATAGTCATGTTCTGGAAATATGAAAGGATGAGATATGTATGGGGTGGAGGAAGATTTCCCAGGTTGTGGTGAAGTTGGACTGAAAATATAGCTGTGTTCTGAACCTGATGATTCCACAGATGAAATAGATGACCCACGTGAATGGGTTTTGTATGAAGATTGTACTTGCTGTTGGGAGGATTGCACTTTTTTAGTCTTACTGGTCTTCTGTGAGCCTGATCTGCTTATTGTTGGTGAACTGGGAAGATTACTCTCTTGAAGATTTTGTGCATGGGTTCTCTGGTCACGAAAATGTTCTGACATTCGATCCACATGATTTTCTTTACTATGTAAATTATTCTGCAGCATGGGAGCAGATTTCCTCCGGTCACTTTCTCGTCGTTCTAGCTGGCTTTGTAGTGATGAACGCCGGTCCTCTGGATACATGCTTTCATATGTTACTGTGCTGGTCCCTTCAACTGATGACTGTACCATTTCAGAAATTTGACGAGTTGTTTCAGTAGTAACTGGGAGCTTTGCCCGTAATTTACTCCTGTGACTGATCATTTGACGACCCTCACCACTTGATGTGGAATCCTCACTTGAATCTGTTGATGCACTTGTAATTGAATCTCTATGCCGAACCGGAACTAATTCCTCATATGAATCGGCATTTATCACACTGTGAGTATTGCTAAATGACACACGCTTCACTGGTGGTTTTTGATATTGATCTATGGAATTTTGCAATGAATATGACTTTTTCTCCTCCAGAGGTGTCACTTCTAAACAGAGCACTTCATCTGGTCCATTTAAATCTGATGATCCTTTCCGAACTAAGGATGAATTTTTTACAGTAACAATTGAATGCCTGGCTCCAGGCTCAGGCACAGAAAGTCTGCTATCTCGTAAATCTCCACCTGGATTTAATTCAACAGAGATGTGGTCACCATTATCACATAAACTTGATCGCAGATCTCTCATATCCCAACTTTGTATGTTCTTCTGTAAATTTTCATAATTTGTCAGCAGTTGCTTTCCATACTGCAAAAGAAAAAGGAAAATAAAAAATGGTTTTTAAAAATCTGCACAAAACAAGACCAAAACTTTACATTCTGATGTATACTTTCAAATACAATGGACATACACATGATAAGCCTCAAAAACATAAATTCTGGAAAATATGTCAAATTTTCCAACAAAATCTTTATTTTTTATCAGCATATAGACATTTTCTGTTTTATTTCATAAGAATGTCAAACTTTTATATATTTAATGTTCACTAGGGCCATTCATCCATATTTTATTTCTGCATTGTAAATTCTAGAATTATTGGATTTCCATCAACTTGATGGTGAAGAGTATCCTGGCTGAAGGCAACTACAGTATCAGCCTTCCAACACGTCATCAGAATTAACTCCCCTGCATGCCAGACCCACCAACTTTAATTCACACATTAAAGGAGTCTTAATTATTATTAGACTTCATCCAAATCTGATATGTACCCTGATATTCATGACATCCTGGCCAAGTTCAATTATCAACATTCTGTTACTGCTAAGGCAAATTATAGACACTTATTATCACACCCACCCACTTAAATTCCTGCAAAATAATCCCCATAATGATTATTGGATTTCAGCCAAATTTGATATGTGGCTGCATCATTTAGAAGTTAAAAGCCCCTGAATGTCAGATGTGCCCACTTTTAATTTGCACAATTAGTTCCTTTAGCTGTTACTAGATTTCAACCAAATTTGGTATGCAGCTTGACAGTCACAAGACCCTTTGCTGGGATTTGTGTTGTTTTGTGTCACTGCTTATAGCTACTGATTATTGGTATTGGACCACTCCATTTTCATTTATATATATATATATATATATATATATATATATATATATATATATATATATATATATATATATATATATATATATAATATTTAACAATAATTTTACAATAAGCATGGTAGACTAATATTGATGAAGTCTTGACTTAATTCAGATATCTGTAGCCTACATCATCATTTAGTATATTTACCATCACATCACATCATAGAACCTTGCCTGAGGTTGATAATCAACAATTTACATCATTATTTAGAGGACTCAGGCCCCTGATTGACAGACCCACTCATGTACTCAGTCCTCTGATTGACAGACCCACTCACATACTAGAGCCCCTGATTGACAGACCAATTCACAGATTCAGGCCCCTGATTGACAAACCCACTCATAGACTCAGTTCTCTGATTGACAGACCCACTCATAGACTCAAGCCCCTGATTGACAGACCCACTCACAGACTCAGGCCCCTGACTGACAGACCCACTCACTTTCATTTCTGCACATAAATTTAACCACAGTTTAGTAAGCAGTAAAATATTAATGAGACCCTGACTGGCCAAGTCAAATTATCTGCGTTGTCAGGTGCATACTAAGCAGGCAAAATCTATTTTTAGAAGAGTTATGGCTGATGTCATCCCATCAACTCTCCTTTATGCTCAATACACCTAGCTTCATTTCATAGTTCAGTACTCATTTTACATCAGCATTTGCCAGAGTTGTGGCCCCTAGATGCTTCACCCATCCACTTTTGTTTCCTCATAATTTTTGTTCTCTTAATTACTGGATTTTAAGAAAGTGTAATTTGCAGCTCTATACTTAAGAAGCATAATATGTTTAACAGCTC
Source organism: Potamilus streckersoni (assembly GCA_016746295.1). Taxonomy (NCBI): domain Eukaryota; kingdom Metazoa; phylum Mollusca; class Bivalvia; order Unionida; family Unionidae; genus Potamilus; species Potamilus streckersoni. The sequence goes on along the minus strand of JAEAOA010000895.1, from coordinate 3,817,799 downwards.
AATGTATCATTCATCGGAGGCTACTGAATGTTGGAACTATGACTGGTAGATCTAAAAATGACAGGTGCATGTCAGAGATTAAACAACAATCTGATGTTAAGACTTAAGATTCACTTGTACAGTTTTTTCAAGGTGGATTTAGTTTACTTTTTTTTACGCTAAAGCTGTCTTGCCTAAGAATACAACAAAGAAGCTAACCCTGCCAAATCTGGGAATCAAACCCATAATATTTGTATAGGAGTACAGCATTCAAGCTACCATGCCATCGTTTCAAGAATGAAAATAAATGAATAAAAATACTGAAAAAAATATCAAAAGGAACAGCTTGAGGAAGGTTCACAAAAATGGACTTTGTAAGTAAAATGTATTGTTTCTTAGTATGTAATGAAACCTCAGACATGGTTAATAATAGGAACACCACTGCTTTCAAGTTTGCATATTGACTAGATATGTAACCAACATAAGGAACACTAATGATTTCGAGTTTGTATTAAGACCACATACATACTTAATAATTTGACACTATTACTTTGATTTGTTTTAAGACTAGAAACATAATTAATAATAAAACAATAATAATTGAGACCAAAGAAAATTCTCATCAGGGACTGAAAATAAAGGCAATGATTTGTAAGACCTATATAAGAACACATATTATATGGGTATCGTTTTTCACATTTTTGCCAAAAATGAATCTATGGGTACTTTAATTAACTGACATAACTTGGAAGGCTATTATCTTAACACAATTGTATTTTATAGAGTTTCTCAACGTGTTTTGCAGCTACCATAAAATCCATGAAAACTGACATCTAAAAATATAGTAAATTAATAATAATAATAATAATAATAATAATAATAATAATAATAATAATAATGATGATGATGTTGATGATGATGATGATGATAATAAATCTTTCATATGACTTAAAATATTAAAGGTCTTCAATCTCTTATTTATGAAAAAAGTTGATTAGAAAATAACAATGTTTACATACACACCAAAAAAATGCATAACACTTTAATATTGTTAAAAATCCTACCTCTAAGTTTTGCTCTCACTGTAAACAGAGAAATCAGAAACAGTTGTTGTCAAATGAACTTAAGCTTCCAATTTGCATATATCCCAAATAATGAGTCAAGTCTTGATAAAATATTATAGAGATCCACCACACTGCCTTACATAACCATGAAGCACATTGAGCATGGCTAACTCAGTTTACACAGATACAGCTGCTGCACGACAAAATACTTAACATGAACATTGGTTTCAATATGCAATCAATGTAGCTAGTATAACTAGAGTCATATTAATGAATGTTACTAGAATTAGTCATGCACTCTGGATAGGGAAGTAAGGTACAGACAATATATATGTATGCAGCTTATTCATCTAGTTTCCTTCAACAATAATTTTCCTCTCACTAAACTTGAAATATACTTGACCCTTAAATTGTTATTATGAACACAATCTGAATTCAGACCATCTTTTGTCAATCAGAAGTGTGTCATCAGGACACCAATACCCCTGCAAGTAAGATATAATTAAAGTAAACTTTATTCAAGATGAAAATCAACTCTAGAGTCATAATAGGGACCATAAAAAATACCAAATTTGGATTCAAAAGTAATTGAATTTAAAAAAATACATTAAACAAAGGTTAAGGTTAACATCAAGCACAGGTCAAAATCCAGTCAAATGTTTTAAAAAAGATGGGTTAGGGATTCAAATTTTAATGAAGCATTGATAAAAAAATTATTTAGGTAGGTCTTTATTTCCAAAAACAATTTTTGGCAGAAGTAAAAAAAGTTTTTGCCCACTGCCTGACTGTCCATAACACATATTTTCAGTTGCATATCCATGCAAGAAAAAAACTATTTTGCATTTTTCAATTATTGAAATAATTCTAATTTAACCTATCACATGATTTTTTATAATTAATATTATTGAGAAATACTGCATTATTTCAAACACAATAACAAACAAAACTGAATTTGATATTACAAGCATACTTTGCACAATACACCACTCCCTCAATAACTCGCGGACATTGGGGTCCAAAAACATCGACCGCGATATAAGCGAGGGCGCGAGTTATCGAGGGACCTATAACAAAAAACAAATAAAACAATGGGATCGATGCATAGAGAAAAGGGGGTGGGGTGGCTTGGCATGTTGAATACTCAATTAATAATCGAGCTAAGATTAACAGTGGATAAATATCTTTTCATATTGGTGTACTATGTTTAGTTTTTCCTCACAGAGTAACATTAATTTCAGGATAACTTACAGTATATTGAGGAAATCATCTAAACATTATTCCTCCTGGTTTCCGTTTGCTTAGCACATGTACTTCACACGTTGTGTATTACATCACTTATTTTTGTGGTGAATGGTATACATTCTAATTTTATTGTTTGATCCAAAGTAGACGTTTTTTTTCAAATACAAAAGATCGACACATTTCGAAAAAACAATGTCGATCGAATGATGTGTAGATTTTTATTGCGATAGAAGTAAAATGGAAGAAAAAAAAATCACAAGGTTTAACCATTACCAACATGAATTTAATGGGTCTAAATATTTAAAACGACATAAATTAGAACACGATAACACTTGCAGTTTGTGACACATTTGAGAAATATTACTTCACATTTTAAAAGAATGCAAATTTCACAATATAAATTCTATCTTTACTGGCAATACCGTATTTTCCACCCTTTAAGTCGCTCCTGCGTATAAGTCGCTCTTCCGCACTTACCATAATCACGTCTTTGATATCGCCGGCCGTTGCTTGTGACTTGGTAATTTCCAACTTCGTGTAAGAAATATTATACAATTGTTTAAGAGTTATATAAAAGTCAGTATCACAATAGAATTTGACTTTGCCTTGAGTCGTATTTGAATTGTTGCAAGTCCGTGACTTGCAGCACGCTGTTCCACAATCCATTTTCGTAGATTCTCCTCAACAACTGGCCAACTTGCTTTGCCACTACGATTTCCCTTCTTGGGTTTTTTTGTTGACCTTAACTCGTCTTCTTTTTTACACCAGTCACGAACAATCTTCTCGCTTACGTTGAATTTTCTTTCTGCTGCATGATTTCTGTTTTCTTTCGCAAATGCTACGATGTTTAACTTAAATTCTGCATCATATTTTTTCTAGTTTTTGTTGCCATGATAAATGACATGAATTTAATTTAAAACAAAACTTAATGACTTAATATAACAATTTTAAATCATACAATGTTATTGTGAAACTATATTTTATTAATTCTCCATTATATGAACGGTACTTATTTATATATCGGTCATTTCCACACCCCAATCGAACTTCAAAGGCACTTTATACGCTACAGTGATTTTAATACATTAAGGAAGATATTGCTAATTCACCTAACAATTGAAACTGTTCCCCAGCCTGCCTTTGTATTAATTACCGGTACTTTGAAGTTCTCTCCAGGAAGCCAGTCTTGGCTTAATCCAGAGTTTAAAACAAGAGCAATCATCGGAGGAAATATTTCTAGGTTGTTTTTTTTTTTTATAACAAGCCATTGCGAAACCAACCGAAAAATGGTTTTTATAAACTACTATTAAAGTAAATTATGAAGCACATAATTCGTTGTTTGAAATAACAAAATAATCCCAGTTCTGCATTCTGAATTTGAGTACATCAAAAGAACATGACGAAATAGCTGGTCGGCAAGTTCAAAGGACTTTGACTAGCAGCTTCGGTGGGAAAATGTGCTGAAATTTACGACTGAATTTAGAGACGTTAGATTCTAAGATGTACATGCCGAATAATAAAGGAAATACAATGGCAATCGTTATTTCAATATTTTTTTTTTTATTAATAACAAAAAATTTTAACACATATATAACTAAATATTATTTGACTATTTAATTTGATAATCTTATAGTCTAATACTTACGTGTACCATAAGTTTCCAGCAATTGGCTTGCCCGTATACCGGCAGATGCATTTCGCTAAAGCACAGCATCACTGCGCATCAGTCACAGTCGTTAAAAAAATTATTTATTGTATAGTCGTTCCTGCATATAAGTCACACACATCATTTTTAAGAGAAAAAAAGTAGCGACTTTTACCCCGGAAAATACGGTAATCACCATTTTTGATGATAAAAACGAACTATATATCAAGGTTAAATTTACCAATTTACAATTTCTTATGACGACTTTTTTCATGTTTAACACATTTTAAAATATATTTTCCTTGGAAAAAAAAATCGGGAGCCATGCTGGACACCGCGTTATAAGCGGGTTCGCAAGTTATCCGGGGGTTCGCAAGTTATCCGGGCTCGAGTTATCGAGGGAGTGGTGTAGCTTGTAAGTAGAATTGCTGGATTGTTGATATGTGTATCTTCAGGCGATGACCATGATATTTACCACGGCAGCAAACCATAGATACACGCATATACACAGCATATTATGCAGCCACACATGATTAATAGTCCTTTATGTTGGCACATAAAAACATTATATGATTGCAAGATCTTGGTCTATATTGTTCAGTTACATCAGGGTCCAGCAACCTACCGTGGCAGGTTTTGTGGCAGGTTTTGTGTGGCACATGTAGGCCAGCAAAAAAATCTCAGTTTTAACTTTTACTTTCTTACTGGTGGCATGTGTTTGCTCATTTTGCAATTAATCTGGAAAAAAGTAGCACATTATGTAAAATTGACTGCCAACCCTTTGTGTACACCATATATATATATATATATATATATATATATATATATATATATATATATATATATATATATATATATATATATATATATAATCCACTACAGTAATGTATGCCAAAATAAGCAATGACAAGGACTGAAATGTCTGCAATTTTTCACTATCAATCCAAATAACCCAATTTTTTTTTATCCTGTAATTTTTGGTACAGAGAACTAACTACATGTATATTCTTTTTAAAATCTGGCCAATTTTGATTACTAAAAAATTTTAATTTACTTTCATACATGTAACTGTTCGTTAACCTGAAATAATTAATAAAAAGTAAATAAACATTACTGATAACATAATAACAGATTTGCATTATATAACATTCCATGTTTACTTGAACAACAGACATTGTAGACAGTATACATAGCAGAACCACCTCCAAAATGCACAGGTCCAGATCTGCAAATGCATTATGTGAGTCATTGCAGTTTGTTAAGATTATTAACTAGAACAAACAATGCAGACCCTGACCTGGCAGCAAATCATGCAAAAGAATCGCAGGGCCCATGATGTCTGCATCTGAGGGTGAGTGTATACGGAAGCCAGTGCACTTTCTGCACAAGAGGGAGGAAATGTTTCACAAACTGAATGAGGACTTAAGTGTCTTACAGTAAAGTCAAGATTGTTGACCTACTTCCCTATGTTCTTAATCTGCTTTGAACTATTCTTTAATTATATTTGTAATAAATTGTTCTTTGTTTATGTGATAGAATCAGTAGTGTTTTGTAACACTATTATATCTACCATTAGAAATAGGTTAGATAAAATGCAGCTTATTCAATTCAGCCATGCAACTTTATCACCTATTAACTCCATTGACCAACTGCAGTGTGCATTTTATTTTCTTATTCTAAAACAACAGCTGCCAAACACAATGCAACAGTTAATATTAATAATCAAATGAAAAGACATGGTCCTTAAGACTGCAGAATCCTTAAAGCTCAAAGGCCAACTATATTATACAAATGTGTCATATTATTAGAGTCATTAAAAATTCACTTTTGTTAATTATGCACATCATAAAAATATTTAATTAGAATTAAAAATCCACTTTTTTGAAATGAAAACTTTATTTGGCAATCTCCAAATAAATCAGTAGTTTCTGTGTGCCCAAACAGGATATGATGTACATTTAACATTTCCAATCAACCTAGTCACTGAAGTGTTGAATTTCCCCTTGTAATTTGTCAATGTGATATATCTTACAATCATGCTTTTGTACAAGTGCTCTTTTTTGTATATGGATGTAACCAAAAGAGGGACATGTGTTAAAGGGTTCTTTTTTTGAAAGACAATGTTTTACCAGAAAAAAAAGTGGATTCAAGCAGTGGGAAAGATGTACCATTTATGCTGGATTAGTGTCAATTTGGCCAAAAGACAATTTGGCTCAACTTGAAGGATAATTTGTCCTAACTTGAAAGACTCATCTGCCAAACTTAACAATAGTTTTAACAATTTACTTTTCTTCAAACAAGTAGATACTGTGTATGTATGTATGTATGTATGTATGTATGTATGTATGTATGTATGTGTGTGTGTGTATGTGTGTATATATTTATATATATATATATATATTTATATATATATATATATATATATATATATATATATATATATATATATATATATAAAGTAGGACAACATGTTTTAGACAATTTGTATGTTGTACATATAATAGTTTTCTAGGCAAAAAAATTGAACAAATTTAAACAAGCTATCTTAATATCTTTAAGAGAAAATAACCATACTTTGTAACATACATATGAGAGAAAACACAAACTTACATATCATGCTCATTCTAATTAAAATATTTAAATACATTTATTTTTTTTGCTAATAAAAATATATACATCTGCTCAATGACAGTTTCAATTTTTTTTAAGTCTTCTGGCAAATTATCAATATTGATTTTTAAATAATAATACTGAGATAATATTCTACAGAATACTTTATACATTTCTGTAAGAGATATTATTAAAAAATATACTTAATTTTAGGCTTCAAGTTGTAGCACTGCTGCATATAATATATAATTGATTACAAGAGAGAGAGAGAGAGAGAGAGAGAGAGAGAGAGAGAGAGAGAGAGAGAGAAATGCTGAGGATTTTGTCAGTGTATAGTTGATACAATATGAAGATATTAGCACTTAATTTTATTGTTTTTATTTTTCAAATTGATGTCTTTAGTGTGTGTACATTACTAGTCAAAATAGTCAATCAAATTTGCTCCATTATTCCATACAAATAAGAAATGAACTAATTTTGTGTTGATTTTATGCCCATCCCCCACTGCAGGGTACAATAAAATAGTAGACAAAACACTTATCTGAAAATAAAATAACTAATATTGCATTGTTTTTATTTATTCCTTCTTTTTCCATTGTGTGAAATTTATTAAAGAACAAAATATATCCACAAACTCCATATATGTAGTGTTATACCTGGTGGCATATACATATCCTTAAAAGTCACAGGCCACCTATATTGTTGTACAAACATGATATTATTATAGTCATAAGCAAAACACATTTGTTATGTTTGCCTACCATAAAAAAGCTTAATTAGGATTTAAAATCCTCTTTTGTAGATGAAAAAATTATTTTAAATCATGATAATAACTTTTAAGATATCTCCAACTCAGGAGACTAGGGTAAGAAACAGTGTCATGAAGGCAAGCTGACCTTTGATACATTACTCATTATTCTTCAAGATCATGCAACTATGATTTTGAAGAAAGACAATTTGAGATCTCATCTGACCTTGATCTCTGACCTCTGGGCTTGAGAATCAATTGGGAGGAACCTCTGCCCAAGTGTAGACAACCAATGAAGTCTGATTAAACTGACTAAAGGAAACTTGAAGCAGAACAAAACAAGAGTCCCTTGAATCGACTGATGTTCTAGGAAATCATAATGATTTTCAAATTAGCTTCTGTGATGTTTGTCAGATTGGCACCAATTTCTTTCTTGACCAAGAAGACATCTTTTGGTGAACTGACCATCCATTCATTGGTGATAGCAAGAGTTTTGAGATAGCCATCATGATAGTCATACCGAATATATGATTGGCACCATTTTTATTTTGGACCAACCAGATATAACAAGAATTTTACACGTGAAAACCTCATATTGATATAAGTCTTCCATTTGGGAGGAATAAAGATAGCATTTTCAAGATGGCCACCAAGAAAGCCATACTGAGGGTAAGCGTCATTTTCATAAAGGACTAACTAGACACCATATAACATCATTTGATGAAAGCTCCTTCTCGACATCACTTTCCATTTAAGAGAAACACTAAAACAATTTTTAGGATGGCCACTGATATCATACTAGCACCATTTTAATTTCAGACCAACAAAACATTATAAAAAGTCTTCCCATTTTGACTTTCTGTTTTGGAGGAGTAATGATAACAAGATTTTCAAGATGGAAGCCATACTGGATATCAGATTTGCACCATGTCTGTTTATGACCAAATAGGAATCATAAAAAGTATCTTGGAGAAAACACAATGTAGTTATCACTACCCATCTAGAAGTAGCAATAACATTACATTGTGACCATGGTGGCAACCCAAATCGGAGGTCAGGTTAGCACCATTTTCATTTAGACCAACTAGACATAAAAAGTCTTCTAATAAACATCCTAGTTCAATACGACTTTCTGTTCAGGAGGAATAGCAACAAGATATTCAAGATGGTTACTATGGCAGCCATATTGAACCTCAGATCAACATCAGACTTATTTAAGACCAACTAATTATCAAATGAAGTATTTAAGAGAAATCTTAACGCTGAAATGACCGTAAATTCAACAAAAGTAACAATAACATGATTTACAATATAGCCACTGTTTTTGGATCTATTAGAAAACAGATCAGCACCATTTTCATTTATGACCAATTTGACATTAAGAAGTCCTTCAGTGAATACCACATGTTGATATAACTATCACTGTCAAGGAGTAGCAATAACATGATATTAAGATTGTTTGGCCATACCGGATGTTGACTAAACAACATTTTCAATTAGGACCAACTTGACCATATGTGCATAAAGTTTCATGATATTACCCCATGATATTACCCCAAGATGGTCTGGAGCAGTAATGATATCAATCTTGTGCAAATGGACAGTCAGACAACAGATATCTGACCATCCAATAAGCCATTCTGCTCTATGACCAGTACTAATGACTCATCTCCAATGACACTGCCCTTTCACTACATGGCCTCTGATCAATAGGGTGTTGCCACTGCCCAAATGCAATCTATGAAGTTTTTTTTATTAAAATTGAATCATAGAAACTTGCATTATAATGCAGAATGGACGATTAAAATCGAATCACAGAAACTTGCATTATAATGCAGAATGGACGATTAAAATCGAATCACAGAAACTTGCATTATAATGCAGAATGGACGATTAAAATCGAATCACAGAAACTTGAATTGCAAAATGGACTATCACGATTACTGTTCCAGTTACCTTGACCCTGTACCTAGCAGTCTCAAAATCGATAAACTTCTCGTGTGAGAAAAAAAGTTAACAGCAAATGACTATCCATTCAGAAGAGTAGTTATAAAAAGATTCTCAAGATGACTGTGGTCGTGCCAATATTTGATATCAGACTGATGCAGTTTTCATTTAAGACCATCTAGACTACAAAAAATATTCTCTTGAGAATTCCGTATCAATATGACTTTCAATTCAGGAGGAATAGCCAACTATAGATCAAAAAAGTCTTTATGGAAATAAAGTCATTTGACATCACGATTCAATTAGAAGTAGTTGTAATAACAAAATGACGGCCAATGCAACATAGATGTGTGTGTAAAGTTTCAAGGCAATCATCCAAAAAGTTTAGGCCGAGTAGTGATAAAAAATTTGTGCTAACAAATAGGCTATAGGCAAAATTGATGGATGAAGAACAAAAGGCCATGCCATTCCATAAACTCTTCTGACAAGTAGAGCTAAAAATTGAAAACATTTACAGGACCAATGGAACAAGAAATAATTCTGTTTAAACTATACCACCGGCATGCAACTGGCAATTTGTTGTAACTGTTGTTACGAATAGTGAAGAAAAGTGCAAAGTGAAAATGCAAAGTTTTCTTAATTAACTCTAAAACAAATACACCACTCCCTCAAATAACTCGCGCCCGGATAGCGCGCAAACCCGCTTATAACGTGGTGTCTGGCATGGCCCCCGATTTTTTTCAAAGAAAATATATTTTAAAATGTGTTGAACGTGAAAAAAGTCGTGATAAGAAATGGTAAATTAAACCTTGATATATAGCTCTTTTTTATCATCGAAAATGGTGATTACTGCCCATAAAGATAGAATCCATATTGTGAAATTTGCAATTTCTAATAAGATATCACATATTTTGATTTTTATTAAAATAGAAAAATACTTGTCAATACACTGTAAATAAACAGCGCTCAACAAAAAATTTTGGTAAATGCTAACATTCGGCAACAGAAAATGAAATAAATACCAATTAAATGTCTTGCTAGGTGAAATTCTCATTATAATCCTTTAATTTCGTCTCAACACTTCAATCCCAACACACATATTCTCTTATATGAAAACATGAAAAGAATCAGCTGACCATCACATCAAAACAGGTGAGTACTTTCTTGAGAATTTATAATTACATGCCAGCTTTGTGTTTCGATCAACAGCTTGGGGAAGTGTTTGTTGCAATAAAAGAATAAATTAAAAAACACCTGTGTTGTTTTATCACCTTGAATAAGTCTTTTGTATCAAATCAAACAAGGTAAGTACAATATAATAAAGTTCAAAGGCATGCCAATAAGAGCAAACGTTCTGGTATACCTTACCTTCCACAAATTTCATTTTACTGGACCAATTGAAAATATTTTCACCTTTTATGTATTAACATCATTAAAGTATATAATATCAGTAATGTATCATAATCATTTGTAAATGTGACAATGGAGAGCAAAGGAATTAAGCGAAAGGCTGTTCATCATAGATGGTGTTCATAATGACGAAGCGAGATCAAAAATTTGCAATGAAATGAAAATTGCTGAGTCGACATTTAGAGGTTGGCTTAAGGATGAGCCAAAACTTTTAAATTACTCACATGATGTTCATTCAAATGAAAAAATGAAACGAAAACAAGCACAGACTGAAAGCAATAATGAATAAGATGATGCTGTGTACACATGGTTCACACAACAACGTGTCACAAAATGCAAGTGTTATCGTGTTCTAATTTAGGTCGTTTTAAATTTTTAGACCCATTAATTTAATGTTGGTAATGGTTAACCCTTGTGAATTTATATTTTTGTCTTCCATTTTACGTCTACCGCTATAAATATCTACACATCGTTCAATCGACATTGTTTTTTCGAAATGTGTCGATATTTCATATTAAAAAAACAAAACGTCTACTTTGGATAAGACAATAAAACTAGAATGTATACCATTCACAGCAAAAATTAGTGACGTAGTACACAACGTGAAGTCGTACATGTGCTAAGCGAATGGAAACCACGTGGAATAATGTTTTGATGATCAATATACTGCAAGTTATCCTGAAATTAATGTTACTCTGTGATGAAAAAATTAAATTACACCGATATGAAGAGATATTTATTTACGGTTAATCTTAGCATGATTATTAATTGAGTATTCAACACTGTAACATGCCAAGCCACCCCCACCCCACCCTCTTTTGCAAATATGTCAATCCCTTTGTTAGTTTTGTTTGTTATAGGTCCCTCGATAACTTGCGCCCTCGCTTATATCACGGTCGATGTTTTTGGACCCCCGATGTCCATGAGTTATCGAGGGTGTGTTGTATTTAGACAACCATGGTCACTATATGTATCTAGATCCTTAAGCAAGACAATGAATATGGACTTACTCAGTGTTCAAATGACTTACTCAATGCTCTAATGATTCAACTAACTTTTAATTAACATTATCAAGATAAAAGCAAGAATCAATCTAAACTTCCATATTCAGCTGAGCTGAATCTAGACTATATTTCCTTACATCAATTACACATGCAGACTAAAAGTTAATATATATTATAATAGACTACACTGTTAAAAAAATGTTATGCCCACCATATTATCTCACAGACAGAATGAAGAAACCTGCAAATTTAATCACCTAGAATTTACAAGTGAACAAATGCAGACATTTTGTCAATTTTATCAATCAATATAAACAGTTCTGATATAAGAAGGTCAGTTAATATAGCCTTTTTCCCCATAAAATAACCAAGTAGCAGAGTTCATCTAAATTGTTTTTCCCCATCAGTACAATCATCTGACCAAGCAGTAAGAGGTCATCTCAAAATATGAACCCTAGTAAAATTGCATGGTCATTGCTGACACAAACATATCTGAAAATTTATATTTTTTTTCCCAGGCACCTGGTTCAAGTAACTTGATTAAGCACAAAAACTTGAATTGCATCCCAGACAAAATCAATTTTAAATTTTTTTCCAGGCACTCTGTACGAGAACTTGATTTGGCACAAAAAGTTTTAACTCCTCCCTTTATCTGTACTGAGTGATCAAAGATCAAATGCATACATGATGTCCAGATTATCAGTACACCTGGACAATGTGGATACCACTGGTGATGTATAGGTGGTACATGTCTTTGGCTGCTGAGTGAGTACTTTTTGCATGAGACCACATGCCCCCTTTTACAAGACTTGTGTATATGTTCCAAATGATTGGTCATCATACTGGAGCTACCCACCCCTGCACCCTGTATGATATCTCTGTAGAACATAGTGTTCAAGTGTGATTCATTTTGGAAGGTGATTCTGGAAGCAATAAGCAATCAATGAAGAAGTAATGCCCAATATAAATTTAAGAACTCCTAGTTGACAGAGTTTTACTTTGTGAAGCATAGTTGTAACTTGGGGGGGATATTTAATTCTTTACACTAACTGACATAACACATTTTGGAGTGTACAACATTCATCAAAAAAACATAATCATCATACTAAACTAATTAGTTCTATTTACTATATTACTCATTATTTTAAGTTTGTTTAAATACTAATACTGACCAACCCTTTTCAGGATGATTTTAGTCACAAAACACATTAATTAAAAGACAATAATCACATGCTTGTGTTGGTACAGTTGATTTGTGTTGATATAGCATTAACATCCATACTGGACAGAGGAATTTATTACTGCTGCATTACCTGTAAATTCCCTATTAAACTTGAAAATATTAGGTCTCCTAATGAAATGGCAAGTCCCAAATGTGAAGCATATTAATTTTTCAATAAATACAGGTATATAATTTGGTCTAAATGCTGCATATTTACTTATGACAATGCTAACATTATGGTAGTCAAGAATAACTCAGTTATGACAGTACTGTCCAGTCTTTTGTAAGTGCGAAGATTAACACCTAAACCATTAACGCTTGCATTACCTTCCAACCCCCTCATGAATTACTGAGAGCAGGCAAGACTGTATAAAAAAAATAATATATATATATATATATATATATATATATATATATATATATATATATATATATATATATATATATATATGAATGATGGATTTTAAAGATATAAACTTGGTGTATGTTCTTAATTAATGTCAGTGTTTGTGATTATGCGAGTGTTTATATGTTTATATGTGTATAGTGATGACATTTCATAATACCATGTCTACCAACTACTTTTATTCTTTTTAAGTGTATAAAATTCTTTGAAGAAACAGAAAATTTTCTTTTATTCTGATCCTTTATTAAGATTTGAATTTCCAATCTTTTTCTATATGCTTATATGAAATGATAGCTTATTTTCAATTGGATTTTGCTTTTTTGGGTCATGCACACTCACTGCCCTTTATAATTCAAAATGCACTTTTCGAGTCTAAAAATGTAACCAATAATGTCCGACAGTATGGCAGGCACACACATAACACCAGCAAACCAAGCTTTTATCTGAGGCAAAAAGGTAACATCAATAAAATGCATTCATCCGAACTAATGTAGAGTTTCCAGCAAGATAGAACTGAACATTGACACCAAACTTATCACCATTTAGAATTTCCACCTAGAGTTGAACATTGGTGTCACTAATACCAAACTTATCTCCATTTAGAATTTCCATCAAGATGTAGCTGAATATTGACACCAAACTGATCAGTATGCAGAGCTTCCAGTTTGGCTGGCTTGACAAAATAAAAAAGATGAAAAAGGAAGGCTTAAAATAATACTCTACCTTTGCAACTCTAATACCCATAATCCACTGGTCCAATGCAGCTTTGTTTTCTGCACACATATATCGGATGAATTTTGAAGTTTTCTTCTGGATTTGAGGGTGCTGTAAAAGGAATTGGAATAAAGGATTCACATTATGAAATGATATGTGAAAGAATTGATTGTCAGCAATTGTAGCTATAATATTTTGTCGTTATGTGTGTATGTGTGCCAGTGTACAATGCCATTATTGGTCTGAACACAATGGCTAATAGGCTTTTATTGCCATTCTGTGTGTGTGTGTGTGTGTGTGTGTGTGTGTGTGTGTGTGTGTGTGTGTGTGTGTGTGTGTGTGTGTGTGTGTGAGTGAGAAGAATGATATAAATAACCTGACCACTACAGTAAATGAACTTCTATTGTCAGTTTGGTGTGTGAGTGAGTGAGTGAGAGTGTGTGTGTGTGTGTGTGTGTGTGTGTGTGTGTGTGTGTGTGTGTGTGAGAGAGAGAGAGAGAGAGAGAGAGAGAGAGAGAGAGAGAGAGAGAGAGAGAGAGAGAGAGAGAGAGAGAGAGAGAGAGAGAGAGCGCAACTGTAATTATTAGCCCAACTAATACAGCAAATGGACTTCTAATGCCATACTGGAGAGTTTTTCTCTGTAAAATGCCATTATTAGGCCAAACATACAATGGGCTTTTGTCGTCATTCTGGAGTCTGGGTGCATATGTGTGCAAAATGTCATCCCTCCAGTCAAGGAATCAACAATGTTTTTCTTGAATTTAATTCCTCTATTCATACCATAATTTCATACAGATCATGATCGTATTCTCTGCTATGCCAACATGGATCATAATTGCCTCCCCAGAAACTGATCTATATTCATTACGAAAAGACTCATCATAAACTTAAAATACAAACTGGTGGTTTTCACATTTTCCAAATTTTTAGATATATTCTGAAAGGCATGAAGAATTATATCCATTCATTGAAAATATATACTTTTAACAAACACTGCTTTAAATGGAGACAAAAAAAATGAGCAGAATTTCATTGTCCTGCCATTACCTTTATTTTTCTATTGATTACAAATGTAGTTTTTCGCAAGAGGCATAAACTCAAAGAAAATATATACAATATGAACAACAATAGATATACAATTTCTATGACTCCTGCCTCAAAGGACAACTCAATATAAAAGTTACCTGTCAATAATGGAAATGTTTCATAATGCCATAAGTAAATCCATGCACCATTTTCATCTGTATAAAAGACAAATCTCTATAATGAACAAAAGACGCTTGCTTTTGTCCCTTCTAACTGAAAAGCACTCTAAAATGTACAAAACAAAGAAATCAGGACTAACTTACAGAAAATCTTTTGTAGCTGCTGTACTTCCATTATGAACATGTAGGTTTTTGGACTTAAAACTGAAAAGTTTACTGTAGGTATCTTAATACCAGTAAATATAAATTGGAAAGACCCATGGGCATGGAGAGAGAAATTATTCGCATACATAAAAATACACATAAAACTTCAGAGCAAATTTATTAGTCTCATCCATATAAAGAACACCTATCTATTAAAGACAAACTCTAAATGTTCCTCCATAGTATTCCTGGGATTTGTCCTCTTTACCTTTAGGGCAAAGCAATAGTCTGTAGGAGAATGGTATTTTTTCTTCCATCCCAAGCCACGATAGATGTCGACATAGTCAAACTGGACAAGACATGTCAAGTCCTTAAGAGCCTAAAACAGTAGAAATAGTCATTAATTACAACCTGACTGATGTCAGATGAATTATATAAAATTAACAAAGCAAAAGAAGAAAAGATTGGTGATGTGTTATCTAAAATGTAGTTATTCACCGATGGTTTTATTTATAGTTTGTACAGTCCTGGAGAGACTTTTTTTGAGTAATTTTAAAAGAGCGTTTTAGGATTTCAAGAAGTATTTTTTTCCACTCAAGGAAATGAACTTTCTTCACATGTTACTTTGCTAACTACTGGTGTAGTCTTACTTCATCCAATAAATTTTATACCATTTTATTTATTCATTAATTTTGGACAACACATAGATAACTAAAAAATTTTAATTTAACAAGTGATATTGTACTTAGTTTTAAAATTTTGTTTTCCATAGATAAATTCAGAGTTTTTGTTAAAATTTTAAGTTTTTCAACAAATTCAATGAATTTTCAGGGACAAAACCAACCTTTATGAAATTCGAACAATTTTCAAAGTAGCCCTTATGTTCAATTTTTTTTTAACTTTGTACAAACATAGCTACTGACCCATGTGGACATACAAATGGACACTGTGGTAAAAAGAGCATCTATAACCATCATAATTTATTAATAACTGGTGGATGTCAAGAAATTATATACAAAATACATCCCTACAACAGAACACAGCACAAACGATTAAAACTATTAAACTATTAATTGTGTCTGGGTGTTTCTCTTTTTTTTAAAACTCTTTATAAGATACCTGACAGTTTTCAAATGTTGGGCATCATACACTTTCAAATATTAAACAGCTGTGGGAAAACTGTACTAAACCAGGTCCATTTACTTTACAGGATGCAATGGCTGGAACTAATTCATACAATGATTTGTGTAATACCAACCTTGCTAACTTTCCCCTTCGGATTGTAGTAAAGCCCTGAGGACCTTAACACAAAAAAGAATTTTTTCCAGGCTTTCTTGCAGTCAGATTTAAGGTACAGAACTCCCTCCACTTCTGGAACCTGGACTCCCTGGCCAGAGAAAAACTCCTGAAACATAAAAGATGGGGAGAAAATTATTTGGAAACAAAATAAAGAAATCTTAAGGAGAAGGTTCTGAAACACCTGGTTAGACTTACACAGGTGTAATGCCAAGCCTCTCAATCATGACAGACAGGTAAATGACCAGTCAGATTCTTATTCCAAGTTCTGTCCACAGTCAAAGAGAAAATGATGCAGCTCATTTACCAGCTTTTATACCCTACCACTCCATTTAAAATAAATTGAAACAACAAAGGCTGAATAGAATGTATTGTGTACAATTAGACAAAAAGGGCAACACTAATTGCCTTGAATGGATTTACACTAAATTTGAAACAGTAGATTTTTCTTGAACATTCATTAAGAAACTTGCAAATCATACATGAAAATGTGAATAAATTTCCAAAGATGATCATGGCCTTTTGGGCATTTTTCAGATCATCTAGTATTTACTGTCAAATGAATGAATTGTATATTTTACCTCAAGTAACTATGCTTGTACTGATATGTATGATCCAACATACCTTTCAATTTTATTTAATATGCTATCTGAACAATAATCGATTTGTTGGTGTCATTACCTGTATAAGATTTTCCCTCCTTTTGGGATCCAAAGAAGCCCCTTTTTCTGATGATGATGACACAAGTAGATATTTCTAAAAGAGAGATTTACTTTCACTAAGGAAAACATGTAGTTTCAAAATAAGAAACAATATATATAACAAATGAAAACTACATGCTCACAAACCAGGATCGAACACATTAATTCCTTAGTTTAGCTGCAAGCTCCACCATATGACCTATCCAATCGGATATCCTTTCATACTGACCAGTATTTTTTAAAATCTTTTTATCTCCATGTATTCATCAATAGCTGTTCAGAAGACCTATCAGACTGAATGTCTCATTTCTGTTGTGTGGGATATGTATGCAATTCAGATTCTACCACTAATATCAAATTTAACACAAATGGTCATACTGCAGCTTGAACCCAGGAACTTTCTTATTGTAATTGTGTTCTATCACCTCTGTTATTCAAAAACAATAGTGCCATGAAGGTCTGATGCTCTACTAGGTTAAAAGAATTCAAGTTCATTTTTTTCCCTTTCTTTGAGTGTCGAGACCATCTCATATATTTTCAGCAATAAAAATAAATTTCAAGTTAGCTGCTATGGTATATATATTGAATTTCAGCTTGACACCATTTTAATTGAGATCGATGTTGGCATCATTTTAAGTCATTTGGTAAAACTGTCATAATGATTATTAGTTTAGGGGAAGCAGTGTCAATAAGATTTTTAAGGCAGTTGTCATGGCAGTCATTTAATGTACCACCATTTTCATTTCCAACCAAACATCAAAAGAAGTCTATTAGTGAAAACCTCACACTCATATAGTCTTTGATTGAAGAAGAGTGGAGATAATATTTTCAAGATAAGACATTCTGTTTATGGTTAACAAAAACCAGATTTTCAATATCATTATTGTAGCAGACAAACAGGATGTCAGATCACCATTATTAGGATGTCAGATCACCATTATTTTGCATTTAAGAAGTCCTTTTTCAAAATCCCAATGTTGATATGACCATCCATGTTGATGGAGTAGCAGTAACAACATTATCAAGATGAACACTGTTGTGGTCATATTGGATTTCAGATCAGAACAATTTTCATTTAGGACAAACCAAACATATAGAGAAGTCTTCTAGTGAAAACCCCATTTTTATATGACCATCCCTTCATGAGGAGTAGCAATAATAATTTCAAGATGGGTGCCATATTGGCCTTCAAATCAGCACCAGTGGAGACATGTGTTTGAAATGACCATCCATTTAGGAAGAACAACCATAACAAGACTTTTAAAGATGGCCACTGTGGTAACCATACTGAATGCTCAAGTAGACCATTTTCATTTAGGGTAAAGCAGACCAAGAGATGAATGTGTATGTAAAGTTTCAAAGCATTACCCCAAGTCATTCAGTAGGTATAGCAGTAAAGAACTTCTGCTTTCATCAAAGAAAGTCAGCGCCAAATACAAAGCAACAGAATCTGATCTTTTGTTGCAGTTTCCAATGTGACTGGAACAATTTTATTGTGCTGTAAAATTTTCTACTTTATAAAAAAAAGGTTTACACCTACAATCATTACCAAAGGCAGAATAAATGAAAATCAATTTCAAATCTTTTAAAACTATTGTCATATTTTTGATAAACCTTTTATTTTGTTCAAGTGTTTTCATTTCCCTATTGGCAGCCTTATCCCCTTGGTAACCTTGGCAAGATGATAGCTCTCTCCAGCTGACCAAAATCTAGGCCATGTACATGTCACATGTTACTGGCAACAATGAATATCACAGTAAATTGTTTAATGACATCTTTGTTGACAATGGATATAAATCAAACAAGGACTAAAATTTTCTTTCATATATGATTTGTGTTTTTTAAGGGATGTGAATAATTTATAAATTTTCTATCATGTGATCCATACTTGAATTCATACACATGTACAGTACTTTATGCATTATTGATTCTTTGTAAGTTGTCAATGCACACTCTCACTGTAAATCCTAGCCTCTGATGACCAGATACCTCTTACAAATTTGACTTCTATGCCAAATTTATATATTTTTTTAGCACCCACTCCCCCAGCACTTTTCTAAACATCCACTAAACTAGACAATATTACCCTGGTTGTAGGGATATTGAGATAACAGGTAGTAATGTATTATGAAAATGGAGACATCTTCTAAAAATTGCTGACAAAATAATGAGGTTAGTGAATTTTTGGGGGCAGTATATTTTATGAATGCCAGCACAATCACTGGCCTAATCTTCCATCACATATTGTGCTGTTAGATCAGTGTATATGTAATCTGTTCTACTTATTATCCATAACTGCTAAATCAGTGTATATGTAATCTGTTCTACTTATTATCCATAACTGCTAAATCAGTGTATATGTAATCTGTTCTACTTATTATCCATAACTGCTAAATCAGTGTACATGTAATCTGTACTACTTATTATCCATAAGAAACTGCTAGATCAGTGTATATGTAATCTGTTCTACTTATTATCCATAACTGCTAAATCAGTGTATATGTAATCTGTTCTACTTATTATCCATAACTGCTAAATCAGTGTATATGTAATCTGTTCTACTTATTATCCATAACTGCTTAATCAGTGTATATGTAATCTGTTCTACTTATTATCCATAACTGCTAAATCAGTGTACATGTAATCTGTACTACTTATTATCCATAAGAAACTGCTAGATCAGTGTATATGTAATCTGTTCTACTTATTATCCATAACTGCTAAATCAGTGTACATGTAATCTGTTCTACTTATTATCCATAACTGCTAAATCAGTGTACATGTAATCTGTTCTACTTATTATCCATAAGAAACTGCTAGATCAGTGTATATGTAATCTGTTCTACTTATTATCCATAAGAAACTGCTAGATCAGTGTATATGTAATCTGTTCTACTTATTATCCATAACTGCTAAATCAGTGTACATGTAATCTGTTCTACTTATTATCCATAAGAAACTGCTAAATCAGTGTATATGTAATCTGTTCTACTTATTATCCATAACTGCTAAATCAGTGTACATGTAATCTGTTCTACTTATTATCCATAACAAACTGCTAGATCAGTGTGCATGTAATCTGTTCTACTTATTATCCATAACAAACTGCTAAATCAGTGTATATGTAATCTGTTCTACTTATTACCCATAACTGCTAAATCAGTGTACATGTAATCTGTTCTACTTATTATCCATAACAAACTGCTAGATCAGTGTGCATGTAATCTGTTCTACTTATTATCCATAACAAACTGCTAAATCAGTGTACATGTAATCTGTTCTACTTATTATCCATAACAAACTGCTAGATCAGTGTGCATGTAATCTGTTCTACTTATTATCCATAACAAACTGCTAAATCAGTGTACATGTAATCTGTTCTACTTATTATCCATAACAAACTGCTAAATCAGTGTATATGTAATCTGTTCTACATATTACCCATAACTGCTACATCAATGTATATGTAATCTGTTCTACATATTACCCATAACAAACTGCTAAATCAGTATACATGTAATCTGTTCTACTTATTATCCATAACAAACTGCTAAATCAGTGTATATGTAATCTGTTCTACATATTACCCATAACAAACTGCTAGATCAGTGTATATGTAATCTGTTCTACATATTACCCATAACAAACTGCTAAATCAGTGTAATGTAATCTGTTCTACTTATGACCCATAACAACTGTTAGATCAGTGTATATGTAATCTGTTCTAGGTATTACCTGTAACAAACTGCATGTACCTACATGTACCAGTGCATTAAGTATTGGCAGATGTTATTTTTTTTATTAAGACTTTATTTAAAGAGGGAAACTCAATTAGCTAAGAACTAATCTGCCTTGAGGCCCTCATTCAAAGGAATTTACTTATTTTTGCTGCATCTCTGAAGCCATGGTATATACTGGGTTTGGAAAAAGGAATTAGAGTGGGCATTTCTAATCTCAACTGAAATACTATTCCAGAGCAAAGTTCCAGAGTATTGGAAACTTTTTAAAATAATTCCTTATTTGGTTTGAAATTTTTGTATTGTTTGGTAGACATTGATTGCAGGTGGGGAGTATTTCAAGGTAGCTTATACTTGAATAGTGATTGTCAATATTCAGGAGCATTATTATTGGCTATCCTGTACATTAATTTGGCTTTTCTTAAACAGATTCGGTCTTTAATAGGTAGTATTTTTAACTTAACAGCTAAATTTTCCTTGCTTTCTTTCTGGATTGATATTAACTCAAAAGCTCTTTTTTTGAGATGTGCCAGCTTTGCAAAGTTTTCATCATTTGAATTACCCCATACTGTATTACATTAGTCTAAATAGGGTTGTATGTTATAAAATAGTTTTCTGTGATTTTCCGGGAGAAAGTGTCTTATCCTACTGAGAAGACATAAACTTGAATTGACTTTTTTTACTGATATGTTTGATATGTTCAGTCCATGATAGGTTATTATCTACCAAAACACCAAGTAAACTATCATGACAGACCATTTGCAACCTTTTATCCTTCCATGTCAGACACAGTTCATCACTATCAAGTTTTGTTCTTTTGTTCCCTGTTGAGATAAGTAATATTTTAATTTTACCAGTATTAACCACCATGCCATTGCATGTGCACCAGTTGTCCAGTTTGTTTAGGGCATTCTGCAAAGAAATTTCAAGTTCTTGCTTTGTGTTTTGGATGTCTGACAATGTTGTGTCATCTGCATAGAGATTTGTAGATGATATGAAGTCCTTTAGTACAAGTGGTAGGTTATTAATAAATAAAATAAACAGTAATGGACCCAGAATTGAGCCTTATGGTACTCCACATCTAATTGTATGCAGTTTGCAGCAGGATACAACTTATGAGTAAAGATGGTAATCATTTTCATGGATTTGTGGTATATATTAATATAATTAAGACTGATCATTCTGCGAAACTAAATAAATTCCATCCCCTAACAATTTTCTGTATCATCCATAGTTTTAAAAACTCTCAAACTTGTATCAACAAAATGTATTCACTGTACTCTTTATTAACACCATTTGCCTGGACCCAACAAAAGAGACAATGACTTAATCCATTCATACAATCAATCTGTATAAAATGAAGGGTCTTCATGGAAGTAAACATTTTTTTGCATTTGGTCAAATTGAGTCCTTTTTGAGAGGTCATTATTAGTGTTCAGTTTTTCTTTAGCCACAGCTATCAATTTGGACAAATTATCTTAAGGTGTTTCCGAGAATGGTTTTATTTCATGCTTTTAAAAAACTTAAATGAAAATCATATTCATTGGTTTATTGGCTGGCATATTTTGTATGAAACTGAAAGGTCTGCATGACAAATTATTGGGTTTGATCCAATTCTGTTGGGATTTTTGTTGTTTATAGGAAGTTACAAAGGCTTGTCTGCTTTTAGTTTATTTATCAATTACATTCATACTGGATATTAGACTACATCATACAACTTTGTCAAATCCACCTGATAACCAGAAAAGAACTGCTTGCAAATGTTTGAAAGACAATTCCTTCATACTTTACATACAAGATGCATGCAAAGCAATTTTTTTCTGAGTGCACATGGTCATTGTAAATACCATTAAACAACCAACTGAACAGCCTACACATGCAGCTATAAAAAAAGTAACATTTTTGTACATTTTTCATTTATCTTCTTTTTGAAAAAGTTATTTATGGATACATTTTCATTTTTTGTATCTTCTATAAAATTTGATTCTTTGGGTACATTTCATTTTTTGTGCCTCTTCTTTCTATAAAAATCTATTTTTGGAGGTACATTTTCATTCATTGTGTCTCTTTTTCTACAAAAGTTAAATTTGTGTACATTTTCATTTTTTGTGCATCATCTTTCTAAAGAACCAGTGTAATCTAATGGCATCTTTTTTGGGCTCAAGACATGTAATCAGCTGTGACCTGGCCAAAAATGCCCCAATCAAGAGGTGTAGTAAATGGATTTCATTTTAAGAAACTGTCCATTTCAAAATATGGACAACATCCAGGGAGTTCAAATACTGCATGTTGTCTACACACTTACATATCTCAGTGACCTGAATATGTGACAATCAGTAGCAAAATATTTTTAGAACAATCCATATTCATTAAAAATTCTGAAAACTAGTTCACTTGCAGGGAATTATTGTGCCAAAAAACTGAGTATTGGTAGTAATTTTGTTTCATGCATAGCATTTTACATCTGTTTGACAAGATTTATTTTCCTCATGTACACCATACCCTGGGTAACTCACAGCCTTATGACTTGTGAACCCGCTTATAACATGGGATCAGTTGTGGCTCTAATTTATTTTAATAGAAAGCACCCCAAAACTGACCCTTATTTGTTGAACATGAAGAAAATTGTCATCAAAAATGATAACTGAAACTTTGATATGAAAATGGTTGATATGACCTGGAAATTTGAATCAACATTATAAAATTATCAACTATTAATATGAAGTCATGTATTTTGATAAAATCCTTTTCAAACAACATTCTTAGAATATAGTAAAGAACTATAAGCAACAAAAATGAAATTGTCATTAATGCCTGATTGTGGCATCACTTTATAAATAAATACCAATCAAATAAGTTTTTTTTATGAAATGCATATTTTATTAGTTAAGTTTAAGTGTAACATCATAAATACAATGTACCATGTTGTATTCAAACATGAAATATTTCAATCTTCAATAGCAGCTGTGTCCATGCGCATTTCTGTGAGAACCTAATTGAGTGCCAATCCCTAAGAATTTGTTGTATTGTTGCACTGAATTAAAGATGACCTCCTTCCTTGTATTAACATGTTAATTGTGGTTTTTGTATCCAATAAAGGGATATGGACTAAATAAAAAGTTAAAAGGATGGAAATCCATCATATATAAGAGCTAGCGGCCTAGTGTCAAGTCAACTCATTTCAACAATTAATGGGACACTGTTATGATTTTTTCGTTGAACGTAATATACTTAAACCATCTTATTTTTTCATACTCATTTGCAAATATGATCAATGATAGCAATTTAACCAAGCAAAATGAATACTTGACATAAAATTCTGTTCACAGATACATTATATTAATGAACAGCTAGTTTCAGAATTTGCAGTTATTTGTAAATCCTCATGGATGTAAAGTTTCACTTTTACTTTCAATGAAATTATGGCATCAATATTTTATTATAGAACAATTTTTAAAAAAATGACTATCAATGATGGCTGTTTCATGAATTAAATGCTGGGGGTTTTTTAATAAAAGAAATCCTGTTTAGTTGTGAATTTGAATCAAGAACTTCTCTGGGTCTGTGCTGAGTATGCTTCTTGCATTGCATTCCATAAGAGTAATGAGCAAGACAGGAAGTAAACAAATCATCAGGGAACCAGACTACTCAACAACAATATAAAGCAGTGATGTAATACAAAATGTTTTTGCACACATGTAAAGGTTGTTGAAACCAGTTGGAATAATATTAATGATTTCACAATGGTGATATCTTGAAAAAAAAGGTCATTTTTACATAAAAATGAACAACTTCATTAGAAAAAGTGCTTTATTGACAATTAATCCCAATGCTATTTTAAAACGAGTATTTAGTCATTAAACAAATCAATTTACCCCACGCCTCCCATCAGTTTTCTTTAAGTCCAGCAATGATGGTAGCATTATTATGGTAGTCCCTTGATAGCTCCTGCCATATGCAGTCTATGTTTTTGGACCCAGTTGTGAGTTCTTGTGGAAGAGGTTTATTTTGCAGCCTTGCCTTTTATATTTTTAGAAATTTAATTTCAAATTGTACAATATAGGATTGTGCTGACTTATATTGCATATCAAATAAAATAAATTATGTTGTAAGCCACTACTAATTAAGTTTCTCTCTCTCTCTCTCTCTCTCTCTCTCTCTCATACACACACACACACACACACACACACACACACACAATTCGTACAGCTTTCTGTTTAATGCATTCAATATTCTTCACTGGATGGCAATCTGAGTTAGGACTTTGGACTTGCTGAATTTATTCAAAATTCAAGAACACATCCTATATCAACACACATACTGCCTTATGAAATTATGTGATTGATTTTCTGAAACAAAGCTGTTCAAGACACAAGTCAGTTATTTTTTAAAGTGGCAAATGACAATAAAAACCTTTACAACACAAACAATAGGCAATGTTGTGGCTATACTCCTAACATAATAATGGATAGCTACAGAACTAGACAAATGTGGCATTCAGAAAGGTGCAAGTTGAGATTTCCCTCCCCCACACAAGTACAGATACTTTCTTGACAAAATGCTGCATGAAAAGCAAACTATTTTAAAATGTTCTGATATTTTGTGGTTGTGGCTATTAAAATCAAAACACATAATTTCCCAGTCACCCAATGAAAAAAAAGACATTTCCTGACTACAACTGAAGGTGAATATGTCACAGTTTACCATTTCTAGATGTCCAATTAGTAAGAAACTATAACATATTCAATGTTCTACAATGTTTTGGACATACCAGAATATACTTGTAAATAATTCATTTTTTTAATGAAATAATTAATTTTTTTTTTATTTTCAAAGAAATTCTTTTTACTTCTAAGTCTTTTTCGTTAAATTTTCATGCTTATGTATCAAAGCTTCCCAGATCAATAAAAACTACATGTGTTTTTAAACTAAGTTTTCATCCAATTCTTACTTCTTTAAGTATAACTGGATGCCTGAATGTACTCAGGGACAGGTACAATTAGAGGTGAGATGAAGACATCAACCTAGATCTACTGCTGTCTGGACCAAACACTGAAATACTTGACATTCCGATTATTATCAGGTTAAAATAATAATACAAATCAGTTATATGGTTGAACAGATGACACAAAATATTTCTTAATTTGACATTATTGAGAAGAAATAAAAGGACTTAAATTTCCTAATATTAATCACGGAAAATAATTATTTATGCAGCATTATTATGTATGGGACATTTAACTGTTATTCATCAAACAATTTTGAGACAGAGATTTGTATCAGTTTCTTGTTAAAATGAACTATCTGTGCCCCTTTTTGGATTGTGAAGATGTTTAGATTGTGTGTCCTTGTAGATGATCAAAAATAAAGTATGCAATGAAATTGAGTGAATAGATCTGAGAGATCTTTCATGTTAGTGACTGTTCTGTAAGTTGTTTGTGTCAGGCCTGATACTGGAACAAAGTTTCTTAAGTAGTACTTATGTCCTTCAAAAGTTCTGTTTTAATTTATATGTTCAAATCTCTAACTTATCTGAGTTTGCATGAAATTATTTGTGATTCTTCAACCCAGCTAACAAAAATAAATGATAAAATGATATCTTAAATATTGGAAATAATAATAATAATAATAATAATAATAATAATAATAATAATAATAATAATAATAATAATAATAACAAATTTTGTTCTTCAGAAGGTAACCCATTAGTTTAAAACACAAGTTACTCTTGATGCCCTCTATTATATAAAAATATTTGCAAATGCAAGCGCAAATCTGTTATTGCAGAGTTTATTTACAATGTAATTTCATGAAAAAGTTAAATGGAATAAACATGAGCAAAATATTGTTAGGAAACTGAGAAAATACAACACAATGACTGGCATTTAATTAAGTCATTCTTTTCACATCTTTAGGAAAACTATTCCAAATTAATAGTGCACAATATTCAACAACAAAAATCTTAAGTAATTCTTTTTGTGGGTTTTTAATTTGTAATTATTACTTGATTATGACCAAAGAAGGTTAAATATGGATTTCCTTGCAGTTGTTTGAAGTAACTGATGAACCTCTTGATTTTAAATTTTGCAAACAAATTGGACTTTTTAATAAAATTTGGTTCAAATTATTCCTAGTATATCCATTTCATAAATGGAATCTGTACAATTCTAAGCTAGTATAATTTTAAATGACCTGGTGTCCCCATACACTATTACAATTATCAAAGAATGGCTGAACCTAAATCTATGTTCAATAGGGAGAAAGTATTTACAATACACTTGGAGGGGCCTCGAGTAGCGTTAAACCCTACAACAACAACAATACACTTGGATAGCAAGCTGAGTGTAAATAGACATTTTTTATTGCACGACTAAATCTCCATCACGTTACATTGTTATCAACAAGCTCAATGAGAACTTTATTACATACCACAACCTGCTGTAATAAAGATCCAGTGTTGTTTCAAACAGTCTTAATCTGGAGTGATGCAAATTAAAAAGACTTAGATCATATTTCAAGTTATTCAACTCTGTTTATATCAAGTTTCTAAATCTAGGTACCCTGCAACTTGTTTTGTAGTACAGTTGAGGTAAAAATGCATCTGATAGCTAGTCTCACCAGAAAAAGAGATCTTTTGCTGTAACATTATTTTGCAAGAACTGAAGTAAATAATTGATGATAAAAAAGGAGGGGATCTAGTACTTAATTCAGCACTGTGGAGCAAAATACAAATTGATCAATTTTGAGCACTCCATTTTATTCTATTTTGGAACCTCTCAGTGAAGTCAAGTAAACCATTTTAAAGTTGTCAATCTAAAGTTATAAATTGGTAGATTCTCAAGAATATGAGTGGTTAAGGCCAATGATTTTCTGAAATATGCTAAGACTGTACCAAATTTTCCTCCCTCTAGGATTTTCAGCCATTTATCTAATGTTGCTATGTAAACAAGTGTCTGGGCCTAAATTCCCATGAGTTGCATAATATAAGTTGTCACTTACAAAGAAGACCATAAATTTACATATTTTCTATTAATTTGGAAAGGGTCTTAAGAATTAAAATTGCTATTGGTCTAAAGTTATGAGCACAAGATATGATTTAATTGTCCTAATAGGGGTGATTTTACCTACCTTCAGGACTTAGCAAAACTGACTAATTTTAATATTTGACAATATATGTAATGCATTCTGCTATGCCATGACAGGCTTCTATGACATAGTGGGCTGCTATGCCATGACAGGCTCTGCAATGGGTTGCTATGCCATGACAGGCTCCTATGACATAATGGGCTGCTATGCCAGGACAGGCTGCTTGCAAATGTCTTAGGCCAATTTGATCTAGTGCCATATTTTTGACAAGTTCAGAAAAATCTGAATACTTTATCTCTCTGAATTTCAGAAATGTAAAAAGTGTATCATAGGTCAAGTTTAATTTATTCACTACACCTTTAGACAATCATAATTTGTCACATTTGATAGATCTTTAAGTTTAGAAGGTATAGACAGATTTTTTTCAATTATCACCCTTTGAATCAACAGAGTTTGCTTGGAGCAACACTACTGCATTAGCCATTACTTTACTGTGAAGCACCATAAATAAACTGAAACTTACACAGAGAAGTGAAATGTTTTAAGTGAGATATTTAATGCCTAATGTATTTTGCAATACAACTGAATGGACTAACGACATAAGACAGAGACAGTGGCCAAATGTCATGTCCAGTGACTTTGACAACTATTTAATCTCACTGAAAGCAGTATATGGAAAAGAAATGAAGAACTTTAAAAGCTTACAAAAGTTTAACTACTTCCAGAGTGGAAATGTCAATACAATTTTGCACAATGCATCGACTTTGGAGAATAAAATTATCATAAAGGAGAATTACACTCATCACGGTCAGTAAATAAAGTAAATGAAGCTTACATTTTTTGTATCTTGAAGGGGGTTGTTAAAAATGGGTGGTGTACATGTATACTGGGGCAAGGACACAAATGTTGTGTCTGCCAGAAGTTACTTTATTTTCATATCCCAATTTAAGCTTTGGAAATGGATTTCCTTCAGTTGACCTCCATATAACAATGTTCTGAATGAACAAAAACCTTTAATGTAATATTTTTCTGTTTAAAGCTTCCATCCACTCAAGTTTCAAAGGCTATTCTGAGAGCATAATGTGAAATATGTAAGCAACTAAACAGCACATTCACTGTAGATTTGTGTTTTTCACATAAGGATTTTTTCCATCTATTTATTTTTCTCGAGTTGTTTGTACGTCTTCTGACTGAACTTAAAGTTCCACTGCCTTTTTTTCTACTTTGCTTTTTATACCTGTCATAAAAATAATGCATAATTGAGAAAAAATAAATGTAAATACAAAACAGCTGATTAAGTGACAGAGGAATTCACAGGAGTGTAATGGCTTACGTACCACATGACAGAGAATGGCAGTGCCAATGAATAATGGCTCAGTGCCAGATAAACCTGTGTATATTTGCAAAGACTTGTCATTACAATACTACCTAACAAAGATCAGAAACATCCTATCCTTCTTGCTGAAATTATTTTAACAAAACTAAATTTATCACTTTTACCTACCCTAAGCTTAAAAAGTTTATTGAAAAAAAAAACCACTGGGATTCTGTTTTTCAAGCTACAACTTTCTGGCAGTAACCTTCCTTAGAACTGTTTTTGCAACTTTATTCCTCCAGAACTAGTTATCTCCTTCAATACCCTAATCCTTAGCTCTGTTTCCATTTCTCACAGCTTGAAGACTGTTGGTATTGTCCATCCTGGTTAGTGTTCCAACTTTTACTGGTGTTTTATTTTTTTATTATTTCAAGGCAAAGTGTTGATCAACTACATCTAAGGGTAACTTCTCCTGGTTTCAAAGGTTTCATTCAGATTGACAAACATCTTAGCTGTATCCTGGTAATAATACAACTATCCAGGTTGAAGGTTTTTTTGAAGATCTATATTTGATAGTGATGTGGTGGTTATCTGGTTATCTTAAGAGGTAATGATTTTATATCCACTGGTAAAAAATGTTGAAAAATTATCACTAAGACCAACCTGAGGTATGGAAATGTTTCCTACTTTTTCGTTACTAATCCAATATCAAATGAAGGACTACTGAGTGATTCTTCCTTTTTACAAGCAAAGAAAATATTCTACATTTACTTAGTACAATGCAATATTTGTTAAAATTAGCAAGAGAATGTTATTAACAATATCTCTATTTGCATTATGCTTTGTCTGTATAAAGTAATGCTATAAAATCCTTATATAAAGTAGCACAACACTTTTCAGTACATGTTAAACATGGTCCTTAAAGATTGGGGCAAATGTTGTTCATAAAATATCATTTCTTTAGAATTTTGGTTTTATTAATGGGCCTCTAAAGGATATCCAACTCTACAAATGACCTTGAGCTAATTTCCTTCTTGTAAATTATTTAAAAACAGGTCTTATATATGAGAAAAAGTTGTTACAAAGTTGTGATTCATGTTTGACTGACTATGCCATAACCCGTGATTCATGTCTAATTCAGTGTGCCATAGGCTGTATTTCATGTCTAATTGAGTGTGCTACAGGTTGTTTCATGTTGATCAAGTGTGCCAATAGGCTGTATGTCATGTTTATTGAGTGTGTGATTGGCTGTATTTCATGTCTAATTTAGTATGTCATAGGCTGTGTTTCATATTGATTGTGTGTGCCATAAGCTGTATTAAATGTTGATTGAGTGTGTTATAAACTGTATGTCATTGTTTGATCAATTGTGCCTTAAGCTGTATTTCATGTTGATTGAGTGTGACATAAGCTGTACTTCATGTTGATTGAGTGTGTCATATGCTGTAATCATGTTACTTGAGTGTGCCATAGCTGTATTTCATGTTGATTGAGTGTGCCATGAGTTGTATTTCATGTTGATTGAATGTGCCATGAGCTGTATTTCATGTTGATTGAGTTTGCCATGAGCTGTATTTCATGTTGATTGAGTGTCATATGCTGTAATCATGTTAATTGAGTGTGCCATAGCTGTATTTCATGTTAATTGAGTGTGCCATAGCTGTATTTCATGTTGATTGAGTGTGCCATGAGTTGTATTTCATGTTGATTGAGTGTGGCATTAACCCTTTTTTGAATACATCCTAATACATCAACCTCCAAGACATTTTCGGTTAACCTAATGCCTATTTGTGTTAGAAATATGTTTATCATTGGTTCTTTTGCCTGAGAATGAGCAGAAGGGTAAAAGTTGGACGTTTTTTTGCTTAACGGATCCATCATTTTTGTGTCGAGACCCCTCTTTATTCTAAATGCCCATCTTATCCTACTTTTTGCAAAGGTTCACCTGTCTGTGTGCAGTTCAGACCTGTCCGTCTTAGATCTGAGGCCCAAAAGACTAATATTTGGACACAAAATCAGATTCCGACCTTGGGCAAATTTCGGCTGGAAAAACTCTGGTCCGAAAAGCGACGTTTTTCTCTCTATTTTGTAGTGCAACTAAAACATCCATATTATTTAGTATCATCATAAAGCTACATCTGTCTACCTTTCTATAATACCACTCACTTTAATGTGTCATACACGACCTTGACACTACAGATCTCAGAAGTAGGCTACCACCTCTTGCCCCATAAATGTGGTGCCAGGGGTTAGTGAGTTAAGCTGTATTTCATGTTGATTGAGTGTATCATAAGTTGTATTTAGTGTTTTTCATGTTTAATTGAGCATGCCTTTAGGTGTTTTTCATGTTTGTGACTGAGTATGAACAAGCTAGCTTAACTTGGGACATTTAAAGATGATGTTTTGCATGCTTGATTGAACACAATGAGCATGCTATAAGCTGTGTTTTGTATGACTAAGCATGCAACAATTGTATTTCATGTCTGATTCAGCATGCCATACAGTGTTTTGTATTTGACTGAGCATGCCACAGTGTTGTCCATGCTTGAGTGAGAATGCCCTAAGCAGAGTTTTATATTTGATTGAGCATGCCATATGCAATCTTTCATATTGGATTCAGTATGCTATAATCTATCAAAATATTTATTTAAAACTAAGACATTTTTTTTCCAGACAGATCATACAACTGCAGTTCTGTTCCCATACATAGATTTCAAGCCTTTCCTTCAAGGTTTCATTTTTTTCTCAATCAATGAGATCAATGTTATCTTTTTCATTCTTAAAACATGTCCAGTAGATGCTTGCAATCTTAAGTAAATAGAGCAGTATACATTTCACCATATTTTATTTTTCACCCCTTTAGTATGCACTGGTCCTATAACGAGCTCGATTCATGTAGGAAGCAAATGAACATAAACATAAAGAAACCATCTTACCTCTGGACATTTAAACAAATCGTTCTTCTCTGTTCTTGACTCAAATACAACTTTGTTCTTGGAATCTCTGGTCCACATCACCATGTTTTCTACCAGGGAGTCATGGTCCTCGAGGATGCGCTCTAAAAGTTTTGAAAGAAGTGAAGGTTAAATGTATGTATATGTTGTAACTGGCTACCTGGGCAATATATATGTTCTAACTGAGGCCTTGACAATATGTATGTTCTAACTGATATCTGGATAAAATGTATGTCTTAACTGAAGCATGGACAATTTGCAAGTTCTGAGACCTTTACAATATGTATGCTCTGTATGATGCCTGGAAAATATGTATGTTCTAAATGAGGCCTGGATGATATGCATGTTCTAAATGAGGCCTGGATGATATGTATGTTCTAAATGAGGCCTGGACAATATGAATGTTGTCTTAAAGACTTGTATGCACTGACTTAAAACATCTCATGATACAAGGAATTAAAGGGCTCCTGATGACAATGTAAAGGGCCTGGGGCAACCATTTATTTGTCCAATTTTGAAAATGTGGAGATTAGCAGATCCACTTTCACACATGTACTTTCTTACCATTTGTGGATGTAGGGTAATGAAATAATTAGAAAAGCATAATTACCAGATAACTGAATAATTAGGGGCATCATATTATAGATGCCCAACATTTCATTTGAGCTTATTCATTGGATAAAATACCAGCAAAACTTGTACATGATTGACAAATTGGCCCAAGTTACCATTTTACAAACTGACATTGGACATAAAGTGCCCATAATCATTCCATGTAAATGTCTGCTCATTATGTCTTCCCGATTTTTTAAACACTCTATAGTCACAAAACAAAGTGTGAAAACGTATCTCCTGGATCATGTCAAATTTAATGGAACACTTTATCCTTTACACCACATGGTCTTTAACTATATTGTGCTTTGTTGTCAGTTCACTAT
Source organism: Potamilus streckersoni (assembly GCA_016746295.1). Taxonomy (NCBI): domain Eukaryota; kingdom Metazoa; phylum Mollusca; class Bivalvia; order Unionida; family Unionidae; genus Potamilus; species Potamilus streckersoni. The sequence continues at coordinate 3,784,432 of JAEAOA010000895.1, read as the reverse complement.
ACCATCAAAACAAACATGTCATGCCCAGGCCCAAATTATGGAAGAAAAAAAAAGACCAACTAACTTTATCCTCCCTCAAGCCTTATTTGGAGACCTGATAAAAACAAAACTTCACCCTCCCACTTTACCAGTAATGTATGTCAAATGGGAGTTACTTACTTTGTACCTAGTTCATTAGCACTTTCTCAAACGATAACTTAAAAAACAGCTGAATGGATGAAATAATTGTTATGCATATCTATTTTGTGTGTTTCACTTTTGGCATGTGTCATTTGGAGTAATTTGGCAAGATGGTTCAGTATTGCAATGGGGAGGTATTGTGAAATAAGAGGCTGAGTGGTGAAGTTTGTCACCTAGGATTATAGTGACATACAATCTTAACAGACTCTTGTAAATGTATATTGTGAACAACTGATTCATTCCTAATTATTGATTCTTGTTTTAAGTACAGTCTGCAGATGTATTTAACGTTGTGCCTGGATTTTTATTAGACAGGAAATGCTTGCTTAAACTACTGGCATTAAAAAGTGCTCATATGGTTAAAGAAACATTTCAGAATTAATGTAAATATATTCTAAGACATTCTGGCCAATGCCAATGTGATACATCACAACTGTTGTCTCATCAGCACACTCAAAAATATTGGTACATCAGCACATTAAGGATCTGGTATTCATTTGGAACACTTTATTCTCTAGACTTTAGATAGAACTTTGAAGAATGTGTTTTGGATTTTATCAGCAACACTGTATTTTCCTCTTAAATTTGTTATTTTTTAAGTTAGAAAATTAAATTAGTTGTCAAGTTTTACAAAATCATTTGGTTTTGCTTCTTTCTCTTACTTAGTTTATGACCATGGAGTTGTAACATAATGTACTTGGGTGAAATTCTATAGTATAGTTTTACTGATTAGTTTAGAACACTATAAGTTGCATTTTCATTTTATCAAAAACAGGAGTCCAAAATTTATAAAATTTCTCACCTTGTACATTTTCTAAAATGTAGTATATGGGCTCATTATTTTAAGAAGCTTTTTAAAAATAATTATTATTAAAATTGAAATATATGTGGGACCAAGCATTGGATTATTAACCTCAAAGAGTCTCTCATTTCCAAATCTGTCTAATGATAACCTCTAAAACACAAAATATGTTTTCATTCAAACAAAATCATTCTCTTTTTCAAAATATAATCAAATTAACTCCACTGCTATATTAACAGACTGACAATAACAAAAAATATAATACCACCCCAACCCACCAATTTTTACCTCCAGTTACTGAATCAACATTTGATAAATGCATGTAAGATTCAAGAAACAAAACTGTATCTTCCCATCATAACAAGGAATGCAATTTGAAATTCAAATGAGACATGTTTTGAAAATGACACAGGATAAAAATCTACCCTAAGTTTGAGGTAACAACAATTAAAAATTAAATTTGCCATGGCTAAAGAGAAACAACTCTTACTAGCAATAAAATTCAAATTAAAATTGTATAACTTTGAAAAACTTTAACCCATCATTTACCCATGAACAATTCTGGCATGTGCTCCACAACAGCCATTTCTGTGTTGAGTCGGATGTGGTTTTTGTCAGACAAGATTTGTATCACCTCTGCAATGGTCATCTTCTCATCCACCAGTATACTCTTACTGCTGCCATCCTTAGCAAACGCTCGCACAAACAGCTGCAGAAAAAATATTAAATTATATTTTGTTGAGAATAAAAGATGAACATGATCCTTCTAGAAAATAGAAGCACATACATTGTACATTCCTCAGCATGACAGTCAAAAACGTGTTAAAAACCAACAAAAACAAAACAAATTCCAAAGTTTTGCCATCTTTAAAACAATGACAACAGAGTTATCTTACCTTATTCTACAAATTCACATTTTATGAAATTGCTATAATAATGAGTGATCAGTGTGAAACATCACATAGATTTGCAATCATATACAATTTTTAAATCTTATTTTTAAGACTGTTTATGAGACAACTAATTAAATTTTAACAAGTTGTTTCAATCAGATAACTATTACTTCATGTGGTTGATGCTGTACTAAAACTATAACACTAAGCAGAAAAGATGGATTTCATAATGTCGATAACAATGTGTTAGACTGATGTAAATGATGTATCTTCATGTGGATGACATTGCACCAGACTGTAATAATGTGCTTTAAATGATAGCATAATGTAGATGCATAATTGTTCCAAACAGAAACACCATGGTGTAAAAATGAATTTCTTTATGTGGATGATATGACACGCTGTAACACCGGTATACTGTAATGTAAATTATGAATTTGATCACCAAGTGCTGCCAAAAAGGTGCTTAGTATTTAAAAAAAAAAGAAGGAAGGAAACATCAACCTTTGCACAATCTTTCATTATCTTCCTTGTAATTCAAACATGTATACAACTGGTCAGATTATTTTAAAAATTGACATACAATGAAATATCTTCTAACATAACTGTAACTAACAGTATCAATCTAATACACTGCATCACTATTTCGAATTACCAAATACAAAAATCAGCAAATTCTGCTACTTAACTTTTGGGATCATGCATTTACATACTTTTTTAATTTTGGCCTCCTTGATCTTTTCTAATGCGATTCTGATCTTGTCTGCCTTAGACAAAGTTTTCTGTTCTTCCTGTAATGAAAATCACCACAGATTAAATCAATTTTATCGAATGACCATAACACAGTGAAACATGTCTCGCTACACATCTTCATGAAAAGGGCATGTGGAAAACAACTACATTGATAAACTTTTTTTCTCAACTCCACTCACACCAAAATTATGGGTATATGTACATGAACGTAGGAAGGCAGGTATGTCTGTGTGTGTGTACAGTGTTTGAATGATATTTTTTCTCAGACAATGCCCATTTTTTAAAATTATTTTTTACTTTTTTTTCAGCAGAAAGTCTGGACAAATTGAATGTTACTGGTAATCAAAATCTCATTTAACTGCTACAATTTGTGTGTAGATTTAATGTTGCATAAGCCAAGGCACACCAATGCTTGTTTACTTCTTAATTAGTATACAAACTTGCTTCTGATTCACTAAATTAATATCTGCTAAACAGTATAAGTGAGCTTTGCAAGAAAAGCAGCATATTAGCAAAATGTTGTTGCCCATACATAAGTGCATTGCAGTGTCTTTGCCAGAATAAATGGCACAGAACAAGTTCAGATATATTTAAGATAGCAAATAAATCAAACAATGACAGATACACACACCTGAGTATAAACTATCATGGCCATATAGACAGGAGATTTGTAACTATGGTTATCCCTGTTATAAAATATATTAACTGGGGGTGTGATTCTAAAGTAATCAAGATTCAATGGCTCAAAGTATTTGTTCTGTCAAACTTCTGATCTCATTATGTAGCTATTGTAAAGAATACACTGGCTATAATTTATGGCTTATCCAATATTGGATATATTTCCATAAAAATATTAAACATCTACTACTGTTGAACAGGTGTGCTTGTAAATTAAGCATTCAAAGTAAAGAAAAACAATGCTAAATTTTCAAGGAAAATCATTTAGTAACATAATTCACTCAGTAAATCAGACATCAAATATAATGATTTGAGAAAATCCACAAATATCCTGCATATCTTTTTTCCTCAAGCATCATTTTAGCAAGTGTTTTTCACCCCCCAAAAGATGGCCAGCTAATTAGATCAAACACTTCATGTCTCATCTTTGTTACCCTTAATTAAAATTTACCTTACTGGGTCAACAGTATTTACATTTTACTGAAACCTTTTTTGAAAGATATATTTTAAAATTTTTCACTGACAAAATGTCTTTGATCAATGCAACATTTTACTTAATAATTTTTAATTGTGGCAGATACAATTAGCTTTGGGGAGAAAATCCAAGAAGGAATGCAAGTTTCACTTGCTGAACACTTTTCACCAATATCAATGGTTTATAAAATTTTGAGGCATCAAAAAAGACTGCTTCCTCCAATCCATGAACTTTTAGTATCAAAAAGCTGTAAATTTCTCAAAACAATAAAAATTGATAGCCACAAAAATTTCACAGTAGTTATCTGTGTGTGCTTGTACACAAAATTCATCATTACCAAATATTGCTTAAAAATTTAAGTCAGTCTGGCAATGGCACACTTTCAATATGCTTCACTTTTTCACCCCCATCACCAAAAATTTTATAAACAGGAATCACTGTGTACTAGTAACAATGATGTTTTGGCTTAATTACAACAATGAGTTTTTTGTTAAAGTGCTCTTGTACATAAACATACATACATACATACATACATACATACATACATACATACATACATACATACATACATACATACATACATACATACATACATACATACATACATACATACATACATACATACATACATACATACATACATACATACATACATACATACATACATACATACATACATACATACATACATACATACATACATACATACATACATACATACATACATACATACATACATACATACATACATACATTTTACTTTTTCATTTTCAGTATCTAGCTGTCAGCAGGGTTCCCACACAGAACAGAAGAAAGGGTTTGCCTGACATTTCCATGACATTTTCAAGACCAAGTTTAATGTTCCCATGACACTTTAATATCCAGTTCATGTGGGAAAGCAACTTCTAGATCCTAAACATCACTAACAATATCCACAGGGAGGGACTGAGGACTATTTCTCCTCTTCAACCTTACAGTTTATCACCAGAACATAAATTACATGAATTTTATTAAAATCAATTTGTTCAAATGCAAACTTCCTTTGGGAAAACATATATCCAAGTTGGTTTACAAACAACTGGTTTAAAAGACTGACTTAGCCATGGCTGACAAAATTATCAAATTCTTTAACAATTTCAGAATTTGAAAAAAAATATTACCCAATTTTTTCAGAGCCAGAAAAGCCAATAATTTTGTCCCAGGTTTTCATTGATTTTCCAGAAACCTTTTAAAATAAATTGACTGAGATTGACACACTGCATAATGATTTGACTTGAACCAAGAAGTTGATTAATTTTAATTTTGCTCTATTTAAATTTCAGAAAATAGTCTTAACATCTTTTTTGTCTTAACTTTGGTATGGATCTACTAAGATACAGAAACATCAAAATTGTTTAGGTTATCATGGAACATAACAGTATTTAGGTTTTGGGTTTTTGCGGGTTTTTCTTTTTAATTACTCATTGCAGTTTGGTCCATACCACAGTTATATTTTTAAGGTCATGTATATTTAATTTATAGTGTGTACCTACCTGCCTTTTGCCATGTTAGTAACTGAAGGTTATTAAGTTTTGCTTACCTGACTTTTGTCATGGTTTTAAGTGGTAAACAATATGTTTACTAAAATTTATGTTCAAGGCCTAACCTCGCTTAAGAGTTATTTTGGAATCATTGTGAATTCGTTCAGAGACATTCTGGAGTATATCATTGGCATATCAAGACATTCAAAACTGAATTCATTCAGAATGTTCTAAACCTTCCAGACTTTTGATAGGACATTTCAAATTATTTAGAATTGTTGTTGTTTAGTTTCATGCCATTTTTCAGCACAAGATAGTCTATAAATAGCAGCCAGTATAATTGGTAGAGGAAGAACCTGGAAAAACCCTGGGAAGAACCACCGACCCACAAGAAGCTATTGGCAGGCTTTCTCACGTACTCACTTTAGCTGAGCCTGAGACTAATACACAGAGGTGAGATGGCAGTGATCTGTAATGGTGAGCACTATAGACCACTCGGCCACTCTGGGCCCCCATTTTTTAGAATTTAATTCATAATTCTGCAAGAGTTTCTTAAATATTCACTTTGTAACTTAGAAATAGACATTATTTCTTGATTTTACTAAACTTGCTGATTTCTCTTCTTTCTGTTTTATAGTTTAAGACCTAGAGTCATAATAACAACTTTATTTAAATGTGAACAGATGAGGAAATTCATATGTAGAGAATCTATTTCAGCAAGCCATCACTTTCTGGATGAACCTAATTTGGTTCAGACTATTTCTGATATGTACATGGGCCAGCTGTGACTTCTAAATAAAAATACTTGTGAAAATGTCAAGTCAGCAATTTAGTTTTTAATATCTTTTCAGAGATTAGGGATACATTCAATATCAGAGGCAAGGCTACTCAAAAGCAGTATAATTACCTGTGATTTTTTTTGTTATTCAATAATTATTCTCAAATATTACCTGTCCCACAAACCACTCCATCAGCATCCTGCTACTGCCCTTACAGGGTTTGTTCAAAAGTCTAAAACTCTTTGCACAAGACACTTCTTTTATCAAACAAAAAGGTATGAGACGCCCATCATTCTTCATGCTGCAGGAAGACTTGGATGATGTGCATGCACAAACATATATGTACATATAGGTTATTGAAAGGCTCATTTAAAAAGATTAAGTTAATCCTGTTTTACAGCTAAACATATACTGGAGCTGAGATTCTCAAGGGAAAACTAGCTCTGATTGCATGTATTCTGCCAGACTGAAAAATCCGAAATGGAAACTTGTTATCCATAATTTTCCTCATGCAGTTTCCTTACAAAAAAAGGAGTATGGGGGGCTTTATGGTATATCTGTACAAGTATGCATTTCTGCAGCTGAATGAATCTACTGGTAACATTACTGTGAACATTAAGATCACTACCATATTTACTCACTGTCAAGTCAAACTGTAAAATAGAAACAAAACAGATCTGACAGCACATAATGCACTGGCAGATCTGGGTCAATACAGTTTGTTAGAAGTAATCAGCAGAACAAACAACAACACAGACCCTGATATGCAAGTGCATTATGCAACGGCAAATCAGGGTCTATATTTTGGCAGCTGGCCTGACTTACAAATGACTATATATTTCAAGCAATACAACAGCCTACTTGTACCAGAAAGCTTCTATATGTGGATTACATGGTCAGAAAAAACTCACAAATGAAGTGTATGCTGTCAATATGAGGGGATGATATATTCAGTAAACTCAAAAACTGATATGTATACTGTCAATATGAATGGACACATGGTCAGAAAACTCAGCAATTGATATACATGCTATCAATATGTGTGGATTACAAGGTCAGAAAACTCAGTACATGCTGTCAATATGAGTGGATGACATGGTCAAAACTGATGTGTATGCTGCCAAGGGGATGACCTCAGGTCAGAAAACTCAGTACATGTTGTCAATATGAGTGGATGACTTGGTCAAAACTGAGGGTGGATGACTTGGTCAAAACTGAGGTGTATGCTGTCAAGAGGATGACCTCAGGTCAGAAAACTCAGCAACTGATGTACATGTATCAATATGAGTGTGACATAATCAGAACAGATGTGTATGCCATCAATATGAGGGCATAACATGGTCAAAAAACTCAGCAACAGATATGTATGCTGTCAATATGAAGGCATAACATGGTCAAAAAGCTCAGCAACTGATGTGTATGCTGTCAATAAAGACAAATGGCCATAGAGTTAAGTCTTCCTACAAGGGTAACTTTTTCTATTTCACTACACCTATAACATTTTTATTTAAAAATTAATTAAAATACTGCAACTTCTAGATCATATATTAAAATGAACTCTAAACTACAACTATGGCAATGAATACTTGATAGGTTCTTGCTTTATTTAAAAAATTTTGAGTCAAAATTTGTCAAATTTCAGGCAGTTTATATACTGAAATAAAGATTAGTATGTCATACATTGAATGTTAACTTCAAAGTGACTAGCACCTAAATATTTGAGAATATTTTTCTTTAACTGAGGTTCTTGTCTTAAGTAGAACTGAAAAATGACTTGACAAATTATTTATCAAGTGCCCAAAAAATCTGAAATTTTTCTTGATCAGGAAAAGCTGGCTATTGAGTGGATATATAATGGAAGCCATAATACATGTCTGCAGAACATCACATAGGATAATTATCATCTTCTAAATTCTGATGTCTAGAGACTTCTTGAGGATCAGTAGTAAGCTACTGTGCAAACACATATATGCATCAATTATCCAACATTATATTCCCAAAGATGCTGGGACAAACTGCACCTACCATTCAAACTCACTTATAAGTCAGATTAAATACAAACTGCTAGACCAGATCGGTTGCCATATAATGCACTGGCAGATACCGGCCCATGCTGTTTATTAGGAATATAACAAACAACAAAGAACCTGATCTATGGACATATTATGTTATGGAAGACTTGGCTCTACGTTTTTTTTTTTTTTACAAATGAACAAAAGTTATAAGCAAGTATAGATGGTAATAAAACATCAATGGGGAAAAACAAGGTACAACAAAACAAGTGTAAAACACAATGACCATGTAAACTGTATTAACACACAGAGAAAAATACAACTGACATGTTACACTAATAAGAATCAATTTAACCTTAGCCTTTCAATTTACTTTGTAACTATTTTGTTGTTAATATGGTGAAAGAGACACTGTGGCAAATCTTTCAAAGGTACCTTAAACGGACCAAATGAATCCCCCCACTAATTCGGTCATCAACAAGGCAAAAAAGTAGTATATCCCTAAAAATGAATTATTTGCCACTTTGGTGCACAGTGTACCACATTTAAGTGCTGTCTGTGAGTAATGTACATGAGCAATTGACTTTGTATATACATATACTCCCTCTAGTTCTGGTGTAGTGGTGTACCAATTTCACCGATTTTATGATTGCCTTCAACCATAAAATGTCAAAGTAAACAAATGGTGTAAGGTACTTGTACAAGTGGGGCTAAAGATAGTACAATATTATAACTCTAGTTTTTGCAAAATTCCCCTTTTGTTTGTACCCCTCTACCAATATCAATAATGAAAATCTTTAATGTTATAAAATAAATGCACAGAACTTAGTCATTTCATTCCTTGATTTATACTTTTTAACCTATTACCAGGGTGGCCCTAACACATTCCAAATCTGTGCATTTCATGCTTAACAGACTATCCATACTAACATGGTGCCATATTGTGTACCCTATGGGTGACTATTTTCCTCACACAACACAGTTACATAGTTCATCCTATTCAGTAACTGCTGGATAATTCCATAAATTACCATAAGGTTGACAGTTGAGAGTTATAGATTTTTGCACATATGTAGACAGAAATTACAATGATTGTTAAATCTACCTGAACTGCAAATTAGTAATTGTCATTTTTTTTCCTTGCTCTTTTCCTCTTTTGATATTGAAAATATCAGAAGCAGACAACATATTATTTACCTTCATTGTCAATACATGAGTAGTTATGTATTCACCCCTTCACTGAAAATGGACTTGTCAAGGAAATGACAAGTGCACAAGATCATTTTATTACAATGAAAATTTTAGTTTGGTACCAAATGCACAGATGGTAACAGTGTTAGTGTGATAAACAGGTTTTAATTATAAATCAATGAATGTTCTAAGTTCTATGCATTTTTTTAATCACCTTTATGCTTTCCATTTTAAAATTGGGGGTGGGTGGTAAAATGGGGAGTTATATTCAAACTATAACCAGGAGAGAATGCAATTTATGTGCTCAGATTAACAGAATACTCTAAAAAGGCATCATCACATATTCTCTGATTTTCTTTGAAAAAAAGGACATATACAAATGGTTTAAGTGTATGAAGGTATTTCAGTTAAACAAAAAATACAATCTATCTAATGAATCCAGGTTAACCATCAAATAAAATCTTTCCAAAATCTCAAGACTTCTTCCCTATTTCTGCTAATTTCTTGGATCTCACCAATGTATCCTTTATTTTTCTATTATTAGATCCACAATAGTTCCATAATTTTTACACCTTTTTTTTCATCGCTAAGCAAACAGTTCTTCAAATAATATATATTATGTAATGATACATCCTAAAGACAAAACTGAAAATATCTCCAAATCTCTACCCTTGCATTTGAGTTCTACCCTGGGATTTGAGTTTCACCCTGACATTTAAGTTCTACCCTGGCATTTGTAGAACAGCTACTAGCTCCTAAATTTTCAAGTTTGCATTTATATCTTGAATCTCCAAATATCATGCTTTGAACAAGTGACCTTATACCCACATATTCCCATTTTCCATTATAAACAAAGGCATGTTTAGCTTGATCATTAAAGTGTCATCCGGCCATTTTATAATGTGCCAGCAGATTAGGGTCTGTGTTGTTTGTTCTACTGATTAGTTCTAAGAAGCAAGATAGACCCAGAGCTGCTAGCACATCATGAAATGGCAGATCAGGGTTTATAATGTTTGCATTTGGACTTGACATATATGGTTCCTTATACAGTGTTTGTATTTGGGCTTGACATATATGCAAGACTTGTTTGTATGTAATTGATCCAAATCATATACAATTATATATGGTTCCTTGTACAGTGTTTGTCATCATCATCATCATCATCATCATCTCCATCATCACAAGTTTTAATTTGTACCTGCTCTTCTAGATATTCCCTATCAATCCTATCTATAGGATATAATTCATTGGAAAATAAACCTGGTCAACACCCAAGTGTGTACAAAATGTTTGGGGGTTTTTGTTGACTATATCTGTTTATGTATTTCGCTACAAAAAAAATTCTGTCACCTTACTTTTTGCAATAAATCTTTTTACATTTTAATTTGACATTACTTTATGATCCAGGTAATTAGTTCCAAGTATTTTTGTGTAAATGCTAGGTAACCACTTCTAGAGGTACTGTGCTTAAATAATCACTGGACACAATTATTGGCACTCTCAAAGCAGCTAATCCAGTAATTTGTGTCTGTCCTAATGTACGTCTCTCTAGTTGGGGAAATGTTACACACACACACACACAATAAAAAAAAATAATACCATCTATCCTCACTTCTCAAATGTATCCAAATACAAACTGCATAGACCCATTATGTCATTGCATAATGTGCTGTCAGATCTGGATCTGTGCAGTTTGCTGGATGTAATCAGTTGAACAAACAAAACAAGACCCTGATTTGCCTGAACATTAGGCACTTGCAGATCAGTTCAATGTTGTTTGCAGCTAGAATTCATGTATGCAAGAGCAATCCAAGAATATTATGTAGAATTATAGTCATTGTGCAGAAACATTCTTTCAGTCACAGTGACCTTGATATTTTTCAGCTTTTGACCACAAAATCTATTTATGCTTCTTCCTTACCCAAATTAAAGTAAAAATTTGGTTGAGGTGTGTAAAAATAGAACTAATGTTATTATGCAAACTCCCATATTCTTCTTATCAATCATTAAAACTCTGACTTTTGACCTTGTGTAATAATGACCTTCACTCATTATTTTTAAATACAAACTTATTAAGGGACCACACAAATTGCAGCTAAACTGGACTTACAAGTGAGTATATACAGTAATATGCCCTTCCAATCAAGCCACCCCTTGAAGACATGCAGACCAAAAAGTCTAGGTCAACCCCCCCACCACAAGTATTTTGATTTAGAAACTTAGAAATACTGCCACCATTTACATGAACATCTAACAAGGTCATCTTTATATATGCCACCATTTACATGAACATCTAACAAAGTCATCTTTATATATATATACCTGGTTACTTTTACTTTACAACTGGCTACTTAAAAAACACAAAACAAAATCAAACCTGTTTCCAGAGTTGTGGAAGGTCCCACTTCCACCCACCTTTGAAAACAAATGCTTCAATGGATGGAAGGTCCTGATATATACTTATACACACACACACACACATGCATACCTAATTTAATTTTATTTCCCTGAAAATATGTGTAAAAGAAAAATAAATTGTAGTATTGTCCTGAAAATCTAATAAGGTCATCTACATATGAATAAAAGTATGCTTATCATAATTTATATTTTTCAAGTGTTTTTTTACTTATAATGATAAGAATGTTTTACTTTTAAAAAGGTTCCAATAATGAAGAAAATTTGTAACAGTAAAAAATGGTTATAGAAAATTTCCGTAATGGCTTGAAATAAAAATACAATCATATAAAGGTGTTGTGCAAATTTCAATATTATCTGTATTTTTTAGTTTTTGTGTAATCCTGGCAATAAACATTTCTGGACAGACTGGAAGAAATTAAGATGCCACCATATCAAAATCTGTGAGCATAAAAACAAACAGAACAAGAGTTCCTTGAAGAGTCTGATACACTGTTGCCAAGAAGAGATTCCAGCAATTCAAGATAAGACCAATTCTTCCTTTTGAATCTTGAATGCTGAAACTATCTCTGATATTCTTCAGCAACAACAAAAAGTTGTCTAATCAGCTGCTATATAATTTCAATTAGGACCAACAAGACATCGTAAGAAGTCTTCTGGTGGAAATCCAAGTAACAATAACACAATTTTCAAGATGGTGGTCATATTGACCATATTGGATATCAAATTTGCAGCATTTCTTTTAAGACATACTAGACATTATAAAAAGTTTTTTGTGAAAGTACTATATCCACATGACCAGTCATCTTGGAGGTCTAACAAGATTTTCATGATGGCCATTGTAGCAGTCATATTGGAAATCAGATCTGCAACATTTTCAGTCACAACCACCCAGAAATTCCAAGATATCTTTCAATGATAATCCCATTCTGATGTGACCATTCAGAAGTATTGATAACAAGGTTTTAAAGGTAACCATTGTGTTAGCCACAATAGATGTCTGAGCAGCACTATTCTAATAATGGACAAAGTAAAAACATCATTAAAAAATGATTTTGTAAAAATCCTATGTTGATACAATCATCCATTTTGTTTGAGTTGGTACAAGATTTTCAACATGAATGTTATTACTGGACATATTGGATGAACAAGTGACAACCTTTTCGTTCATGACCAACAGGACATCATGAAGTCTCTCCACTTTTAGGATGGCCTAAAGAGTTGTTGTTTTGGGGTTTAACGTCATCTTTCAGCACACGATAGGATACACATGGCAGACAGTATTAATGGTGCAGGAAGAAACCAGGAAATCCGCTGAAAGAACCACCAACCCACGAGAAGCTACTGGCAAGCTTTCTCACATATCCACATTTGCCGAATCTTAGACTCGAACCCACGCAGACAGAGGTGAGATGGCAGTGATCCGTAACAGAGAGCACCTTAGACCACTTGGGCACTTTCAGGATGACCTAAAAAGTCTTAACTTTTAGAATGGCCTAAAGATTCTTCACGTTTAAGATGGCCTAAAGAGTCTTCACGTTTAGGATGGCCTAAAGAGTCTTCACTTTTAGGATGGTCTAAAGAGTCTTCACTTTTACGATGGCCTAAAGAGTCTTCACTTTTACGATGGCCCATAGAGTCTTCACTTTTACGATGGTCAATATAGTGGCCATATTAGACATCAGATCAGCATCAATTTTATTTACCACCGACCAGACATCATAAGTCTTTCAGTAAATAAAAAATTCATTCAGGAAGAGTGGTATTAACAAAATGTTCATGATGGCTTCTATGGTGGCCATACTGGATGTGCAAGTGGCACCCATACAGGTGGCAATCCTCCAAGTAGCAAGGAGGTGTAGCCATAACAGACTTACACTAACAGACTGATGGACAAAAAAGATCCATGAAACAAAATAAATCTGAAATTAAATTCTCTGATTCTTCTATATTATCACAAAAGCTCAATACAAATGGTAGCAAAATATTATTGACAGCTACCAAAGTAATGGAGGCTATACTGCAATAAAGATGTGAAATTACAAAAAAAGTAATACGAGAACTTTGTCAGACCATAAAAATGTAGACCACTAAAAGACAAACTATAAGCCATGGTAGTACAGTTGGTATTGTGTCCAACTCATAATCCAAGGGACACATCTTTGATTACATGCCATGCCAACCCAGGTCTGATGCCTCAGTGTGATTTTGGAAAAGACACTTTGATCCAGTTCCTAAGCAAAATATAGCCAGTAAGGAGTTCAAAATGTAGTGAAAACAAAACAAAACAAAAAGGCATATTCAATTCCAAGCATTGAGATCTCTGGCTGGGTGTATTATCTATTTGATATAAAAAGGCAAAAACAGAAGGATGGAATGGCACTTAAGCATCCAGATGTGAACCCTTAGACACAAGTACAACTTGACATTCCCCCAGGTTTTAATATAGTTCAAAATTATGATTAAAAGATGGGTGTAGGCCAGATTTGTTTATACACAGTACAAGTCCAGACTTACATCTCTCTCTCTCTCTCTCTCTCTCTCTCTCTCTCTCTCTCTCTCTCTCTCTCTCTCTCTCTCTCTCTCTCTTTATATATATATATAGATATATATATACACACACACACACACACATACCTACATACACTCACACAACACACACAGAGGCACCATATGTATCTCCTAAGTAAAAACACAATGTGTGCCAGGAAATATGGAAGCCAGTTTGACTCTCCTACAGGCTGCATTTCCCATTACCCATGAGTCACTAATAGATGCAGGATCTGCAGTGGCTGGACTAATAGCTGAATGGGTCCATCATATCCAACCAATCGATCAGCCTAGGTTGGCTTATACTGTGGTGTGTTCTTGGATACGGCACATCATTACAACTGCCTTAGCACTACATAACTACTTTGTGCTGCTATGCAGAAAAACACCAAACCAAAACTCCTAATTAGAAGAAAATAAAAAGGGTGATTTATTTTCTTTAAAGACCTCTGACATCAAATCTGCAGCAAGATCTTAAAAATATTTTAAGCTAAACTAGAAATAAACAAGAGCTCTTCTGGCAACAAAAAATTTATTCAGGACTAAAAAAATATCAATGTAAAATTTGTTGTAACAGCTAAATGGCTTAATCTATTTAATATGTTAGTAAAATGTGTTAAATTGGTTATTAGAGTTAACATGGTACAGTCTATTAAATTGGTTATTAGAGTTAACATGGTACAGTCTATTAAATTGGTTATTAGAGTTAACATGGTACAGTCTATTAAATTGGTTAACAGAGTAATCATGATAATCAATTTGTTTTTAATATTAATGTTCTTTAATCTTGAAAGAATCAAATTGAGCAGTCAATGATGTGGTTGACAGTTATCATAATTTTATATTTGTTTTAAGTGTTAATGTTCTTTAGTCTTTAAAGAATCAAATTGAGCAGTCAATGATGTGGTTGACAGTTATCATAATTTTATATTTGTTTTAAGTGTTAATGTTCTTTAGTCTTTAAAGAATCAAATTGAGCAGTCAATGACATACAAGATCATTAAAGCCTAGAATTTTCTTTGTAATCAAATGAGTAGATCAAGAAATTTACATGGCCTGCTGAATCTTCACAGTTCCTTCACAGGAATCCTAACTCTGGACAATTGAACTTGCCATCTGTCTACTGATAGTAATCACTAGTACAAATGGCAATATGCCAGTGTAAGTGCAACAAGACTGCTGAAATTATAATAACTAATCCAACTGGAAATTTACCTGCATCAATCTAAGAGACCGCTGATATTTTAAAAAGCATTAGTCCTATTGGAAATTTACCTTGTTCAGGTTAGCAGCTACTGCTAATTTTCAAGGCATCCATTATAGGCTTAAAGGGATGTAACTCCCAAAATTATGGAATGTACATAATTATTCAGAGCTTCATGAAGATGATAAATCTACATTAACTCCAGTCATCTGAAAAATAGACTTATCCATGAAAATATGGATGCTCAGTTAGTAAAGAAACCCTATTTGGTTTGAATTGCATGCACCATGAGTATTTAAAGAAACTCCTATTTGGTTTGAAATGCAACCCAAGTGTTAGGAACCCACTGGTTATAACTGGGATAGAAACCATAAATTAAAATCACCGAGAATATTCATTTTTAAAATCAGTGGTGGTGGTGGGTTAAAAAATAATAAAGATGAAAGTATCAACATATAAATTTCTTCCAGATTTTCTGACTTTTCTTACATGATGCATACACCAAATTGAGAATTGCATCACTTTAACCACCATAATTTAGTCTTGGATCAGAATGTATAGTTGACACAGATCTGATTTTGCATAATGTGTTGGTGGTCTAGGGTGTACAGTCAACCTAGATTTTGTTTTGCATAATGTGGTGGTGGTAGTGCATACAAAGTAGTGGTAAACTACTAGGATGTATAGTTGGCCCATATCTGCTTTTACATCAGATGGTCATGGATTTGGGGTATACAGTAAACCTAGATCTATCACACAGTTTGATGGTGGAATAGTGTCCCATGTGAACCGTCTATAAAGCCAAACATGACCAAAATGAGTCAATTCTACATTTTGTGAAAACAAAGTCCCAATGATTCTTTAAAATTTATACCCATTTTTTAATTATTTGGCTCATTTATGCAACAAAATAAAAAAAAGTGAGCAAAATTATGAATTTTGGCAGGATTTTCACATTTGTACAATTAGATGCATCCCTGGAAAAGGGCATGATGGCATATTTTAGCATAAAACAATTGATGAGATGACACTGAAATCCTAAAGCATAAAACCTGTGCAGCAAATCTGACTGTAAATTGAAAGAGTTCCAAAGGTCTTGTATGTTTTTGGCTGACTTTATTATTACTTTTACATGACTGCTTTGCAATTATTAAAATCATTAAAACATTTATTTTTTTATAACAGACAAAAATCACAATCTTGTCATTTTACATTGAAACACCTTCATAGCATTATGATGAACCTAGGTAAACATTAGCATAATGTGGACAACATAAGAAAGAAATGATCACCTCATTTTGGACCTCTCTGGTGGCCTAGTGGTCAGAGCATCAGCCTCTGATGTGGGAGGTGGTGGGTTCGATCCCAAGCTGAGTCATACCAAAGACTTTTAAAATGGTAATAATTGTTTCTGAGCTGCCTGGATTGGCACTCAGCATTAAGAGGCTTGGCACTCAGCATTAAGAGGTCAATAGGACTGGTCAGCCTGGTGTCAAGATGTCAATGGGTGGGACATCATGCTATATGTCTGCAGCATGATGCCCCAGTGTTAGACATCACAATAAGGTGCCACACTGCAGATATCATAGTGATAATACTGAAAAATTCTGCATTAATTTTTCAGCATTAAGATTTTTAAGTGATAAGCATATATATATATATATATATATATATATATATATATATATATATATATATATATATATATAAATGATGGCCAATCTGAGTAAATTTGATCACTGTACATTTGACATTAGTAGCTATGGTAATAGAGAGTTTTGATAAGGAGAGTTTCAACCTGTAAAGCAAGAGGGATGTCAAACCATCAGTTCTGATCAAATAATTATACAAAAAATAGTATATTTCCAGGTATTAAGTCCAGACAAAGATCTATCAGATTTGGAATTTTCTGATTTGGTCTATAAGGAAATGGATGCAAGAAGCCAGCCATCCACTAATCATTTTTTTGCTTTGTCCTTTCAGTCACTTAAAAAGCATTCCTTGATTAACGAACAGTCATTATTTCCCTCTTCCAGACAGTATCTGAAATTTGTGTCTAATGGGATCTAGACTAGATGATTAAATGAAATCACTATTTATATCATACTTGCACATATTTAATATATGTTAGAAAACTGAACAATATTTAATACCAACTTTGCCCACATAAAATTCCCACACCATATTTAATATATCATGGTAAACATCATAGACCTTGATCTGCCATCCAAATATTCCAAAAGGAAATTGTGTGCATATATGTATCTATGTAGTATGGTCTTTAACATCCCTTCAGCGCAATACTGACTTTATAGTTATGATTAAAAAGTTGTTCCAAAAATGTAAAAATATTACAAAAAATTCAGGAAAGTAAACCCTTCCACATCAGTGTAAAGATAAAATCCTAAAAAAGTTATAAATGTTAACATTCTTTAAGATATAAACAAATTACAAAAGAAAGGAAAAGGAAAACAATAAAGCCATAAACTATAAAGGCATGAAATCCTAAGTAGAAAATAGTGACTGCTGGCATAAACACAGATTCTCTACTGCTTGGTGTCATGTGTTTATGGCATATGAATTCAAAAATGCAGAGAAGACACTAATCTAAAAGTGCAATGTGCAAAGGCAGATATAGTGCATGATATTCACAGTTGGAATCACCAATATACAGAAACAAATACTGTAACATTTCAGACATTGTCTGAAACTTGTGTGTCTAATGACAGCCAGACAGGATATAATCCATGTCAATAACATTGATTTATGATATGTACTCATGCACAAGTCTAATTTCAACTGCAAACAACATAGACTCAGATCTGCTGTTGCATAATGCATCAGCAGATCAAGGTCATTCTACTGATTACTCCTAACAAATCACATCAACAGATAACCATGCACATAATGTGACAGTATATCTGGAAACTGTACAGTTTGTAGTTGGGCTTGATTTATAAGCATGTATATATGGTAACTGTAGACAGGTCATAGCCTCTATATGAAAAATCAATTTTCCCATCATGCATCTGCACCAGACATTAATCTAAAAATCATCAAAAACTAGTTCTACCTGCCTTGGTGTTTTGTAATTTTTGCATTTGTTAAATCACAAACTTCCAATTAAATTACAATATTTCAAGAAAAAGATTTTAGTGCCATGTAGCAGAAAATGGTTAATAATTAGAAATAATTTACAAATAAAATTCATGTCACATTTACCTAATGTTTCAAACTTTAATGAAGCTGTAAATTTAAGATTTAATCTAATTTCAAATACTGTATGTACTTGTGACAGTAGCTTCATACAGGGCACCATGTCAATTCAAAATGTTTTACATATTGTTATCAGAAATTGTCACAAACATAAGGGTTCAGTAGAACAAAAAAAAGAGGGACGAGGAAATGGCCATAGTTAAAAATTTAAAGATCACTTCAATATCCATGTCTCTTTCTTCCTGATCCACTCTGTAAGACCCTACTGAAATAAAAATCTTTAAAAGACGTTGCCTCAAGTTTTATATGCATTAGTCTGTTCACTTTTATCAGCTTAACTCATTAACCCCTAGTGCTGCATTTACAGGGCAGGAGGTGGTAGCCTACTTCTGAGCTCTGTAGCTTTAAAACCATGTGCAACACAATAAAGTGGGTGGTATTATAAAAATGTAGACAGATGTAGCTTTACGATGATACCAAATAATATAGATGTCCTAGCTGCACTGCAAAATACTGAGGGAAAAATGTCACTTTTTGAGTTTTTTCCAACCGAAATTCGCCTGTGGTCGTCATCTGATTTTGTGTCCGGATTTTAGACCTTTCAGCCTCAGATTGAAGACAGACCAGTCTGAATTGCACACAGACATGTGAACCTTTGCACAAAGCAGGATAAGATGAGCATTTAGAATGAAGAGTGGTCTCAACACAAAAATGATAAGTCCGTTTAGCTTAAGTACAAGTCTGTTTTATTTATGAGCAGGTATGCAGGTACATGTATTTGGGATTTTGTTTAGACACTTAACTAATACTGTAAGAACACTAATTGTACAATATTGTTGTTTACAATCATTTGCTGCAGCTCTTGGAAACACTTTGAACTCTTGGACAGAATGTAAGTATCAATTAAATATATAGGTTATCTATATCTTAGAAATCTGAGATTCCCACACACACACCAAGTCCCCACCCGACCCCACCTCAGTTCATGTAATTAAATGTGTAACTAACATACAGAGCACTATTACAGAGTAATGGGTTTTCCATAATCAGGAACCCTGTTCTTAACTCTTGGGGAAACAAGCATCTTCATTGTATAACAAAAAAACATCATAAAATATGGTAACCTGATATAGCTTTATAGACTCCTAATAACATTACACAGGATGAGCATCCCAATATGAACCAAGCATGATCCTTTATATTCAACATTCCATTTTTTACTTACAGGTGTGACATACAGCTTCATCTTGGGACTGCAGCTCCTGGTGACAGTTATCACATGTTGAGTGCCCAGTGTAATTTACTACATCTGCACCCTCCTATAATCAAAGCACTGTTAGTACCAAAAACAGTGACATCTACAGGCTTAATCCCTGTGCTAAACTCAGGGGATGGGGGTGGGGTGGAAGGCTATCTTGTACAAATCTTGTAAACTTTAATGGCATCATTTATGAAAAAATCTCATAGCTTTGTCAAGTCTGTAAAAGCAGCTGAAAGGCTTATCATAAAATGTATGCTTATTTTTGGATGAATATGATTATCAGTATCATAAATTTTAGAATTATTAATTTAAGGTACATACAACTTTAATTTACTGAAAAACCATGCATAAAGGCATTTTTATGACTGTTTATTACCAGATTAAGTAGACTTGACTATAGTCTTCAGTTATCCCCCTTTATTCACATGTTTACAGAAAATTTTGCGCAGACTGAAATATTAGGTAAATATTTGAAATCTATTTATAAAATCAACTGATATTTTATAGTGATATGAAGATTGAAGATTACACATTTCACACAGCATTAAAATAAAAACTTAAAAAACAGTATTTTGCTATCTGATTTGGAATTGTAGAAAAAGGAGTTGTGGGTTGCTGTTTCTTTTATACATTTAATATGACATTTTGCAAACATAGCAAAATACAAAATACACTATCCGACTGAGTTTCAGTCATCAAGACAATAATCACACCAATTTAATACATCAAACAGCTTAGAGACCAAGACTCTAAAGTGCTAAAAAAAAAAATTCAAAAGTGAGCTCATAGTGATCAAGTACTATCATTTCATATGTGTATGAATCATCTAAAAACTTGTCCTGACTGAAAACCTTTGGTGGCGCTCACCAGTTATTATGTACTTTTGAGAGAGTGATGTATGTAAGGTGAAGTTGTTTGCATTTTAAACATGCATAGTGGAGAGAATGTTGGCATACCTATATACTACTTTCATGTAATATGGCTGAAATTTCTTTGGATATTGTACTTTTGGAAATTTTAAATGATCTTAGGACACTGCTAACTAAAATGACTGCTCCCTTGTGCTCCAAAAATCAACCTGAATTTGTGTAAAGTACACTATTCTTGGCAGCTATTAAAATATGGAAAATTAATTTTGCCAAACTAGACAATACCAGCTTCTAAAAGTGCAATGAATGAATTACCAAATACATAAAATGTAAAAAAAGTTATCGGCTCTATTTTTTACAATTTACCTCGTGAAGTGAAAATGAGCAAGTAGAGCTAGCACTTTTTTGAAAGATGCACATCTGAAGTTAGGCCAAGCTGTATACTCTCTAACCCATATTACACCCATCAATTTATTCATCAAAATAAAGGGAATTAAAGGTTCTTTGAACAATACCTAAGATATACAAAGTCTCTTTTAGATAGCCAGTATAACTTGTGAGGAAACCCGGAGAAACTCTTTTTCTTTAAAATTCTAACCCTATGTTAAATACGAAACTGTAAAGCACCACCTTTACTGATCTAATGTGCCACCATAAAACATGAACTGTGTTGATGGCAGACGCAATATAACAACTTTGTACTATATGATTAAAATTAAATTAATCTAAAGCATTAGAACACATTAAAAAGTTTCTTTCAGTGTTTTAAGTTACTTTTAATGTGCCAAGTATATAAATACAATGTCAATCTAGAATTATGGGTCTAATTCAGTTTGAGATTGAGTATCCACTATCAGCCAATCAGTAATGATTTTGAAAAAGTAACATAATTTCTTACTAGCCAAAACTAAATTTCAATCTAATAATGGAATTCATGAAATTTTGATCTGAAATATACAACTGAGATTTCTGTCTCAGCCAATCATATGTGATTCTACATTAGTGAAATGAAATGTTTTACAATCTTGATGTCTGACCACTTTAACACAATAAATATAAATATCAGATAACAGGTGTAAAGTCTGATCCTAATAATGAAGAGGTTCCAAAAATTATTTTTCAAATATAATTTAATGTCTCCAAAAATAATCATCTTTGTCACCCTGGGCAATACCTCAGCTAGTTATGATAGTTTGTAGTCATTATTTTAATTTAATTTTTTAAACTCACAATCAACATAAACGGTTTGGACAATAAAATTTTTTTTATCTTAAATGATGAAATTAAATATGCTAATACCACAATTTGTATCAATATATGATCATACTGACATTCATATTGAACAAATATCAATAAAAACCATCATCCTAGTAAAATAAACTGAATTTTCTTTCAGTCCCTTCTTAGATTTATATTAAGTTTCATAACTTTGTTTAGTTTCACACAAATTGCTTAAATGAATCTCCAGATACAGTCACGGACAACAATATACCATCACACAATATTACTTAGAACAACCCAAAAGAAATAATAAAATGTATGGAACTACACAACACAATGTATCTAACTACAGAATACCCTATATCTAACTACAGAATACAATGAATCTAACTTCACAATGCAATGAATCTAACAACACAATCAAATCAAACAATGTCACTTAGAATTACCCAAATATATCTAACTACACAGTCAAATGCTGAAGAACACAATCTTTACAATTTTGAATAAAAAGGCAAGAAATAACCAAGAGGAAATTTTATAACTGTCTTTCTGTTAAAAAGGAGAAAGTCATTTTTTTAAGGGCCTTTAAAGTTAATTTGTACATTATGTCTTGATGCTAGACTCCCTTTCAAGAGGCCACACCTACAATTAAAAACTGTCCTATAAATAGGGTGGTATATTGATGGAGACAACACTTTAAAATTATACTATTTTGGTATCTGGCATAAAGGTATACTATTTTGGTATCTGGCATAAAAGTATACTATTTTGGTATCTGGCATAAAAGTATACTATTTTGGTATCTGGCAAAGTCACATCCAACCTAAGAATGGACCCTCTTGAGATGGGTCTCTGATGCAAGACACTACCATACAAGCACAGGAAGTCAAGAGCAGGGGTCATTATTCTAGCAGAAAATGTTGCATCAAGTGTCAAATATTTAAATTTGTTAAGAAAGAGTATTTTTAAGATTGTATGAAGAAAAAAAAATGTTCTTCAATTTCATTTGTAAAATATAAACATGCTTATAAGCAAAATCTCCAGGAAGTATACTCTACAGTCAAAGTTGTAATGGTGGAACAAATCAGTGTATGATGCAACCATAATACTGAAGTGCAGACAGGCAATTAACATCCATTCACCCAGTGTTTAAACATTATAATAATGGTACCAGCCAAATGATGCTAACATCAGATTACTGGATATCACTGCCTGCACAAATTTAGAATTTTGTCTCATTTTTTTTCTTCACCATTTCAACTTTGACTCTGTATCCCTCTGAGGATTGTTTTCATGTGCTTCCTTGTAACAATAAATGTTTAAAAATGGAGCCAAGGAATATTTATGTATTTGTCTTACAACAGCTAAAACCATCCAAGATAAGATAAAGTATGTATTGCAAAATGGCTATACAAGAGTGAAAAAGCTTTCAGAGTGAGTTCAAGATTATCCAATTGTGTATGACAAGGACTGCAGACTTGGGTTAAAAATATTCAATTGCAATAATTCTTCCATGACAGAGGCAATGTTTTGTCATTTAAAGTACAAGTGAAGGTTACTGAAAACATATCAATGATCAATATCTTCCTTCTCATGTCAATTCAAAAGACAACAATTTCTTAAAAGAATCCCATTTTTGTCTGGAATAAATGATTCATCTCCTAATTGAAATAAAGTGTTTACATTTTTTCCTCTATCCAGATAAGAAAGCTAATTTGGAATCAATGAACCAATACATTATCCCTGTAGCTCCACTAATTTTGCACAGACTGGTTAATGTTGATTACAGCCAAAAGCCAAATATTATGTATACTAGGTTACAAATTATGTTCAAATACAAACAGCATAGATCTGATCTGCCACAGCATAATGTACTTGCAGATCAGTGTCCATATTCTTTGTTCTAATTATTCCTTACAAACTGCACCTACCCACATCTGCCAGCACATTATGCAACAAAAGATATGGGCCTGAGCAGTTTACAGTTGGATTCATTTTATAAAAGAGTATATTTTCAAAAAGATTTAGAAGGAAGTAATAGTCTGAATGTGACTGAGGATAATTGTTGTTGTTGTGGGGCTTAAAGCCATTTTTCATCACATGATAAGCTATAACATAGCAGCCAGTATTTATGATGGAGGAAGAAACTGGGAAATCACTGGAAAGAACCACTGACCCAAAATAAGCTACTGGCAAGCTTTTTCACATAACCACAATCACCGAATCCTAGACTCGAACCCATGCAGACAGAGGTGAGATGGCAGTGATCCCAAATGGACAGCGCTTTAGACCACTCAACCACTCGTGGCCCTGACTGAGGATGGTAACAAAAACAATGGCATTCAATTGATAATGGAATTCATTATTTTCACATTTGACCATTATTTTCACATTTGACCATTATTTGTACATTTAATCCAGTAATCCAGAATATACTAGTGACCACAAAAAGCTGTCCACTGTGGATGTGTCATGCATATAGAGGCTGACACTCATAAATACGAGAAGTGACTTTGATGTCCTTTACATACTGATGTCCTTTATTTTGAGGTATTTTATTTATATGCACACTTCAATGTAGATACTATATCACACTAACCTAAGTCTAAGCCAATGATTTGGCTGACTGTGGCTTAATCCAAATTAACACTGGCTGAATGTGGCATAGTCCAAGTCATCACTGACTGAATGTGGCAATGTCCAAATCATCACTGACTGACTGCGACATCATCCAGATCATCATTGGCTGAATGTGGCATGATCAAAATCATCACTGACTGAATGTGGCATAGTCCAAACTATCACTGGTGTAATGTGGCATGATCAAAATCATCACTGGCTGAATGTCGCATAGTCCAAATCATCAGCACTGGCTGAATGTGGCATAGTCCAAATCATCAGCACTGGCTGAATGTGGCATGATCAAAATCATCACTGACTGAATGTCGCATAGTCCAAATCATCACTGGCAAAATGTGGCATAGCCCAAATCATCACTGACTGAATGTGGCAATGTCTAAATCTTCACTGACTGAATGGGGCACCATTCAAATTATCATTGGTTGAATGTGGCATAGTCCAAAAAATCACTGGCTGAATGTGAATGATACCCTCATCAGCAGAATGCCATTTCTTTACTGTCTTACCACACATAAGCACCCTTGTTCAGCAGGCATTTAACATGTAAATCGGAATAATCCAATGACAGCAGTAGCCATGATAACTGCAATGTTATTGCTGACTTGTTTAATTTTAGAAGCACTAAAAATATATGTAGGTTTAATTGGTCAGTTTATGTGGTCAAGTTTTCTAAATATTTTACTTTAATTCACTTTTGCTTTTAAATGTCACCTGATCATTTTCTATTAATAGTTTTGTTAAATAATTTTTTTGTACAAGAGATTTTGCTTATGCAGTATTAGTGTCCAAGGATCTCCTCTCCTTACAATATATCTTAATAAGTAACATTTCTGACACTTTGCAATTCTGAAACAACTACAAAGGTCAGAACATGCATTCCTGACAAACAAAACAAGAGATTCACCTCCTCACTGGTGGCCAAGTTGTCTAAAGCGCTCACTGTTATGGAGAATAATAATAATAATAATAATAATAATAATAATAATAATAATAATAATAATAATAATAATAATAATGAGGACTTGGTATAGTGCCTAATCTTTAGAATCTCTAAGCACTTTACAACATTAGACAAACATATATAATGGTATGAATTTAATGCTGGTGTCCCTGATATTTATTGTTTGAGGTAAAGGATGTGAATGAGAAAGTCTTTGTGTTGTAATCAGAATGGCTTCAGTTTTATCATCATTCGTCTGCAACTTGTTACATGTCATCCATGATTTCACACCGAAATGCAACTCTCTGCACCTGGCATGGTAGCATCAACTTCAATTGGGTGGCTAGATTTGCATATTTGGATGTCATCAGCATACAGTTGGTGAGACACTGGATGATAATCTACGACACTTGAGTGGATGAGCTTATAGAATGAAGAGAATAGGTCTAAGAACAGAACCCTGTGGAACACCAAAACACAGCTCAACTGGTCTGGATCATTGCTATCTCACCTCTGCCTGCATGGGTTTGAGTCTTGGGTTTGGCCAATATACATATGTGAGCAAGCTTGCCAGTAGTTTCTTGTGGGTTGGTGGTTCTTTCCTGTGCTTTCCTGAGTTCTTCCTCTACCACTTTTACTGACTGGCTTGTATAGCCTATCTTGTGCTGAAAATGGCATTAAATCCCTACAGCAACAGCAACAACCACCTCACTGCCAGACTGTGACATCAACAAGTTGTCTGAAACAGGTGCAGCCTATATAACAACTACATTTACAAAATGACTGAACAGCATTATTCATATACAACAAAAACATGCTAGTATATATAGCATCCAAAGCTTGGTTTCATTTTGTGTCCAATATATGGGAAAACCATCAACTACTTTCACTGCTCCTGCATTTATGATTTAATGATTTCACCTCTTACATGAGAAGGTGGAACAATGAGAGAAGTCTCCTCAGCAATTCAGTGAACCAATGAACATGGAATACTCAGTGTTAAGGTGAACAAGTAATGAAGGGTTTCCACAACAATATAGGAAAACCAATGAGCAGAGTTTCTAAAGCAAAGATGTGTGTGTGTGTGTGTGTGTGTGTGTGTGTGTGTGTGTGTGTGTGTGTGTGAGAGAGAGAGAGAGAGATGCATTATCTTAGGTGAATGATGAGCTATATTTTTCAGTATGCTTTTAACAGTTTTAAGCAATGCCTTAGTTTAAAGTTGAAAAATATGTTATATGTGAGTATCAACATATTTTGTATGCATATAAAAATTATATATTCATTCCTATTCTATTCATTCTTGTTTGTCTGAATTGAAATAAATGCATTGTGTTTTGGCTGTATGACTTAAAAAGCACATCAGAAGCTATACATTGTAATTAATTTTCACTGATAGAAGTAACAAGATTAGAGTCTTGTAACTGCTAGTTGGTAAAAATGATTAATAAACTAGCACTTATTTATTTTATTTCCTATAAGTTTTGTGTAAAATTGCAGTCGAAAGATTTCTAGCATTCCTTAAAACAGCCCCTAATACATGTACATAGGAATATATGCATAAGTGACTTCAAACCATACTCTTCATCCTGATTACATTGTTCCCGATAAAACATTACTGAACTATTCATAGACAAAACACTGAAGCACTAAAGTCAATATATAACTAAACTGGACAATTGTTTTCCTCCAACCAAAAATCGAAGAATTTGTATTGCACAATGCAATTGCATCTATTTTTAGAAGGAGGGCTTTTCTCATCACTACTCACTTTCTTGCTTCGTTACAAAAATCCATTAATTGGACTGCATATTTACGATTGTATTGTCTACCGACTGGTAATAATGCCATGCATTAGTTAAATATTATTTGCTTCATTACTATGTATATTTTTCATATTTTCACTGCTTAATGAAGTGGTATATCATATATGCAGTGATGTCCGCCATTACAAGTTCATTTACGGTTTCATAATGATTTTATACAGAGAATATGCAAATACGTCTGTTAAAATCTCCATTTACTAAAAAAGAAATTAGAAAATGCTCTTCACCGATCATATTTTTAAAAGCAAATTACTATTTGCATTTTGATGTTTAAATTTCAAATAGAATTTGGTATATTTTCATCGTAGACCCAACTTCATGCAATCAAGCAGTTATATCTTGCTCTGGAAAAGGGTTAATGGTTAGTTAGCTATTAAAACTTGCATGTGAATGTGCAGGAATTTCTTTGTCACCATTGGCTGAATGGTATCAACACCACATAAACACAGTTTGCCATGGGTTACAACAGTGCCAGAACTTACAGCGAGGGGGCATCTCAAAGTTACAATCTACAGTCATTTTACATCCGAAAAATCAGAGGGTGAAGTAGTTTTGGCTTTCTTAACAGAAGAAGGCAAAGTTTACACTTCTCAGGCAACTTTTTTGCCCACTTCGCCTGGTAGTGTGACCCCTGTATCACTATGATGTCTGCAGTGTGGCAGTTTATAGTGATGTCTAGCACTAGGGCATCATGCCACAGACATATAGCATGATCACCCACCCAGTCACATTATCCTGACACCAGGTTGACCAGTCCTAATGCTAACCTCTTAATGCTGAACGCCTAGCGAGGCAGCTGTTATTACTATTTTTAGAAGTCTTAAGAATGACTTGTCCAGGATTCGAACCTGTGAGCACTTGCATTTGAGGCAGATACTCAAAACACAAGGCCACCAGAGTGGCCCTGTTTATTTGTAATAAAGATGATAATTATCCAAATAAATCAGACAAAATATGTATTTCTGCAAGTCCAGACAATTGATATTTAACTGTGTTTTTTGGTGTGTGACCTTTCTAGAAAGGGGCCTCAAATGAGAGGGAACCACTGAATATAATATGCTGAAAATCAAGATGAACTCTGATCACTGCAAACCGTGAAATATGCTGCAAAATTTACCTCATACTGTTGCACTGACTGTGGTGTTATGGTTGAAGCGCTACTTGTACTGCAGGTTTCTCCTGAACTTGATGTGTCTGCTGATGATGAAACAGTTACCATAGAAGTGAAAGATTCCGAGGAAGGTAAAGACGTTATTTCAGAAAAAGCAGAGTCAGTTTCCCCAATATCATACAGAGCATCTGCACACACCTGTAAATCTCCAGGATAGTTGTCATGGAAGTAATTAATGTCTCCGACAGGCATGGACTGTCCAAATCCAAGAGTTCGGGTAATTTCTGATGCAAGGGCTTCTAATTCCGCTTGAGCCAGGTCATTTCCACTGTCCCTGTTTTCATCTTTGGTTGTGGTTTGCGATGTAAATTTTTGCTGACCTCGCAGGATTTCTGACTGTGTAGTGCTAAGCTGTGTTTCCAATTCACAAAGTTCACCTAATATTGCATCGAAGTTAACATCTTGATTTTCTGCAGAAAACAAAACATGCATTATTTAGAATTTAACCCATATTAAGCTGCTGTTATATATTTGGCATGGCTGAATAGTAAAAATTATTAAATGTGTGTACTTAAGTGGGAGTGTATGTGCCTTTATGAATTAAACATTGTCAACTAAGAAGCTAAACAATAAAACAAGAGGCCTGAACACACTCATATGGTAAGTGACAAATGAAAGCTTCATACATATTGTGAAACTGTCAAGTGGAAAGAAATGTTTGAAACACCCAACTGCCACGCTGCCTATTAGTCCTAAAAATTGTCTATTAGGAATAATAAATAAGCTACAAGTGATTCCAGTTTAATGTTGGAAAAAAATATTGGATTAATTCATCAAAGTAAGATACCTGAAAACTCATTTTCTTTCTTTCATATACCCAAATTGAATCACAGTTGCATGAACCGATTCCCCCCCCCAGAGTAACCTTATTAGCATTACTCAACAACAAATGTTTTTGCTTAATACTACAATCTCCATATAATTACTCATATAATTTACATCTGTCTGAGGTTACTTGCTGTAACCTTGAACTGACTGATAAGGTCAATTAGCACACAATGGATGCCATTACTAAATCTTTTTTAAGTCAGTCCAGTAAATGCTAATAAATACTGTGAGAAAAGGTAAATGTCCACTGCTAACCATGGATGAAATGAAATACAGTCTGGCCATAACATTCAGAAAATCCAGAATTTAGGATTTTTTTTAATTTTAATTTATGGCTAGAAAATGACTGGTGCGAGCACCTTGAAAATGGGAGAATCTATGTATTTTGGTTAATGATAATAATTAAATCTGGAAGTGGTTCAGAGAAAAGTATATATGGTTACTATTCATTTTGATTAGGGTAAAAAATACCAAATATAAATTTAAATTATTTTGTGTGATTACCAACTTTTAATATATGCAATGCCATAAAACATTTAATATAAATATTTTAAAACTTCTTATATAGTAATACAAATTTGAGATGTTAGAGACTTTCACATTTTTTTCTGACAATTGTAACCTCAACACAATAAATTTACTTGGAAAAATATATATAATGCATATATTAATATATATATAATGTTAATTATTTAAGATCATTTTGTTATATATTTATTTTATAAATGTTCAACAGCTTCAACTTATAGACTATTCAATTTAAACCTTGGAAGTTTCTTCTTTAGCATAATTATATACTTTAATTAACCCAAATAGCTGGACCCCTTCCAATTTTCTGGACAACATAGTTCAGAAATTTTTGTTGTTGTTGTTGTTGTTTTGGGGCTTAATGCTATTTTTCAGCACACAATAGGCTATACATGTCGGCCAGTATTAATGGTGAATGAAGAAACCGGGAAATCTGTGGAAAGAACCACTGACCCATGAGAAGCTACTGACAAGCTTTCTAACATATCCACATTTGCTGAATCTTAGACTCAAACCCATGCAGAGGTGAATTGACAGTGATCTGTAAGGGAGAGCACTTTAAACCAATAGAAGCCCCTCAGAATTTGTTATATATTTAAATAGTAAAACAAACCCTCAACAAAGTCATGATATCATGACATTTAATTTAAAGTCAATGAAAAATAAAAAAATTTAAAATTGGGATATAAACAATATAATGTTTTACAGGTAATCAGAAATTGGTCATCAAGCAGTCAACCATCTAGCTCTGAAACAGCTTTGGCTATGCTAATTATCATGTGGAATAATGGAAGTCAACTGGAAGCAATAAAATCAGCTAACACCTCCACAACTGGTAATCAAGCACTTGCTAAAACAAAATGAGCTGTGAGCTTGTTGAAGGTAAGATGAACCAAAACCCTTTCATCTTGAGGCATTTAATCAATGAATCATGCTGATAATTGTAAACTCAATAGCCATCAACATTACATCAAGTCAACATGCCATTACAGACTTCCTGTAGAGACAGCCTACAAATGGAGACAAAGCAGTCAATGCTCATCAATTCCTATTCTACACAAAACAGTAAATGTGCTTAAATTCCTATTTAATCTTAAGTGGATTAATTTGCATAATATAAACTATTTAAATATGTAAGCAGATTATTATCTTTGCTTTCCCTTTTATGGTCAACATTTCCAGCAGGCAAGTTTCACAAATTCTTGTAGTCTCAGTTTTATTCAATGGCATATGTCTCTTGGAAAGCTCATTTTGAATGAAGGCAGTTCAATCTTCATATCTATAATCGGAGTTCAAATAATGGTATTCTGCAATTAAATTCCTAGAAAAAGACACAACTCCAGTATATATTTATGGTAATGACTGCCATATCTGAAGTTCTAGAATCAAGATCACTACAGTCTGTTTTTAGTGGTACTATAACATGAATACTAATTCATACCATATTAGAATTTGGTCATACTTTTATAAATGAAAAGAAAAACCAATACCAGAAATGAACCAAAAATCTTTCTATGTAAAGGAAAACCTTATCATGCACATATTCTTTATTGGCATGCAAGGTTATAATGCTTTACTTGTCTCAACTAGGGTATGCTAGGCTCATCAAATGTAATAAAAAAACACATTGTTAGGCAATATTTGCACAAATTTATTAGTTGTAAGGTTTAACGCCATTTTTCAGCACAAACACAAATTTATTATTTACATTAGTTCACAAATAGTTTACACAGAGACAAAGAACTTATTTTTTAGTATCTGGATATATGAGTCAATAATGGTAAAGTGTTTTGATTGAAATTAATATATTTTGTATCTTAGATTCATTTTTAAAAGTTTTCATATTTTCCAATGGGAAGAATTCTCTTCAAAAAGCAAAATGTAAGATTTCTCAATAGACTAATCATTGAATACTTCTCAAGTTTAATATGTAAGATTACTTCATTAATTTGCATGGATCTTGCTCATCGTCAAACCCATCCCAAATCTTTATGATATAATCCTACATTTTGAATTTGATCAAAGTGATCAGAAATATGGTTTTGAGAATGGTAACAATCTCAGCCAACAAAATGAAAGATCCCCTTATTTTTATGCATGTATTTATTGTCTTTAATATCATGTCCATTCATGATCTTATTGATATTAGGATATATTCCAAGTGACATCAAAATCAGATCAGACATAAGGCCTCCAGAGTGGTACCAAGGATAACCAATCAGATGCAAGATCATACCATTATTATGCACGGATCTCACCGATTATCAAACAAGGCATAGATTTTGATGATATAAATCCATATTCCATGTCCAACTGAAATAAAATAAGAAATATGTAAAATGCACAGTAGATGCATGGCCATACCATAAGCTCATTTGGCCTTCTTGCCAGGCGAGCTAAACATCAAAATAAAAGTACAAAGAAAAATAAATCATACTTTTGTTCTTAAACTGAACCCTCAATATTATTCCGTGAAGATGTCATATTTGAAAGTGATACTGCTTACATGTCATCAAAACCAAATACAAGTCATGGGACACCATCTTTTTCATGTCCTTGTTATTTCTATAACTTATCATATACTTAGTTCATCTGTAGCATAGAAATAAATTCATCTCTAAATATAGAATCTGGACACTGCAATGCTAACACATTATGTCAATGCAGTCCTTCGTTTAATCCTGGATCCATGGTTAATGATTTCATATTGGCGTCTCTGTTTCCTTTCTACTTTTAAGAACTCTGACAACAGATCAGAGGAAATTTGGACAAGTGAAGAATACAATATCACACAAAGATCCAACTCAAATGAAGACCAACATTTAAATTTTGATTAATTTATATTCAATATTATGGATTTCATTCTAGAATAAATACTTTTACCTGCTGCAACCATTTGCAGCTTATGAAACTAAAAATTGATACCTCTTTGTAGCAATATAAGTTGATTATGTGACAAAATCCTTTTGTACAACTGATCGAGTTCCAATCTTATACAAAAACAGAGAATCCCTGACAGCAGTTGGTAAACTTTGCAAGACTCTTGAGATAACATCATAGTACTTGATAGACAGAATAATATCCTAACAAGAAAAACAAGGGAACCTACTGAAATCATGGACAGGGAGCCAGTGTTGAGCCATGACTTTGGATTAAACTCACATTGCTGTACAGAAGGGTATAGTCTCATGACCAACATTTAGATGATCATGTGACTCTAATCCAGACATTTTGTTTATGATGAAGACCTTGTTAAAAAGATCAAAGTCTTATGAGTCCAAATCTTATTTTGCTACAGAAAGATATCTATTTTTAATTTCATATGATGGAATGCAATGTTTGAAATTACCAAACAACAAAAATTATACTTTTTCTCGAAAAAAAATAAATAAAAACAAAACAAAACTGGAACCATGCAAAATCTTTGCCCATCAAAATCTGACCTGACCCCTTATGAAAAAGTTAAGTTACCAATGGCCCCATATCATCAAATCCTTGACTAAATTTTATTAAATAAAGTTTTAAACATTACACTTGATATTAATTATAACAGAAGGATTAACAAATGTCTCATTTGCTCCTCAACAGTGTAGGTTAACAGACTCCAATTACATGTTTGATATGTCATTATATTTTTATGTACATTTATTGACAGGAGAATAATCTGGACAGTAACTGATGGGCTTGTGAAACACAAACAAGTCCACACAAGATATCTGAGAGAGCACAGGATAAAACTTTACATTTGTATGCACATACGTAAAAGGTTATCCTGTCTAAACAGCACCAGGGATGTTTAAGTAGCCCAAAAATCACACACAAAACAAAGATAAAAGCCAAATACTGGTAAATACCAAAAGTACTTTATCTTTGGTACAAACCACACTCTCTTCAAAACTCCAAGCCCTTCCCAGCTGGAATATCGTCATGGGAAAACATCCAAGAGTAAAAAGGTTGCCTCCATTACATCATTTTTGGACACATCCCACGACAAAAAAAGTTGCCTCCAGTACATGCTCCTTCAGAAATAGTTATGTTTATGCAAGTTATGACTACAATGGGTTGTTAGTACACTTATTAGGACATTTGTGGTTATTACATTGCATGTCACACTTACCTGGTTAATTTGATGGGAAGGACTGGCATCACTCTTACAAACCTAACCATGTGGTTTGAAAACCTAATATTCAACAACTGTCCATCTTTCACCAATTCAACTTACCGTCATTACTGAGGAACCTCAGACAGAAATTTTCCATGTTCAACTTACTGTTATTACTGAGGAACGACAGACAGAAACTTTCCATGTTCAACTTACGGTCATTACTGAAGAACGACAAACAGAAACTGAGGAACGACAGAGGGAAACTTTCCATGTTCAACTTACCGTCATTACTGAGGAACGACAAACGGAAACTTTCCATGGCCATCTTAGGGGTCACCACTGTCTTGTTACGGCGACGAACCGTGCCCGTCTCCCCTGGGTCCAGTCCCTGTAAATACCAACAGAAAACATCAATTTACTAATAAAGAATTAACATTTTAATCAAATACCTCAATGGTCATCCAAAGTCATACAGGACATAGCAAGGATTCAGGATCATTGGATAAATGGCAATAAACATCTTATAAAAGAAACTAAATTAGAACTAATACCATAAGGGATGTAAATAGCTATAGTAACTGAGGTCAGATAATTGAATAATTAAGGCTTAATATTCAAGTTAACTTTGGTTGCTTCATAACTGCTCCAAAAATAAGAAATTCTGCCTTGTTATCCTTAGTGGAAAGTATGCATTGACAGAAATTAGAAAACTTAAGCTTGTGACCTGTACTGATAATATAAAGCCATGCCAATATAATGTAGTACAAGAGCAAAGTGCCAAGTAAAGCAGGGGCCATTAAACCCTATCAGAAGATGGTGAAAATGTTAACTTGTGTGTTTTCTTAAACCTCATACTATATTTGGTTTTAATCCATGAAATTCTTCAACATTTACTGAGTAGAAATGAAATTCATAATGGATATGACATGAATTGGGACAAGTTTTGATTGGTGTTTTACGGAAAAGCATAGGAATCACAAGTCCAGTATGATAACCACAAAAACATCATAGTTCCTGCCTCTCTCAGTTGCCTCTTATTACATGCAGGACAGTGTATAGGTCCATTCTGAGCCTGCTGGGGGTGGGACTGGATGGGACAGTATAATGGGCCCATTCAATGTCCCAAAGCCTGAAGGGTGTGACTGGATGGGATAGTGTAATGGGACCATTCCACATTTCTAAGCTGCTGGGGTGTGACTGGATGGGACAGCTTTATAGGCCGCTCCAATGTCCCTGGGCCTGAAAGGTGGGACTGGATGGGAAAGTGTTATTTGCCCATTCTATGTTCCTGATCAAGCAGGGATGGAACTGAGTGGGACAGTGTTGGACCCGTTCTATATCCTTGAGCCAGCAGGGGTGGAATAGTATACTGGGCATGTTCTATACCCCTGAGCCTGAAAGGTGAGACAATGAAAGGTGCCCACTCACTATCCCTGAGTCTGAAGGGTGGGACCGTATGGAACAACATAATGGACCCATCCAATGTCCCTGAGCCTGAAGGGTAGGACTGAATGGGACAGCGTAATGGATCCATACCATATCTCTGAGCCTGCTGGGGAAAGACTGGATGGGACAGCCTAATAGGCCCATTCAATGTCCCTGAACCTGAAGGTGGGACTGGATGGGTCATTCATACTCAAAAAAATTGATTTTCCTACTCTTTAGCATCATAATATAAGCTGATTATTCACAAGCTACAATATATCAATGAAAAGTCACATGGTGTAGTGTGAATTCCCTATTATTTGTATTGTGCCAAATTTCATGGATTCATGGATTTTATGATCACTACAAATAACTTTGAAGATGTCACAAACAAAAATTCATAAATTTAACAACCAAC
The DNA here is from genome assembly GCA_016746295.1 of Potamilus streckersoni. Taxonomy (NCBI): domain Eukaryota; kingdom Metazoa; phylum Mollusca; class Bivalvia; order Unionida; family Unionidae; genus Potamilus; species Potamilus streckersoni. The sequence continues at coordinate 3,748,532 of JAEAOA010000895.1, read as the reverse complement.
ATAAATGTAGGAGTGTCTTTAGACACTCATGTGAACAGTTTTGTACAATGTCCAAAAACATGGGGGTATCTTCAGACATAGCCTTCCTCAAATGATTAGATAATAAACAATATACAAACTCACCATACAACCACATAACCATATGTCCTAAACATAATTAGACTGCTGTGACACACAAACTCACCATACAACCACATAACCATATGTCCTAAACATAATTAGACTGCTGTGACACACAAGCTCACCATACAATCACATAACCATATGTCCTAAACATAATTAGACTGCTGTGACACACAAGCTCACCATACAACCACATAACCATATGTCCTAAACATAATTAGACTGCTGTGACACACAAACTCACCATACAACCACATAACCATATGTCCTAAATATAATTAGACTGCTGTGACATACAAGCTCACCATACAATCACATATAACCACCTGTCCTAAACATAATTAGACTGTTCTGAAATACAAGCTCACAATACAACCACATAACCATCTGTCCTAAACATAATCAGACTGGCCAGTCTACAAGCCCACCATACAACCACATAACCATCTGTGCTAAACATAATCTGCATTAATCAGACTGGTCTGACATACAAACTCTACAACTATCACATATACAGGTTCAATCCAACTGTAAATAACAGACCATAAAATGCCAATTGATCAGAGAATATGTATAATGTTGTTTATTTATGCAAATCCTCAAAAACACTGCAGAAATCCTGATCTGATGGTTCATTATGCAACTGTACAGATCTCAAATATATGATTATTTAAAGTCTCATAAATTACAGCCATTTTACTTGACTAACATCCATAGAAACTTGAGTTATGTACCTTATAAATCCAATAATAATAATAATAATAATAATAATAATAATAATAATAATAATAATAATAATAATAATAATAATAATAATATAAAAATGCCTAAAAAAAACTAAGAAAGATCAAGATTCAGATCTATCACTATATAATGTGCCAATAGATCAGGGTCTATAATGTTTGCAGCAAATCACTAGTAAAACAAAAGACCCTGACCAGCAGCTGCACTATTCAATGGCTGATCTGGTTCAATGCTATCTGCATTTGTATGTGTTTAATATACATTAGGGTCAATACATTTGGTACATCCCAGACAAAACCCTTTAACAGGCTCAGAAAATATTATTGCAGACTGATCAATTACTGTTCTTCAGCATGAGGGATTTACCATTACCATATCTGTGGTGAAAATTAATGGCACATCACTACATGAAAGGTTATATAATGCAAGCAATTTCAAGTAATGTACCCTGCTCTGGGCCATACCAATAACTGCCAGTCTGGCCTGGACTTGGCAGGACTTAAACCTATATCCATTTAGTCACAAGCCAGGCACACTTTCTCATTTTAACATGACAACCCAATTCTCTACAAGAGATAAATAAATTTCCTGAAATTCAAAATATCTTCTTTCATCACTGTTGGGTGTTGAAACCATCTTAGATATTGTACAGAATACAATTTCCCTTTACCTTCATTGGTGTGTCATAGACCCCCACCAGCCACACCAAGTTTTATCGTTTTTACCTATGGTTCAGACACCATGGGAATTTTTGACTCTCAATCTAGCACCCCATGGGTGAACACTGTTAACCATAGCAAAAGTTGTCAAATTAGGTACTGTGGTGTACAAGTCCCATTGGCCATTTTCTTTTTCGTTCTACTTTGTTCAAAGTAGACATCATAAGAAGTCTTGGGTAAAAGTACCATATTATATAGTTCATCCATTCTGGGGGAGTATTGACATGATTTTCAAGACAGGCTTCAGGGCAGTCAGACTGGATGTACAAATGGCTCAATTTTCATTTAGTTCAACTAGGTAACATAAGTCAACTTGTGATATAGTCTTTCATTTGGAAGGAGTAGTCCTAATGGTTTCAAAATGGCTGTTATGGTGGCCATTTTGAGGGTTCTAAGCAGACACCTTAAGAAAACCCTCATATGTCAAAATGACTTTCCATTAGGTAAAGTAGCAAAAACTAGATTTCCAGATGGCCATATGTTCGATGCAAGAAACACACCATTTTAATTTAGCATCAACAAAACACTTTTGTGAAAACCCACTACTCATAAGACATTTCATTCAGATTTGTAATTTTTTCAAGCTGACCACTGTAACAGCCGTATTTGTCATCAGATCTATACCTCTGTCATTTAGAACTAAACATCATAAAAGTCTTTGGTGAAAGTACCATGTCTAAATGACTTGCCATTTATGTCTAAATGACTTACCATTCATGTCTAAATGACTTACCATTCATGTCTACATGGCTTGTCATTCATGTCTAAATGGCATGCCATTCATGTCTAAATGGCTTGTCATTCATGTCTAAATGGCATGCCATTTATGTCTAAATGGCTTGCCATTCATGTCTAAATGACTTGCCATTCAGAAGGTTAAGCAATAACAAGATTTTTGAGATGACCGCTGTGGTGACCATACTAGAAACCAGACTGTCACCCTTTTCATTTAGAACCAACTAGACCTCATAAGAATTCTGGTGAAAACCCTAGGTCATTATGGTTTCTCATTAATTAACAAGCTGCAATAGCAAGATTTTCAAGATGGATGCTGCAGTATTCATAATGGATGTCCATACAGAACTCTTTCTATTTAGGGCCAACTAGACCCTGGAATGAATGTCTGTAAAGTTTGACCACATTCCTTGAAGTAATTCAGGAGAAGCAGCAATAACAAACTTGTACTAATGGACAAATTGACACTGGACAATGGATAACACCCCACCTGACCCCACCCACAAGCTCTTCTGGTCCATAACTAACAAAGCTATAGATAATTGTAATTTTTATGGACTCATTGTGTATGAACATTTTCAGATCATACATTTGAAATTTTGGTAATAAAAAGCATTTTTCTTTCTTGTCAACAACATATGGTAAAATAAATTAATTTTCTTTGATGTATTTCAACACAAAGGGACACACTGTTGGGGTAACAGATGTTTACATCATCTATGGTTACATCTGCTGCAGTGTGCATAGAATTGTAGCTTTCAAAAGCCTTTATGTGTCCCTTAATATAAACATTACACATTTCCATCAGGTCTCTTTCAACTTTCAACAAGTATACCAATCAATTAAAACAGATAGATGACATTTACAAGCATGTTCTATACTAAGCACAGTGCACCATAAAGCACACAAACCAGCAGAAGCTGAATACTTTGCAAAATATGGGGACCTGTCCATTGGTTAATGGTAAATTATGGACTATATCAACCTGCCCATGTATAAAATTGGAGGGGTGACCAAATCAACCTGCCCATGTATAAGGGGGAGGGGACAAATTAACCTGCCCATGTATAAAATTGGAGGGGTGACCAAATTAACCTGCCCATGTATAAAATTGGAGGGGTGACCAAATTAACCTGCCCATGTATAAAATTGGAGGGGTGACCAAATAAACCTGCCCATTTATAAAGAAGGGGGGGGGGGCAAATTAACCTGCCCATGTATAAAATTGGAGAGGGGGCAAATTAACCTGCCTATGTATAAAATTGGATGGGGTAAAATTAACCTGCCCATGTATAAAATTGGAGGGGTGACCAAATAAACCTGCCCATGTACAAAAGGGGGTGGGGGGGCAAATTAACCTGCCCATGTATAAAATTGGATGGAGTAAAATTAACCTGCCCATGTATAAAATTGGAGGGGTGACCAAATAAACCTGCCCATGTACAAAAAGGGGGAGGGTGGCAAATTAACCTGCCCATGTATAGGGGTGGGGGGCAAATTAACCTGCCCATGTATAATATGGAGGTGTATGCATGCAACTCCTCCTTCACCATTTGCATAGACATCAGAGTTTGTATGTTAATATGCATGATCAAGAGTTTGTATGCATGATTATAGAATTTTGAGACCCTGGAAAAAGAAATGTCAGAAGGCTAGAGGTGGGATAAGGGCCAAGTTATGAAGAACTGATATAATAAATGTGCAAACAGCACACACATTTGCTGTCTATTAATATTATGCCATAGTCACAAATAGGTGTTAACTCTGTTAAATGTACCAGACATATGTTTCTTCTTAATCTAAAGTCTCATTTTGCTTCAGTGTATGAAAGCCTTTGATTGAAAGTTACTTAACAAAATATTTCTGATTTAACTGATCAACAATTAACTATATGTATAAAACAGGGGCTATAACTCCAATACATTTTTTGGGGAAAATAGTAAAATTCAAATCTGGTCAAGGTCTACCTAAAGTAAAGAACTATGCAAAAGTTTTCTTTGAATCAATCATGTTTCAAAAGGTCAAAGAGTTAACACAAAATTGTGAAACAAATAATGGACAAAGTTTTACATCAAACCTCTCACTTCTTACTATGGCTATCCAACTCCAACAGAAAAAGACTAACACAATCAAGAACCAAAAAAAATATTAACTAAGCATCTGTCAGATGAGGATCAAATAGAAATGCTTCCAGAGGATGCTGAATAATTGATGATCATGATTGAATAATGCAAAGTTAGGAGACACAACTCCATCAATAAACAAGAGGCCCAAAAAGGCTTGATTTCATTCATAAATAGTTAACATATAACAGCTTGTGAATAAAAATGTATGCATATATGAGAAGGGGACTTGTAGGTGCATGCTGTGAAATAAAACTATAAACAGGTACCTGGATATCCACCTGTTCATAATTACCCTGGTACCTATTTATCATATACAAGTTTTCTACCAATTCTTGTTAAGGCAGTTTATTTGTTTTCAAGTTCACAATCCTTTTTCACTGGCAGTAGGAATAGCACCATTATAATTTAAAACCAATAAAATATTGAAAAGGAGCCTTTTGTGAAAACCACATGTTATATGATCATTCATTTGGAGTAGTCATTACATGATTTTCAAGTTGGCAGCCATTTTAGTCATTAGATCTGCACCTGGTAAGCCTTGAGCATCAAGTATGTGTACTTTTTCAGTGCCAAGCAGATGTATGTCACTTCCAGGAAATACCTGACCATCATCCCATACTAAGGTTAGTTTTTCCACAAGACAACTGTTTGATTGCACCACAAGTGTGGCTCAGTGGCAATTAACAGAGACCATTAATTTTATCTTACCCCCACAAGAGTGACAGACAATATAAACCATGATGATGATGGAGGATTTCAGAAAACTATCAGGCTAAAAACATTGGTTTCCTACTGCACTTGTTTTAAAATTAGGGTAGATAGGTAACTTTTTTCTCACAACATTATATATATATATATATATATATATATATATATATATATATATATATATATATATATATATATATATATATATATATACACACACATACATATACACATACATACATAATGATTAGTGTAATTTGTGGAATGTTGAGTATTATTGAACATTAAAGCTGAATACATTGTACATTGAAACTTCATAATTTTGAGTATTATTGAACATTAAAGCTGAATACATTGTACATTAAAACTTTATTACAGTGAAGCCAGCAAGGTGGTATGTGAAGGGTCACTTTATCCTTTTCCCATGTCAGTTGTTAAATTTTGTGGGAAAGGGAGAGGCCAGCATCTATGGCAAATATAAAAGTGACCTGACAAAGCTATCCTGGTATAGTAAACATTAAGATACTGATTATACCACTTAATGGGAATGCCATGTTGAATAGTCATTTATCAAAAGAAAGTTGGTATGTATTTCTCAAATTCTAGGCTGTCAAATTTGATGGAAGAAATAATTATCTTGGGGGGAAAATTACTAATGACTGAATATGATTGGTCAGTGTAACTTAAAATGTAGATCCTGGAAGAAATGTTGAATTTAAAGTACTTTGGGCAAATTTCCTCAGTCCAAGATTTTCCTGCAAGTCTGATTCCTGGGAAAACTAAATAGCTCATTCTTGTTAAGACAAATAAGGAGACCAGGTGGCTGTCTTGTAGACAAAGCCAGGCCTATACTGCTAAGAAAGCACATTTTCTTGGAAAGAACACAATTAAGGTATGCAATTTTAATTCTTCATTCAATTTTCTATTAGTTTTGTTTTATGGAAATGTGTTTGATATGCCTAGGATCTATAATATGTATGCTTGTTGGATTTTATGGAAATCTCTTGATACCATACTAGAGTTGTTATGCAATTTATTTAATTTTAGAGTTACTTGTTCATTTAGAGAACTGAATCTTATGCAATAGTAATGGAAAACATGTATCTTATTGAGTGGAACTGACTGGGATGGATGGCTAAGGAGTCATATGGTAGCATATGCAGAGAGTTACAAGAATATATGTTAATTTTAATTTATGGTAAGTTGTTGTGAAGCAGAGTCAATTAGGTCAGACTTAAATGTACATTACAGGGGTCATTTGTAACTAAAGATAATGACTGTACCTTACTCAAAATATAGTCTAAATTTGTAAAGACCATTTACGGTTAAGTAAGGTTACCTTTTGTCAGAATTTTTGCAGTGTTTGGATAACTAGTATATGCATTCTATGTAACAAAAGTGAGAGAATTTTATACACATATGGTGTCAAACAGAGACTGAGTGATAATTTTGTCATTCTGGGAAACAGCTCTCTGGTACAGTCCAAAAAAAATGAAGTCCAGATAAAGAGATCAAGAGATCAAGTGGTTAGGATAGAAGGACCACAAAAGATCAAGTGTATCCAAATGAAGGTGGGAAGACAGAGGATACATGGAGACAAAGACTGGAAGCGCCACTAGGCGATGCAGATCAAGCGTGGACATTGTGCTGTCTCACTACTCTTGTTTTTATGATGAAATGAATCATTAATAGAACACTGCCATTGAAATTCTGTAAACTTAAATTTGCTGGAATTGAAGCTGACATTTGGTTTATGTCACTGATTAAATAGTTGTTCTCTTGTCTAAATGGGTCTCATATTGTATTGTTTCTTCTCAATAGTTATGATCAGTTCTCTGCTGACCTTCTGTCTATCCACTCACACTGGGCAATAAAATTTTGAGGGAGGTCATCCTCTATATAACAGTAGCCAAATCTAATTAACCACCCCTCTTTTGTGTAGAGGGAATATGGTCACAATTAGTATAATGTATAATGTACTAAGAGGTTCAAGTACTTGGCAAAGCTGGCTACACAAATCAATTTCAGTTATTTTATTTTAACTTTACCTCGGGGATTATAAGTGTAAGGTCAGCAATGAAAAATGGGTGGCCAGTAGTTGACCCCAGACAATAAAAATAAATCCTATCTGGCATAATCATCTGATTTGTATATCCTAGCCACTTCTCCATTTCAAACTGTCTAACATACTGTGTAGTACATTTGATCTAAATTCTCTTTAAAAAGGATCTGCATGTTCTCCACTTTAAATGTCCAACTTGTCCAATGACTAGTACCACTGGCCTATAGTCTCTTAAACTAACATGGCATAAATATTATCCCAGATCTATGTACCTTTTTGTAAATACATAGAATACAGATCTACATACCTTTGTGTACATATATGGAATACAGATCTATGTACCTACTTGTACATACAAGAAATGCAGATATATGTACCTACTCAGTGTACCTACATGGAATACAGATCTATGCATCTACTTGCACACATAATACAGATCTATGTACCTACCTGCACACATATAGAATATAGGTCTAAGTGCCTTAGCATACAGCTGCAACATTAAAACTGTACACATGTAAAATTATCATCTCATTTTTAACAAAACTGTACTTATGTAACATTATCATTTCATTTTTAACAAAAACTTAAATAAAACACTGAACATGTAACTTTATGTTTCTGAATTATTACGTAACAGTGGTGTTCCCTAAAATACCATCTGTGTAGTAACCTAGGATTAAATTACAAAGATTACTAATTTACTAATTAAATTACTAATTATCTTGATGATACTCTTGATGTTGGCATGAAATTCATCACAAATGAAGCAGAACAGCAGATAGTTAAAATAGGCGAAACAACTAGACCCAACAATATCTCTAGTTTTGATTGCTACACAACCAGGAATAGAGCCATGGCTTTAGGAAATAAAACAAACTTAAGCTGTAGAGAAATAATGATAGAAACATGCAGCTAAGGCTCAGAAAGATTACTCTAAAGAAATATCGGAGTGATAAAGTACACCTCAAACCATTTGGAAAATGTTTATAAAGTTAGAAGCTGGTAAAAATGAAAATATTTTCAATAATAAGACTTCTATGTGGGGTGTGATACCATTGATTCAAAGTATATAACTAGCAATCATAATGACATTTGTGCATACATTCCTCACAACCTTTAAGTTGTCTGCCATTGACACATATCATGTTATACTTGTAAAAAGTAGTTTCTAACATTTCTTAAATAGACTAGAACAGAACCAAACTTTGTTAATGAAAGTGAATCTCAGGCCACACATTGATGGCATATGAGAATACCACAACTGCTATAATTTTAAAGTGACATCACAAACTTTTGGAGGTATACATCAATCATATCACTGATCAACATTTATAATTGGTACTAGAGAACTAAAAATGACAACATGTGGATACATAAATATACTATTTGGCTACATAAATATAACATTTTAAAGAAAAAAAAAACATTTTTTAAAGTGTACAAAAGTTGTAAAATGGAAAATAATAGTATGTCATCATGATATGTGAAAATTATCAATCCACAAAAATAGAACACTGATTATGAAATCATATTCATCATTTGAGTAATAAATTTGACAAAGTTTTTTCGAGATTTTGTGATTATTTGTGACAAAAAGGTTTGTAATTTTGCAGTGGAGGGCTTTCCAGCAAACATAAAGGTTTTAGAAACTTGCTTCTTTTTTTAAAATTGGGACAAAATGAATAAAATTTATTTATTACTGATGTCATGTTTGCTAAGCCCCAGCTATAAAGTCATGAATAAGCTAAACTCAATTTGTCATAGGAATATTACTCTGGCCATGTGTTTGATGTCTAAAGATTGCAGCCATAAAACTTTCTTTATAATAATAATAATAATAATAATAATAATAATAATAATAATAATAATAATAATAATAATAATAAAAATAATTAAGACTTTATTTAGAGAAGGTAATTTGATTAGTTACATAACTAATCTACCTTGAAGCCTTCTATGTTATGTATAATATATACAGAATATACAACATGATGTGAAAAATTGGGCTTGACACTAAATAATTATGTGAACACATAAACATACATAAAATATAAAATATCATGCATTGGAATATTCAACTGTGAAAAAAAAATGATGCAAAATTGCAGGCGGCTTTTCAGTAATTTTATTAAATAAATAAATAAATAATAAATAAATTATTATTATTATTATTATTATTATTATTATTATTATTATTATTATTATAAAGAAAGTTTTATGGCTACAATCGTTAGACATCAAACACATGGCCACAATAATATTCCCATGACAAATTGAGTTTAGCTAATTCATGACTTTATAGCTTGGGCTTAGCAAACATGACATCAGTAATGAATTATTATTGTTGTTGTTGTGAAATACCAATGCTGATATGACCTTATAAAGTTTCATTTAGGACAAACTAGGCATCATAAACAGTATTAAGGTGAAAATCCAATGACCTTCCATTCAGGACAAACTAGACATCCTAAAAAGTGTTAAGTTAAAAGTCCAATTCTGATATGACCTTCCATTTATGACAAACCAGGCATCATAGAAAGTCTTAAGGTGAAACTCCAATGCTGATATGACCTTCTATTTAGGAAGAGCAGCAATGACAAAATTTTTAAAATGGCTGTGGTGTCCTTGTTGGATTTCAGATTGACACCATTTCCATCTAGTATAAACTAGACATCATACTACCATGATCTGACCATTTATTCAGATGAAGCTACAAGATTTTCAAGAATGCAACTGTTGGCCATATTGCATTCTTGACAGCACCAATTTCATTTAGGACATTCTTGTGAAAGTTCCATATTGATAACGGCTTTCTGTCCAGGAAGGTTTTTCAAGATAAATGTTCTTTAGGATGAATGCTTATGCAAAGCTTAAAGGCAAACCTCTGAGTAGATAAGGTGGATAGCTATAGCCAATTTGTGCTAATGGATGGATGGTCAATTGATATCAGTTGTGTTAGGATAGTGTCCTACTGTAATTGATGAGGACACAACATTAAATGGTAATACCTCACTACCTACTTCTAACAAAAAACTGGTGAGCAAGGTGGTCTGCTTGCTCTTACAGGGTTCAGCAATTAAATGGTAATACCTTCACTACCTCCAACAAAAACTGGGGAGCAAGTGGTCTGCTTGTTGCTCTTATGGGGTTCAGCAATTGATGACCATAATATTTACCAAGTTTTAAATTTCATTCTTGCTTTTGGGGAGAGGGGCACTGACCTGTATGTATGTATGTATGTATGTATGTGTGTGTGTGTGTGTGTATATATATATATATATATATATATATATATATATATATATATATATATAAAGTTTTTAAACTGAACATACTTTTACCCAACTTCTGCCTGTTATTATCTGAATATAAGTATATAAGTGTACAATAGTGGGAGATCAATTACAGTCAAATAATTAGGTTATCCCCTTTAAAACTTTTAAATTAATTAATATATAGGTTACTCAAGACACCAGACACTGCAAAGGATAGATTACAATTCATGTGTAATTTTCTTTCCTGTCACTGGCATTCAGACAGGTTTTATAGTCTAGCAATAGCATCAGCCTTCTTTCATACATGAAAAGGTATGAAGGGGAAAACCATTCACAAGACTACCATCAGGTGCTTCCATTTCTATAACAAGCAACATTTTTTGTTTCATTCAATCAAGAAGTTCTAAGATCTGTGTATCATGCATTTTGGTAGTCTTCTATCAATTTACTGCTGTAAAAGTTAATCAACTACTATTAACACATCATTAGTTTCTTCTAAAAATAAATGGAATGTGCCAAACATTTTGAATTCTAAGATTATTAAATGCTCAAATTACCCTCTAGACTTTAAAATGTTGGGCATAAAACAGTTTGGCTTCTTTTATCATCACCATTTACACTAAATAAAATAGGTGTACCTCAAACAGTAAATTATACACTTGCCCTGTGTTTAACAGTTTCTCTGTAGATGACAATATTTTGGGAAGAAACCAATTTTCTTCTTTTAAAATAAGTGACTTTGGCTAATAAACACTGAACCCAAAATAAGGCTTCTTCCTTACCAAAAATGTAAGCTATTTACCATGCCTGGTCCAGTTCTGTTTAGAGCTAATATTATGGTGCAAAAACCCTCTTTCCTATTTCATTTTATGTGAACATAGAGTCTGATCATTATTCATTCCAAAAGCGACAGACTTCTTCCTTAACCCATCTGCAAGCAATCCACAAAATCTGCTCCTGTTATGTGAGGTGAAACTAATGCAGAAACCAATCTCAAATGGATTCTCCCTCATCCTAAATACCAGTCATTCAAATAAGTATGGTAAACAAATCTGATATATAAAAAAAGTTATTCTGCCAAAGCCAAGTTTCTCTTCTCAGTCACCTTTACCTTTCTTAGCTAAAATTGATTGGGTTCTTCCACACCCCAAGTGCAAGCGATCCAACTAAAGTTATTATGCAGAAACATTTTTTCCGGTCAGCTCATCGACACTGACATTCAAATCTTTTACCCCAAAACCAATAGTGTTTTTCTTTACCCCAAGTGAAAATCATCAATAAAAGTTTGGCAACTGTAGATTGTGAATGGTTCAAGTTCTTGTGCAGAAACTATTTTGTTTCAGTCAGTGACCTTCATTTTTGACTTTCTGCTCTGAAATCAAAAAGTTCTTCCTTATCATAAGGACAAGACATCAGCAAGTTTGGTAAACATAAATGGTGGACATTTGAGTTATTGTGTGGAAATGAAATGGTAATATATAGAAGGATGGATGGATGATATCACAACATGGTAATAATATGTACATCTATATTATGTATATCTATATTGTATCTTTGGGTGCATGACTGTAGATTGCAATAAGCTATAAATAGGAGTTGGGAAGTTTTAAAATCAATCTTAATATTAATGATCCTGTTTACAAGTTTGGATTAATTTCCTTTGGTTAATTAAATCAGGTGGGTTAAGTTGTGATGTGATGTATTGTGAAATATATCACTTGGAAGGTATTGCAGCATAGATCAAGTTAACAAATAATGCCACATAAAATCTCGCATAAGGATGAAGATATCAACAATTCATTCCTTTTTTTCCTATGTTGTTGTTTTTAAAAGTCTAAGATGTATTTAATGTTGTGTTTATAATTAACTTGAGAGGAAACATTTATTTAAATTATTTATTGGGATTACAAAGTGCTCATATGACTGCAACATTTCAGGATTATTGTGAATTCATTTAAAGGAATCTTGGACAAAGATGCTCTGATATATTCAAGATTGTTGGCATTTCAACACATTCAATGATATTGGTATATCAGCACATTCAAGACTTGGAATGCACTTGAAACACAATTATTTGGGCTTGTAATAGAACTTTTGAGATTATTTTTGATATTTTTCAAATTTTTTCTTAAATTTACATTTTATAATTAATGAATGAAATATTTTTAAAGTTTTATAAAACTTGTTGGTTTTGCTTCTTTCTGTTACTTAAAGGCCACAATGTTGTAACAGCAAGCACTACCTTCATCCTGATAGTGATAATGCAAATGTCAATCTTTCATTAGGCATTCTCAGATACAATGCCATACATTACATATGTAAAAACACCTTCTTATTTGCATCTAAATTTTTTTCAGATACACATATCTAATACAAAAAAGTTTTTAAAAAGCAAGCGATAACAAATAATTTCCAAATTTTTTGGCTAAATTGCTGATGTACTCAAGACAAGAGCTATCAATAATGGGTGGATAAGAGGAAATAGGACAGAAAGTCACAAGACAAAAAGTCACAACCTGAATATTCACTATTATGAGTTACATGTTGGGCAAAAAGTAAAAGAATACAAAGTCACACTTTGAATTTTGCAATGTTGCAGGTTTTTATATAATGACAACTTATTAATTGACACCAAGGGTGCACAATACATCTATTGTGATGACAGTTGTGAAGATTGTGTGAGTAGATCACCTAGCATTAAAAAAATAGAGGTCAGTCTATATAAGTTTTGCATTTTTGTGGTAGGTAGATCATATTGGCTTGGTCATTTTATAAGTAGCTTGCATGCTGAAAAAGTGTGTGCACCCCTGATTTACACCATCTTTGTTGTGATATCATAATAAACAATGTACAAGTTCTATGACTTTTTTTTACTATTTTCAATATATTTTATAGCAGTTTGCAACAAAATAAAATTCATTGCTGACAATTTAATTTAAACGGTTAATACATTTTTCGTCTGATAATTCTTGATGTATTGCTATATGTGTGTGTGTGTATATGTATGAATATATATAATTGAGAGTCAAATGTTCATAACATCACCACAAAGAAACTCAGTGCAATACTGTAAAATTTTTAGATTTCATGTAGTACATTAGCAGTGGTCAGAGAGACATATAAAAGTTGAAAATGATGAGTGGGCTAAGCCCTGTGTAAAATTGCTAGCCTGCAGTGGTTTCAACATACATGTCATGGGGTGTGATTGATTTTTAATGTAAGAATGGTCAGACAGATAGAAAATGCAAGGTGAATTTTGGGGTGCAAGTATCAGAAAAATTAAGTTGACAAAATACTGAGACAATTTTGTACCATTTGAAATAAGTATTATACAATGAAATTTTCCTCAAATTGTTATTATTAATGGTGGAATAGAGAGAAATTTTGTTTAACTTTGCAGGTAATGTATTAATAACAGTAGATAAATTTAATCCTGATCGGCTAAGCTTAATAGAGGGGTGGTGTTTACCCAGATAAAATTTAATGTTTTAAGAATTCACAGTTGAAAAATTAGTCTGTCCAAGTTTTTACAAAAGTTCTTAGCTCTGAGCAAAAATAGCAAGTATATTTTATCTTGAAAATTTCCAAGGAAAAGTGTCTTGAAGTTTGAGGGACAATCAATAATGTGCAAACTTAACCCTCAAATGGACAAGTTTTTACAAAAGTTCTTAGCTCTGAGGAAAAATAGCAAATATCTTTTATCTTTAAAATTTCCAAGGCACAGTGTCTTGAAGTTTGAGGGACAATCAATAGTGTGCAAACTTAACCCTCAAATGGACAAGTTTTTACAAAAGTTCTTAGCTCTGAAGAAAAAATGGCAAATATCTTTTATCTTTAAAATTTCCAAGGCACAGTGTCTTGAAAAATGGCAAATATCTTTTATCTTTAAAATTTCCAAGGCACAGTGTCTTGAAGTTTGAGGGACAATCAATAGTGTGCAAACTTAACCCTCAAATGGACAAGTTTTTACAAAAGTTCTTAGCTCTGAGGAAAAATAGCAAGTATATTTTATCTTGAAAATTTCCAAGGCACAGTGTCTTGAAGTTTGAGGGACAATCAATAGTGTGCAAACTCAAATGGACACTTCTGCAAACTGTTACAAAACTATTTCATGATGATAGCGATATAGATTTTATACAGGTTTTCAGAATTTATCAATTTTTATATAAATTTCTACAAAATGTAGCTTGAAACTAAACGCAAAAGGAAACCTTTCCAAACTTTGTTGGTTACAAAATAAGTAAAGTCTTGATCTCCTGCTGCATAACGTGCTGGCAAATAAGGTTCTATGTTGCTTTTCTATTTTTCACTCCTAATAAACTATAAAGATCTATCACTGTATAATATGCCAGCATTTCTAGGTCAATACAGTTTGCAGCAACTTAAATGACAGTATATTTAAGTGTTGTCCAATATGCAGTCCATGGGCTGATTTTAAATGGCCTGCCAGAGCTGAAGCAATTTTTTGTGCATTTATGTAAAAAAAAAGGTAAATGGCCTACTTTCATTTCATGTTGCAGCCCTCTGCTTCAAGAAAGATTTCAGTGGCCTATGGTGTCAAAAAGGTTGGACAGCATTGGTATATAGTGTTTATACATATGAACTATTCTGTTGAAAACTTGTGAACAATATACCATATTTATTCTATGATAATCCCTCACCTAATGATTATACAACATTCCCTTGTAACATCTATGTCTGATAATAAGCCCAAGTTTAAATTTTGGACAAATTTATTAGCCTGACCCCCTGGTCTTATCATCCAGGAAATACTGTAATAGGCCCTATGGTCTTATCACCAGAGAAATATTGTAATGTTATCTTGCAATTTATATACCTTATAAGGTCATTCAGTCACTTAGCCACCTGTCCTTCAAACAATTATTGTCCTTACCTTTAAGATTTTCTGAGACTTTAACTTCAGATGCATTGGAGTATGCAGGCAATTAAATTACTTATGAGGGAAACATTCATTGCCTATCAGATATGCAGTAATCACCAATCAGATATGCAGTAATCACCAATTGGATATGTTGTAATTACCAATCAGATAACCAACACAGAGTTGGTCAAAACCTTGTGCAATTTTTGCATCATTTGTTGATAGTCTGAAATCTCTAAGCAATGCAGTTCTGGTAACATACAACTTTTTTAGAGAATGGCAATAAAACTATTCTGGGAAATCTTGAATGGGAGGAAAATTCTCTTTCCACATCAGTCTAATATAATATCAATCCATGGATCCCAAAAATTAATGTAACTGCCAGATCAATGCAAAAATTATTATCAAAGGATTCACAGAAATTATAACAAGATGTAACAGAAAAGAAAAAAAAATTGCTATATTGTACTAAAAGATGTGTCATATTTAGTTCTGGATTTACTGTTGCATTAAGTTTTAGTACTATTCTCCCATGGCACAGTAGTTTTTTTTTTCTTTCTGAAACTATTTATTTTAAAAAATTCCTTTGAAAAATATACAATTTTTTTCTTGCAAACATCAGTAGTACTTTATGTGACTATTGTTTCTTAAAAATGAATTATTAATCGATATCCAAGTAGACATGCTGCATAAAAATACATAACACTTAAAAATACAAATCAAACATTAATATTTAATATGGTCTCAAACATGTGTTCTAAGATATAAAAAAAAAGTTTACTTGTGGTTCCTAGTAGCCTTTGGTTTAATGAGGACATGGCCTACACCCATTTTTTCTGGGGATCATTTATGTGGGGGACACATCAACCAGCAATATAGCTAAAACAACACATGGACCCCAGTAATCTTTAGAATACTACTACTCAGGGCAATTCTTTAATTCTAAGGATTTGACCCTTATCAGGTTGATAAGCTCATGTGGGCTTTGTGGCTATAGTGTGTTTAAACAAATAGGGAAAGAAATTGGACAAACAATTGTATGCCATAATTATTGTCCATACCTCATTAAAACATCCAACATTATGTTTCTCCCCTTAAAAAAAAGTTTGTATAATTAGTAAAAAATAAATCTTTATAATTATAATCAAAATCATTTTTTAATCATAAATGTGTGCAAGTTTTGGAGGTTACAATCTTGATTAAGGGTTCAGTAAGACTATTCTGTACCTCAATCCCCTATCATAAAGATATACTAAGATGTAAATAGTGCTCATTTTTAACTTACCTCAAGTCCTTGTTTTTCATTATTCTATCAATGCCTTCTCTGAAGTTAACTATTTTACTATGGTGTTGTCTTCATGAAACTAAAGAACAGTCCTGGAGGGTGAGGGTGACTTAATAAAAGAGTTAGTATTTCACATTACATATTGTGACTCTAACAGTGCCTATTGAAACAGGTGTAATTCCCTAAAAAATAATGTAATCTGAGTGAAAATGTATACCAGCCTAATGAAGATCCTGGTAGTTGGACAAATTTGAAAGGTACAACTTTTACCATCTATTAATAATGCCCTTAATGACGTCAGACCAATTCTCATTTGTCATCAATAATATTACACACTATAGTAGTCTCAAATGGCTACCGAAACCTAACAATTTCATCATTTTGTTCCATTTCAAAAGCTACTTAAATTGCATAAAAAATTAAAAATGCAGGTTTTCATCATCTTTAGATACATTGTTAAAAAGATGGTCATTCTCAATGCCTATGTTTTGTTATGAAGATTTATTTTCAGTATATCTTCTCATATATTTGTCCATTAAAAACAAGCTGGGAAGCAGAGCTCTAGAAAGATCTAAGTATTTAGCTCCCTGGTTTGGAACAAATTGTGTTTTTGAAATCTGATATTTTGTGGGGAAAAAAACCACAAAAAAACCCCCAGAAATTCATCAAGACAATAATCATACCATTATGAATATGTCCAATCACCAGTATTAATTCATGGTGCATTGCATTATATATTTCTATTACAGCTATTGTTCTCAGATGTATTAAAGTACTATCATTTGAAATGTGCATTAAAGTCTGGTTTTGTTAAGTCATCAAAAAGTACAGGCCTATCCTCAGCACAAATCCTTCTCTGCTTCAAATGATTTTTCAATATATATCAGCCAATGAACTAATACCAATGATCAGAGAAATATCTTCAACTGTGTATCCAACATTGTCATCAATTTTCCCCTTTTATAGCAGCAACATCCAACTCACCAATTGCACACAATTGTTTTCCAGTAGGATAGTTATATTCCATGGATTCATGACCATCTTTAAACTAATGAAACTCTCTTGAAAGATTACAAATAATTCCATCCACAGACTTCACTGAAGTTGGTCTTGATATCAGTCCATGTGACTCTAAACCTGGCACCAATTTTACATTATATTCTTTACAAAGTTCTTATCTAACATTCTTACATCACTATCACTTACCTGTGTTACATCACATGCATATTTATATCTGCAGGTGTCTGGCATGAAGCATGTGCAGCTGCAGAATTTTTTACCTCTACCTATAGCATTAAATGTAGTGAAAAGTTGGAAGGAAAAAAAGTTAGAAAGCTGAAAGAACTTTTCAAATACCCCTCATAATGACACAATGTAATCTGATTACTTAAAAACTAACTGAATTACAGGAGATGCCCCCTTATCATTCCTTTGGAAATTTAACTCATTTAAAATAAATCTAAAGCATCAAGCATTGTGTCCAGAAACAGAACATAAAAGTCTGCACCCAAGAGCCCGTCCTAGGCCATAATGGTCCTTTATAGAAGAAAATAGGAGTCACAAATATCCTTACCTATTTTTTGGTTTATTTAAGAAAATTCATATTCATTGGCCTTTAATTTATCAATCCCCTGCTGTGAGCCTTCCATAATGGATTAGAATCCTCATGCTTGAATAACAATTTCCATCTAGAATTAACCTCAAACATGAAAAAAATCACATGCAGAACAGTTTAATTTAAATCATTTAGTTCAAAATTGTGAACATGTTACTACATAAATAAACATGGCCTGTCTTATGATGACATGTTTGATCAGCATAAAGAATACAATTGGTAAAAGTTGTGGATATTTAATGCATGTTTCAAATGATAGTACTACCATACATTTGATAACACTGGCTGTAATAGAAACATGTAATCCAATGCACCATGAATTAAACCTTAAACATGAGTTTAGCTTTTTTGCACACTTTTTTTGAAATAAATGCAGCAGTGTTTACACTGAAAATTGCATCTTCTCTTCTTTACACAATCCAGGATCACTGACCATGTTTTCTCAATTGATATCCAAGCAAATCAAAATCATTAAGACATCTATGTCAGCCAATGAAATTGACCATCTTATGCTTCTTTGGCATTGAGTATGTACTATTTTAGTAACCCAGCTTGGAATGTGCTTGATTCATTCCTAACTCAGCCATGATGACCTTTAATCTTACTTTCTGGGGTATTTTTCTATTTTCCCCATGAGACACCATAGAGGCTGCTGTACTATGCCAAAGATGAAACTTAGGGGTTAATGGAACTGCCCCTCCAGATAGGCTGTAATTACAAATCACATATGCAGTAATTACCAATCAGATATGATGTAGTTACCACTCAGATATGCAGTAATTACCAATCAGATATGATGTAGTTACCACTCAGATATGCAGTAATTACCAATTGGATATGCTGTAATTACCAATCAGATAATCAACACAGAGTTGGTCAAAACCTTGTGCAATTTTTGCTTCATTTGTTGACAGTCTGAAATCTGCAATTCTGGCTACACAACTTTTGAAGAGAGTGGCAATAAAACTATTCTGGGAAATCTTGAATGGGAGGAAAATTCTCTTTCCCCATCAGTCTAATATAATATCAATCCATGGATCCCCAAAATTAATGTAACTGCCAGATCAATATAAAAATTATTATCAAAGGATTCACAGAAATTATAACAAGATGTAACAAAAAAGAAAACATTATATGTGTACCAGAAGATGTGTTATATTTACTTCGGGATTTACTGTTGCTTCATTTTTAGTACCATCCTCCCATGTTACACTAGTTTTTTTCTCAAACTATTATTTTGAAAAATTCCTTTGTAAAATATACAATTTTTTCTTGCAAATATCAGTAGTACTTTATGTGACTATTGTTTCTTAAAAATGAATTATTAACTGACATCCTAGTAGACATGCTGCATAAAAAAACATACACTTAAATGACAGGTACAGGTGTGATAAGCTTCCACACATTTTGTGGGCTTTGTGGCTATGGAGTAAACAAATAAGGAAAGAAATTGGACCAACAATTATATGGTATAATTATGCTTACCTCCAGTACAAAGATCCTTGTAGTTAGACAAATTTGAAAGGTACAACTTTCAGTATCTATTGATAATGCCCTTAATGACCTCAGACATATTCTCATTTGTCATCAATAATATTACACACTACAGTAGTCTCAGAAGCTACATAAACTGAGCAATTTCTTCATTTTTTTTTCCATTTCAAAAGCTACATAAATTCCATTAAAAATTAAAATGCAGGTATTTCATCATCTATAGATACATAGTTTATGGTTATTTTCAATGCTTATGTTTCCTTAAGAAGATTTATTCTTAGTATATTTAGTGAAATAATTGTTTTTGAAATTGATATATTTTGTGAAAACCCCAAACAGAAACATATGATACCAGTCTTATTCATCAAGACAATAATCATACTGTTATGAAGAAGTCCAAAGTCCATTACTAATTCATGGTGCATTGGATTACATGTTTCTATTACAGCCAGTGTTATCAAATGTATGGAAGTACTATCATTTGAAACATGCATTAAATATCCACAACTTTTACCAATTGTATTCTTTATGCTGATCAAACATGTCATCAAAAGACAGGCCATGTTTATTTATGTAGTAACATGTTCACAGTTTTGAACTAAATGATTTAAATTAAACTGTTCTGCATGTGATTATCAATACTTTCTCAGTTTATTAATCCAATGAATGACTAGATTATGTATTCACTTTCCGGCAATTTTTTTTCCAGCACTTGAAAGCTTTCCATTACATGATGGCTTTCAAATCATGTCCCTCAGAATTAACTTTTGATAATGGGATTCAGCCCAACATCAACTGGAGATATTTAATCTTGGTTGTATAGAAAATGTGGCAATGCTGTGCTCCTTTAGGAAGTCTGTCATGATTACAAATTTATGTAGAAGTGTGCTGTCATGGACTATATGGCTACCTAAGGTATTTGTACCAAGATGGAAAGCTTGGTCAAGTTCCACAACTTTTGGCAAAACTTTGGAGTCATAATCATGCCCAGCAAAATTAGCAGTCAGGAACAGTACTTTGATGCCTAATAGACTTTTGCATGAAAAAATAACACATAAAAACTATTTACAGTCCATTTTAAAAATAATGAATCTATCTAGAAAGATTACTGCAGGTGTCTGGCATGAAGCATGTGCAGCTGCAGATTTTTTCCCTCTACCTATTAGCATTAAATATAGTGAAAAGATCTGAAGAAAAAAAGGTAGAAACCTGAAAGAACTTTTTACATACACCTCATGGGTATGGGCACAATGGAATCTGATTAATTAAAACTAACTAAATTACAGGAGATGCCCCCTTACCATTTCTTGTAAATTGAACTCATTTAAATTAAATCTAAAGTATCCAGACTGTTTTGTCCAGAAATAGAACATAAAAGTCTGCACCCAAGGGCCCCATCCTAAGCCATAATGTGGGGTCCTTTATAGAAGAAAATAGGGGTCACAAATATCCTTACCTATTTATTTATTTTGGGGGGGGTATTTAAGAAAATTCAAATTCACTGGCCTTTAATTTATCAATCCCCTACGGTGAGCCTTCCATAATGGATTAGAATCATCATGCTTGAATAACAATTTCCATCCAGAATTAACCTCAAACATTGGAGTCTAGCTTTCTTGCATACTTCTTTTGAAATAAATGCAGCAGTGTTTTTGCTGAAGATTGCATTTTCTCTTCTTTACATTGTCAATCCAGAATCATTGACCATGTTTTCTCAATTGATATCCAAGCTAATCAAAATCATTAATACATCTACGTCAGCCAATGAAATTGATCATATTATGCTTCTTTGGCAATGAGTACATTCTATTTCAGTAACCCAGCTTGTAATGTGCTTGATTCAGTCAGTCTAAATTCAACCTTGATGACCTTTAATCTGATTTTCTGGGTCTTTTCTATTTTCCCTATAAGGCACCCTAGCAGCTCCTGTACTATGTCAAAGATATAAATAAGGGTCAATGGAACTGCCTAAAATGAACATATATAAACTTATTCTGTCTTTTGTACATGTCAGCATTTAGGTAGAAATTTGAGTCTGGCTTACAGTTGTGTTTTATCAAAGTGGATGGCTTTCACAAGTCAGTATCAGACTAAGAATGATAAATTTGCTGCCTTACAGCAGTGGTCCCCAACCTTTTTATCCCCTCAGACAAGTCAAGGTCAAGGTTTGATAATTTTACTTCAGCTTGTTTTGATTTAATAATTAAACATGCCTTCAAAATAAAATACAGTTACACCAAAAAATTAATATAAGTGATTTAATATTTTAACTCACTAGAACGCTAAATCAATGAGAACCCTGAACTTGTATCTTTGCAACGAGATGGTTCCATCTGGGGGTAATAGAAGACAATGATACCAAAAGTGTGTTGCTTATATCCAGCTTATTCAGTTGTTTTGTTTTGGTTGCTGTCACTGCAGAAAACCCGCTTCACACAGATAGGATGTCGGAAATGGCAATAGGGATTTAAGTGCTATGGTGGCAATCTCAGGGTAATCAGCTATAACTTTAATCCAGACCACAGGCAGAGTTGTTGTCTTGAACATAGTTTTAAGGCCACTGTCATTTGCAATCTTCGGCAGTTGATATTCTTCTTGCACAGACATGCTAGATTCGCCTGGTTTGTTGATCAATGGGTCGCATATCCATTCCTTACCAGTTGTTGGTCTTTTGTGGTTGGGAAGTAGAGCTAGAACTCTTTTAAAAACAAAGACAGGTGATTGTGCACCAACTGGGAGAATTAATGCTCAGGCTCCCCTAAAATCACCGCTAATGTCAGAAACATGTCCAAAATGCCTCTGTTCACACACTGTCCCCACAACTCCAGTTTGACATTTAATGCAGCTACTTTGTCTGCCAACTAGAAAACAGTCGTCATTTTTCTCCTGAAGGTACAGATTGAGTTCATTGAATAGGCTGAATATGTCACACAAGTAAGCCAGTTTTGAGACTCATACAATGTCACTAAAATGTGCTGCCAGCGGTGACTTCTTTTCTGAGGAAAATCTTTGCAATGTCTCTCATAATTTAAATGCTTTGGTTAGCAATTTTCCTCTGGATAACCATCTTATTTCTGTGTATAAGAGAAGATATCTGCACTCTGCGTCCATCTCCTCACAAAGGTGCTGAAACAGGTGCGCGTTAAGGACGTGTGCTTTGACCTGGTTAATAACTATAACAACATCAATCAATACACTGTTAAATTCTGGTACAACTTTTTGGCTTGCCAGAATTTCCCCATGAATGATAAAATGCATAGATTCACTCTCAGGTGCAACTTCCTTAAGCCGAGCAGTTGAACCAGAGTCTTCCAGTCATGGAAGCATGCTTCATCTGTGCATATGCCGACACAAAAGGATCATTTTAGTTGTCCTAATATATAACCATCCAGTGACTTGAACAGTTCTGCTCCTGTGGTGTTGGATGGCACAAAACCCTCATGCACATCCTCCTGAAATAGATATTGCACATAAACAAGTAGTATTGCCTTGTTGTCGATATCTGTAGATTCATCAAACTGGAGTGCATACCACGAAGATGTATTAATCCTCTCCAACAATTGTGTCTCAATGTTATGGGCTATTTCCTCAATGCGCTTTATCACAATGCTAGCAGACAAAGGCACATGTGCTATCTTATACACAGCAGCCTATCCTAGAAGTTCATGGCAAATGTCTTTAGTGGAGGGCAAGATCAATTCTTCACCGATAGTGAATGACTCTTTAGCCTTAGCAATACAGTTAGCCACCAAATATGATGCTCTCAGTGCATTCTCCTTTATTGGTTATTCTGTCCTTTGTGTTCCGTTTTTTTCTTGCAACATACGCCAGGGGCTTGTCTTTTAATCCATGGTGCATGGTATTAAAGTGGCGAAGCAGTTTTGAAGGTTTCATAGCTTCATTAGAGAGCTGATTGCCGCAAACTATGCAGAGCGGGGTTGGTGTGGGAATCACCTGTCCTAATAATTTCAAATTTCAAGTAGGACTCACGGTATTGTTTGTTAAAATTTTTATGTTTCTTTGATGTTGAAGGCTCTTCTGTCTCTTCACTAGGCCTTTTTTTTTCCCCAATGAAACTCTCTAACAACGTCTACTTCGTACTCATTTTTGCCAGTTTGTGGGTTAAATTTGAGCAAACACAATATACACGTACACCAAGCACTGTTAAACAAGTACTGGTGAACAGAGAGAAGAGCCATACACATTATCCTTCTTTCCACCAAAGCTACAACTCTGTAAGTGTTTGCAGCCGCTCAGGTCCAGACATGACCTTAAACCTCCCAGATATCACAATATTTTGTACATGAACAGTATTGGTGTGGTTTTAGGTGATGTCTCTCAGCTCCCGGTTAACCCCTCGTCCATGGAAAGTTACACAAACTTGAGAGAAATACACCACCTTAAATAAAATGTTCCTTGGGCGACCCGGTACCATTTGATGGACTGGTACCGGTCCGCGGCCTGGGGGTTGGGGACCACTGCCGTACAGGACTTGTAGATGGAACTGGTCTAATAATGGGTAAATAAAAAATAGAGGATTTATAGGTTGGAAGGTGATGAGTGATTGAAATTTATAACATTTAAGTCAAATTATCTTTTCAAATCTGTTCTGACTATTAACTGATAAAGGTGGAGAAAAGGTTCTACTGATGCAATATCTGCTTTTTTAAGCTTAGATTAAAAGCCACAATAACATGAGTAGCAGTTATTCCTTTGGTGTGAAATTGGTGATCATTTCAATACACATACATGTACTTCCAAATAATGGTTCTCTCCAAAAAGCAGTCTAAATCAAGTTCTATGCAGGGGCTCCTCGTGGTCTAAAGTGCTGTCAGTTGCTTATCACTGCCATCTCACCTCTATCTTCAGTGAGTTCAAGTGTAAGATTTGGAGAATGTGGATATGTGAGTAGCTTCTTGTGGGTTGGTGGTTCCTTCTGACGATTTCCAACGATTTCCAGGTTTCTTCCTCCACCATTAATACTGACTGCCATATATAGCCTATTGTGTCCTGAAAAATGGGTTTAAGCCCTAGAACAACAACAACAAGTTCTATGCTATTAGATATGGGTCTGGTCATAAGTATTTAGAAATTAATTGATACTGAATGTTTCACATTATACTGTTTCCACAAGTTTATAATAAAAATTAAAATACTACCATGTGCTCAATAAATTTACATTAATCTCTTATAATTCAAGAAAAGTATGGGGAATACAACTAAACTTCTATCCATCCCTAAGTGCAATTTGGTATGGGTGGGAGTTGGGAGGCAATTAAAAGTTCATAAAAAGAATATTCTGTTTTCATTCTAAATTCAGCTTCATTAAATCTGTTTGGGCCATTACAATCCACTATATATATATATATATATATATATATATATATATATATATATATATATATATATATATATATATATATATATATATATATATATATATATATCAGTAAGTATAAGGAACACAATGTTACTGTCTAGACAGAAACCATCAGTAGGCCCACTGCTTGAACACATACATTCACTAAGATAAATCAGCCAAGTTGGAAGTTCAAGAAACAGAGCATAAAAGAAATAAAAACTGAAGCAAAGTTTCAACAGCTGGTAATGTAAGAGTTCAACATCATAAATTACCCAGGAGTTAGGCCTAATTGTAATGATATGGGTGGAGGAGATAAGATTGCTAACTTAAGTTCTAAATATACACTTAGCCTGTAGCAACTGTGGACACTACCCTGCCCAAAATGTTTGCCTGCCAAGCCTCTTTATTAACAAAACAGGGACTCTAGGACTATTCAAACCCCTGGTCCAAGAAAAAAAAAGAAAACACCGGCTGAGGAACAATTAGGGAATATGTATTACCTAGTGTTTAACAATGCCTATTAAATATTATATAAATACAAACACCCTATAAATTAAATATACCTACAAGTAAAAGCATTCAGAAATTTCCTAAGTCTGATAGGGATCAATGCAGCAGGATACTAAGCCTGTTGTTTTTACTTAAATTGGATTCACATGTATATACTTGTTGGATGTGCAAGGGAGCTAGCTTTCCACAGGATAAACCTCACTGCCTGTTGATTACACCCAGCTGAAAAACATTAGGATCACTGAAGCATGAAGAGCCAGTCATATTTTCTTCCTCTGGACAGCAATTAATATTCAGTCAAAACCCCAAACTAAGACAAAAATATTACTGCCTTAAATCTTGGTCAATTATTTAAAAGAGTTAAATATATAATACTATTAAAATCCTTAGTTATTGCCAAACATTGTAAAGCTACCAAAGATTAGCTAAATCCAAATAGTTTATTATTATTATTATTATTATTATTATTATTATTATTATTATTATTATTATTATTATTATTATTATTATTATTATTATTGTTATTGTTATTATTATTATTATATTATTATTATTATTATTATTATTATTATTATTATTATTATTATTATTATTATTATTATTATTATTATTATTATTATTATTATATCTCCTCAGCACTACCACCCAATCCCTTTTATTTTGCAAATGAGGTTCCCAATGGTGGGAATTGAGATGTGATGTCTGAGATGTATAAAACCAAAACATTACTTGAAATAACTTATAAGATGCTCTCATCGGACTTCAAGTATGGTGCAAGGAAAACAGCATGATCATAAATACAGAAAAAAAGAAAGCTCAACTAGTTACACAACAAAAACAGCAAGACTAGATACTGACATAACTCCAGGTTCTATTTGACAAAGTCAGCCTTACTTAATATGACCTATCTGGATAAAATTCTTAGTGTATTCATAAATAACAATATTGCTTGGTCTATTCACATTAAACATGTTTTTAAAAACAGGCTTAATTCTTATCTTTGGCTACTGAGGAAAATCAAAACATACCTTCCTCACCTGTACAGGGCCATCTTTTATAGAAGTTATATTCAGCCATATCTGGACTATTATAATGTAATTTGAGGTAATACCTCTAATTCAAACATAACAATCCTTTAATGACTCCAAAAGAGGGTTTACCACAATTCTAGATCAATGTATAGACAATGTCCTGGGTGTAATGAAAATATAAAGATTTTAACACATGAAAGAATATTTCTTTGAAAGGCCAAATTGATACGCAAAGTATCCAGAAAGGCCTTTCCTGTCTATCTATGCAATATCTTTCACCAAAGAGATGCTGATGGCACTTCAAATTTAAGGTTCATAAAAAGTAAACTTTACATTATACCAAGACCAAAGAAGGAATTGTATAAAAAAAGTTTTCAATATACTTGTCCACTGTATGGAACTTCATTCCCAGTGACATAAGGCAGGCTCATAGCATTTCATCATCTGTCTCATTTTTTTGATGAAGTTTTAGACAACTGAACAGTTTCTATTAAAATAAATACCACCTACTTTTCTGAAACTAATTGAGTTACCTTGTCTAAATAAAGTCTTTATTATTATTATTATTATTATTATTATTATTATTATTATTATTATTATTATTATTATTATTATTATTATTATCTTGCATATGGATTTGTGAAATGATTTACAAAAGTCACAGTACAAATTTTCTAAGCAAATTCTATGTTCACCTTGAACCTCTTACATTTTTCCAATTGTCTGCCTAAATGTAAAATTATATTGTACCAATGCATTCTCACATCACTTGCCAACAAATGATATATTTACTTGTTATGTGAATGATACATTTATTTCATATGTTAATGATGAAAATATTGGAGTAGTCTTGTTTATAAACTCTGTACTTAGAATGAGGTTCTCTAACCCTTTCAACACATCCACCTTATGATATTTGGGTGGCTTTACAGATCACAGACAGCTCACCTGTATCCATAGGTGTTCAAGTTTTGGTTCTTCTAAAGTGAGTAAAGCTACTACCATTATCTTCTTATGTGTCAGTAGTTCTTCTAAAGGTTTTCCGGGCTTTTTCCTTTGCCAAATATACTGTCTGCCATGTATAGCCTATTTTGTGTTGAAATATGGCTTTAAACCAACAAACCATCTTATGATTTTACAATACATATTTGTATAAGAAGAATAAATAGTTTATATTTTGCCCTAAGAGGAGGGGTTTGGTAGGGAGCCTCCAATTCCATGTATGTTGATCTCAGTTTAAATAGATTACATGACTTACTTTTAATCCTGTGTGTTGATCTCATTTTAAAAAGATTACCTCACCTACTTTTTTATGTTCCCTGACACTTTTTTCTTCTTGAAATTTTTTTTGTCTCTAACTAAATAATGAATTAATTATAATGGAGTCCTCATGCTTTTTGAAAGCTAATGCTTCTTCTGAAAATAAGAACAACTATAAAAGAAATGACTCCTGTCTAGCTACAATTCTGTATTTGATTACCAGAACAGAACAATGGCAATGTCAAGGTCAATTAGTGAAAATGTTAAATACTTTTCAGCATATGCCTTATTATTACTGTAAAATCTTTAGTTAAAAACATATAGGAATTACAACTCATCATATTTACCCTCACTGTATTGCATACAAGAATTAATACTCATTATAAATCCCCTCACTACAAGACATTGCAATTACTAATCATTATATATATATATATATATATATATATATATATATATATATATATATATATATATATATATACATACACACATACATACATACACACATACATACACACACACTCTCACTATAAGAATGCATATAAATTACAACTCATATATACCCTCAAAATATGATGCATAGGAATTACTAATCATTATATTTACTCTCACATTATGCCTCAGTCCCTGCTACCCTGATATAATGCTGGTATAATTATAATGGGCAACATAATATATTATACTCTCACTATAAGATGACTCAATTCCTAGCATAATATGGGTATAATAATGGGCAACAGTATATATTACACCCTCACTATGAAACTAGTCAGTCCCTAATATAACATGGGTATGATAATAGGCAACCATATACATTACACTCTCACTATGTAATATTTCAGTCCACAACATAACACAGGTATAATAATATACAACAGTATACATTAAACCCTTACATAATAAGATCACTTGGTCTCTGATATAAGGTGGGTACAATAATGGACAATAGCATATATTTACACCCTCACTATAAGGTGATTCAGTCCCTCACAAATAATAATGGGCACTATTATACATTACACAATTACTATAACACAGTCCCTGACACAACATGGCTATTATAATTGGCAACAATATACATTACACCCTCATAATATGATGTTTCAGTTCAACATAACATGGATATAACAATGGGAAACAGTATACATAATGCCCTCACTGACACTTGGCAATAGTATACCTTACACCCTCACTATAAAAATCCCTGACATAACATGGGTATGATAATGGGCAACAGTATACATTACACTCTCACTATAAGATGACTTAGTCCCTAATATAACATGGGTATGATAATGGACAACAGTATACATTACACTCTCACTATGAAACTAGTCAGTCCCTAATATAACATGGGTATGATAATAGGCAACCATATACATTACACTCTCACTGTAAGATGAGTCAGTCCCAAATATATCATGGGTATGACAATGGGCAACAGTATACATTAAACTCTCACTATGAAATGAGTCAGTCCCTAATATAACATGGGTATGATAATGGGCAACAGTATACATTACACTCTCACTATAAGACAACTTAGTCCATAATATAACATGGGTATGATAATGGACAACAGTATACATTACACTCTCACTATAAGACTGAGTCAGTCCCTAATATAACATGGGTATGATAATGGGCAACAGTATACATTACACTCTCACTATAAGATGACTCAGTCCCTAACATAAGATGCAGATGATAATGATGAACAGTACATTACATTACACACTCACTGTAAGATGACTTAGTCTTTCACATAGCACATATATAATAATGGGAACAGTATACATTACACCCTAACTAAGATGACTCAGTCCCCCAAAACACCATGGGTATTATAATGAGCAACAGTATAAAATTATCCCTCACTATAAGACTATCATTTTATGCTTAAGTGTATTTAAAATTCCATATTTATCTCATGCTAAATCAATAGTAGATGATAAACCAATTCACAATTTTTACAGAACTTTTGTAAATATCTACTACAGACATCATTGACAATAAGCCCAGCCCATTTTTTGTTTGTTTGACAAATTTCTCAGCCTGACCCTCTGGCCTTATATTGGGAGAAATACTGTGACTTATGTTCTCAACCTTTAATCTTTAGGCAATGAAAGATGGGGCCTTGTGACTTTCTTTAAAAGCAAAATATTTTTAAACAATGATATTTGAAATTAATATGATGGATAGAATCACTTATTTGTTTCCCTACAAATCAGAGCAAACCTATTTTTTTGAAATTATAATGGTGAGTAAATTTAACCAAAAAAAGTCCATCCACAAAATTTAAATGGTTGGTCCATTATTACAATGATCCCATGCGTTCTGATAAAACACAGAATTGGTCATAGATTCAGTACTCTCATCTCATTATAATGATGTCTAGGGAATCAATGGATTATATGGCCCTATAGTGAGACTGCTTTGAAGTAAATTATCCATACAACTTTTACTACCAATTAATAAAAGCACAAGGGCTTGTGACTTTTTTAACCAGGGATTTACAAATGATGTGATATTAAACAGATGAATGAATGAAAATATGAATATTATATTCTCACAATTTCTCACTGAAGTGTATTAACAATAAGAAATGAGATGGTATTCCATTGTTTTCTTTTTTTGAGGTTCCTTTGTGACTTGCACTCTCATTGATAGAGTGGTCTATGGTTTTGGATCCCATTATCATGAGTTGCCAAGGGACAGATTAACATTCATTTTAAGATATGTTAAAAAGCCAGTGATCCTTATTTTTCATCTTCGGTGTGAAAGAGTTGCAATTATAGTGCCCACAAGGCACAAACCTCTGAAAATAAAAATATGGTCACAAGAAAACAGACCAAAATTCAACATGGTCACAAGTAAATAGAACAAGAGTCCCTAGAAGGTGTGACACTCTACTGGCTGAAAAGAATTTCCAGGAATTCAAGACCATTTCTTCATTTTAACTGGCATATTGAAACCATCTTTGATATTCTTCAGCAATAAAAAGATTTCAAATTAGCTGTAGTGGACATAATGAATGTTAACTTGGCACCATGAAAACCCATACTGACCTGGCTTTCCTTTTTGTATGAACAATTAAACAATGATTTTCAAGATGGAAGCCAATGGTGGCCATTTTTGATATCAGATTGGCACCATTTCTATTGCGTATCACCTAGACATCATAAGAAATTTTTGTGTGAAAGTACAATGTTGATACTACCAGCCATCTAGGAGAAGAACTGATAACAAGATTTTAAGACTGCCATTGTGGCAATCATACTTTGTCAAAATGGCACCATTTTTCATTTACAGCCAACTTGACATCATAAAAAGTCCTTCATTGAAAACACCATGCTGATATTACCATTAATTCAGAGGAAATAGTGATAACAAGAATTTAAATAACACCACAGTGGCAGGCATACTGAATGTCTAAAAGGCAACACTAAGATCAACTAGACAGCATAAGAAGTGTTTTTTGTAAAATTCCCATGTTGATATGACCCCTTCATTAAGGAAAAGTAGTGATAAGATGTTTTCCAGATGTGTCTGTGGTGGCCATATTGGACATCAAATTGACACCTTTATTGTTTTGGACCAAGTAGACATCATGGGAAGTCTTACATGAACTACTTCTCATTCAGGTGGGTTAGCAATAATAGAGTTTCAAAATGACCATACTGGATATTAGATCTGCAACATTTTCATTTAGCATCACATGGACATCATAGGAAATCTAGTGAAAAACCTTATAGCAATAGTACTTTATGCTCAGGATGGTCATTGTTGTGGGCATACTGGGTATCAGATCAGTAAAATTTTCATTTAGGACCAAGCATACATCGTAATAAGTCCTTTAGTGAAAATCCCATGTTGTTAAGACCATCTGTTCAGGAGAAGTAGCAACAAAAAGAATTTCAAGATGGCCACTATGGAAGCCATAATGGATGTCCATGAAAACATTTTCATTAGGCTCAACATAAATACTGTATGAATGTGTGTGTACAGTTTCACAGCAATCCTCCAATTCATCTAGAAGGAGTAACCATAACAAAGATGCCAGCACACTGATGACACCCAACAGACCATCCAAAAAGCTATTCTGGTCTAAGACCAATAGAGCTAACAGCATTGCCTGACTATATCTGCAGCACAAGTACACTTTCAAGTACAGTCTTGTTCTCACACTCTGTTGCTGAGCATCCTACTTACAAAAAGCCATCAAGTAGTTTATCTAGAAATGTGCCTCCACTACAAAACTGATAATAACACTACAACACACAGATTTATGATATAATCAGTTTAAATGGGTGCAAGTTAATGCTAATTTCTGTGCTACACCTGTTCCCAGGTTTGCTGCATGCCCAACAACTTGGTTATAATATGTCACTACACAGAAAGCTTTTCACATGCTGTTTCTTTATCTTCTGTTATACTCTTTCTATAGACATGGAAGAATTTTAGAAATATCAGATTGTGTGCTTCTTGACAAGATGAAAAAACATGCATGACAATCTTACCTATTGTTTGGCAGTTTTTGATGTTTCAGAAAGATGCACCTATTTCTCAAGAGAAAACAACTAGCTGTGTTTTATTTGGCTTTATTGAAAGCACTTTAATGGTCCTATCCATCAAAGAACATGAATGGAAACAAAATCTAAAGAAACCTGCCATTCTTTTTATTTCTCAGTGCAAATTGCATGGTTTAAACACTCAAAGAAAAGATACCATATCAATGCTTAAACAAATAGTTCCACAAGCTTTTTCCTTCCTATTCTCACATTTCATCTTATTCTTTTTTAACGGTTTTATCTTTTGACCTCAAACTCAAGTTTTAAAAATAACTTGAATAATTGAGAGAATTCTAAAGAGCAATATTTACCATGTATAACGCAGGATAGCCTAACCCAAGCTGCCTCTATGGCACATAAGAACCCCTCCCCAATACCATTACAACCAATTTTAGACAATGAATCAAGAACATCCCAAAACTGACTTACTAAATAAAGTGCACTCCCTGCCTAAAAAAAAAAAATATGTCACTGGCTGACAGAAATGTCTTACTAGTTACAGGTAGTTTTAACATGATGCAAAAGACTGATGAATCATGAGAAAATGAAAAGAGAAGAAGATAAAATCTTTATAAACAACACGGCTGCATTTATTTCCAAATGAGGAAGCCCCTGGTGACTGACTGGTCTAAAGCACTCTCCTTTACTGATCACTGCTAACTCACCTCATGAGTTTGAGTCTTGGGCTTGGCCAATGTAGGTATAGGAGAAAGCTTAGTTGCTTCCTGTGGGTCTGTTATTCTTAATGGGGTTTTTACAGGTTCTTCCTCCACCAGGTATACTGGCCACCATGTCCTATCTAATGAGCTGAGAAATGGAAGCCAAAACAACAAACTTTACATGTATTTTCAATCATGCATACATGGAGGGAAAAATGTTCTGAATAAAATGTTACTTAAGCATTCATATCTGTGACCTATTTTGTTTTTTTCTAAATGACTTTCTTTTTCCATTTTTGTAATGAACAATAAGGTACATCCAACAATAAATAGTCAAATCCCAGATTTGCCTTAACACAATGTCCTGCATATCAAGGGCTATGTTAAACCTTTGAAATCAGAAATGTTTTCTATAAAGTACTGCCCTCATTCACACTTTAATAGAAATAGAAGTTGGGAGTGCTTTTTATTACTTCTATTCATTACTACATGTACAATGTTGTGTTGCAAGCAATGCTCAAGATGTATGCCACTTAATCATTTATATTTACCATTTTTTTTAAGCATGCTGTACAAGTAACTTAATTTATCTTCCAATATTCATGTCTAGTGACACCATAAATTACAAACAAGGTATGTAGACATATGTTTACTGAACAACACCTAAAAAGTTGCACAAAACCCTTTAATCCATTTTATCCTTTTTACCAATTTCAACTTGACTGCCTAATTCCTGAGAATCAATTCTAAATACATTGTGGTAAAGCAGAGCATCATACAGCAGCAGAAACTAACATAGACCTGTAATGGCTTCCCTCTGGTACTTAATCACACTTTCAATGTTAAACTTACAAAGTATTTTTTTTTAGATCAACTACCACCACCATTTTTGGCTGATGAATAATGCACCATGCTATTGGTTAGTTGGCATTTTTACTTACTATGGGAGGCAACACATGAAATCCAAAAGATGTCACTAGGACAAAGCACCAATATAGCTGTTCGATCTGCCAAAGTGAAGACAGGGTTATCAGAATCTTGGCTAGTTTAGATATTATATGTACCTAATAACATTTATGGATGTTAATCAGCTCAACAACATGGTGGTTATCTAGATCAAATCCAGTTTGCCACCAAAGTAGATCTGTGACTTTACTAGTCATGTGGCTGTCGGCATCTATCCTGGTGAGCATGTGGTTATTAAAGATCAAACTGGCAAACTGAGAACTTCTAATTTAGACATTCAAGATATTATTGTCAAGCTCAAAGGCGACTTTGCAGTAAAGAATATGGCTGAGCTCATTGACAGTGGTGGAATCAGAGACAGAGTCTGTTATTTATTGAAGACTTTAGACACAGCTCTTTTTGCAAGTAGACAAAACATGCAAGAAGAAATTATACATTTTCATTCATCACCACACATGGTGACTTCATGGATCAATATTACAGGAATATAGATAAAGGTCCATATATCTATTACAAAGCATCTAATGGAGTCAATGAATGTCCCTGTATGTCTTAAAAAGCAACTAATGGAGTCAATGAATGTCCCTGTACGTTTTAAAAAGCAAGTAAAAGAATCA
The DNA here is from genome assembly GCA_016746295.1 of Potamilus streckersoni. NCBI lineage: Eukaryota > Metazoa > Mollusca > Bivalvia > Unionida > Unionidae > Potamilus > Potamilus streckersoni. The sequence continues at coordinate 3,713,782 of JAEAOA010000895.1, read as the reverse complement.
ATGAATGTCCCTATATGTCTTAAAAAGCAAATAATAGATTCAATGAATGTCTGTGTATGTCTTAAAAAGCAACTAATGGAGTCAATGAATGTCCCTTTATGTCTTAAAAAGAGCAACTAATGGAGTCAATGAATGTCCCTTTATGTCTTAAAAAGAGCAACTAATGGAGTCAATGAATGTCCCTGTATGTTTTAAAAAGCAAATAATAGATTCAATGAATGTATGTGTATGTCTTAAAAAGCAACTAATGGAGTCAATGAATGCCCATGTATGTCTTAAAAAGCAACTAATGGAGTCAATGAATGTCCCTGTATGTTTTAAAAAGTAAATACAGTGGAACCCCGCTATAACTCGCCCCGCATTAACGCGAATTCGGATATAACGCGATCGTAGCATGGCTCCCGAAATCATTCACACATGGAAAAATTTTTTAGAGGAAAAAAAAGAAAAAAAAAAAAACACAAGAAATTAACTTCATTTTGGGCATTAGATTAGTTGTGACTTTTAAAATAATATTATCGTGGCTTGGTTTCTGAAATTTGAAATTAATTTATGTGTATTTTTATGGGACCGTGAAAATATTTGTTTAAAGTACGAGAAATAGTGTGTAAAACGTTTATTATAATTTGGTGGAAGAATTTGCATATTGCTTTTAATAATAAACGATCGGTACTTAACAATTTATCCAGGTTTTTTAAGTGATTTTGGAGAAGTGATCGTGTATGAATTCTAAAATAATACGATATATATAACGTACGAGAAATGGTGTACAATGCTTGGCTTCTGAAATTTATCAATTTGAACAGGTTGTGGTGAAGCTCCATATTCCACTCTAGAAGAGAAAACTGGTGTGGTCAAATAACAAACAGTTCAAAGTAAATAATATCCACTTTATTATCTGTAAATTAAAAGGGCTTGAAATTGGACCTCCATTCGGCTTAATTTTGTTTTAAATAAAAAGTGATTCATAACCATTGCAGGCCTTCATTACTTAGTTATCGAGCTTTATCTGTGTACGTTGTTTGCTTATATATAAAATTTTTTTTTACTGTTATGGAAAAGCAGGTTCAAAAACGCAAGTCGTTTTCTGCTAAAGAGAAACTGTATGCCCTAGATCAACTAAAGAAGGGCAAACAAAAAACTCAGCTTGAAGATGACGTACGTTTAGCAAAAGAAGCACTCCAAAAAAATATGAGCACAGACATCATGATATCCTTAACTTGTATTTAGTAGATGACATCTGCCCTATAGATGAACACATATCAGATGACGAAATTTTTACAAATGTCAGGAGGAAGAATGAAGCTGCACAATCAAAACCTGAAACCAGTGACGATAATGATAACGATGACGAGGGCACACCAACTCCCCCCCACCAAAAGTGTCTGAAGCAGTAGTATATTTAGAAGCAAGTTTAAGGTGTCTGGAAACACAAGATGTTGACAGCGTCAAAGTCATTCAATCAAGAAACACTCTTGACTTTGCTAGAACCCAACAGTTCGAGGCAAAGAAGCAAACGTCATTGAATATATTTTTCAAGAAATGATGAAATCTCAATTTGGGACCACACTGACTTTGTACTTTGGGCAACGATTAATTTAGCAGTTTTCACATGCTTCTTTTGATGTTCACAAAATTTGAAATAAAAGTTATTTGCACGCTGAAATCATGCTTTGATTGTTAATTATTCTTGCAGTTGTCGCATATGATAAAATTTTGGCGGTATGAAATTTGTACAGACACCGTTATGTAGACCCGGGAAAAGCTGCATGCAATGACCGTATGATATCAGACGGCAAGTAAATGGTTTCAATAGTTTGTTCATCCTATATTTTACATGATGAATTCAGACTATTACAAAATTATTGAATATTTATATCTGTACAATTTTCAATTAAATTATATCCACTTTGGATGAACTGTATGCCACGACGGCACGGTAGCATACAGTGTTGATACACTTTTCATGATATAGCGATAGTCTGGCATTATCGGTCAATCTGTATTATCGTTCAAACAAATAAAAATTAGTAAAAGTTTTTAATGCACAGTAATAACCTATAAATATCTTAGCCATCGATTATTTTGAATATATCTTAATTAATGCAATCCAGTTAATATTCATCTGATGATAAGCAGACTTTTGATCATTGTACATGTATACACGTAAACCCCGCATTAACGTGACCCCGCTTTTAACACGATCCAATTTTATGGACCCCAATCATCGCGTTATAGCGGGGTTCCACTGTAATAAATTCAATGAATGTCTTTGTATGTCTTAAAAAACAACTACATGTTTTTGGATGCAAAGTTTTGATTCAGGATGCAGATAACAACCCTCACAGGAGTCCTCCGTACGCACATTTTTACTGCAAAGAAAAGTTTTGTGGGAAAATAAATATGTTCTAATCACTATGAAATGTCCCTGTATTTCTTAAAAAGCAACTAATAGAGTCAATGAATGTCCCTGCATATCTTAAAAAGTATCTAATAGTCAATGAATGTCCCTGAATGTCTTAAAAAGCATAAGATTCAATTAATGTCCCTGTATGTTTTAAAAAACAACTGATAGTCAATGAATGTCCTTAAAAGCATCTAACAGAGCCAATAGGTGTTTCCTGTGATGATGTTCCAGCTGAGAATGACTTGAAAGAATGTGGTTTACATTTAAAAAAAACAAATTGTTAAGCACACAAATGATTAAATATAATGCTAGTAGCTATTTATTCATAAAAATATCCAACATAATCTATGGAGAACAAAGACTATATAGTATCATCTACCATCAGGCTCTATTCCATGGATTACAAAGACACTGTATTATCTACTGTCAGACACTATTCAATGGATTACAAAGACAAAGTATTATCTACTGTCAGGCACTATTCCATGGATTACAATGACACTGTATTCTCTACTGTCAGGCACTATTCCATAGATCACAAAGACAGTAAACTATTCCATGAATGACAAAGACTCTGTATTATCTACTGTCAGACACTATTCCATGAATGACATAGAGAGTGTATTATCTACTGTCAGACACTATTCCATGAATGACATAGAGAGTGTATTATCTACTGTCAGACACTATTCCATGAATGACATAGAGAGTGTATTATCTACTATCAGGCACTATTCCATGAATGACATAGAGAGTGTATTATCTACTATCAGGCACTATTCCATGATGACCATAGCAGGCACTATTCCATGAATGACATAGAGAGTGTATTATCTACTATCAGGCACTATTCCATGAATGACATAGAGAGTGTATTATCTACTATCAGGCACTATTCCATGAATGACATAGAGAGTGTATTATCTACTATCAGGCACTATTCCATGAATGACATAGAGAGTGTATTATCTACTGTCAGACACTATTCCATGAATGACATAGAGAGTGTATTATCTACTATCAGGCACTATTCAAAACTGAAAACATTAATGTGAAAGCAATTACCATGTCATTTTAGGAATACAAAAATTGTCACTACATTTTTGTATTCTACTGATAAGTACAATTCATCATTCCTTTCAGTAAACAGAACACAAGTACATTGTTCACAAGTACATTGTTACTACATTTAGAAATGAATAATGTACCTACACAGCCCAATTACTGCAACAAGGACTGAGTTTATGCTGTACAGAAAAATGGTCACAAGTTTATGCTGTACAGAAATGGGTCACAGTTTATGCTGTACAGAAATGAGTCACAAGTTTTTGCTGTACAGAAATGGGTCAAGAGTTTATGCTGTACAGAAATGGGTCACAAGTTTATGCTGTACAGAAATGAGTCAAATTGAATCACAGCATAATATAGAGATACATACCTGTGGTTCCATATTTTATAAATTTTCTTGTTGCTTTTTCAAAATAAATATTCACAAAATGAAGTAGCCGTTAATATGCATTTCATAACAAAGCACAAATTTTAATAGCATGAATTCAAAGTGATCGCAGTATTAAGGATTTTATTTACTTTTTACTTTTATCTTGGTCCTGTTTGCTTTTTTTCTTAAACTTAATCAGCACTATATAGCTATGACTGTGCATATGTGCCATTAAACATTATACAAATTTACTTAAGTTCCAGACAAGTACATCAAATTTTTTTTATCAAAAAGAAAATGATACATGCCAAAAAATATATTTTTCTCTCATTCACTGAACGTATATGTATCTGTATGTATAGGGTTTAACAGTTACAGATAGGGTTTAACTGTATCAACACAATCCTGGCAATTATTCTACAGTCATGGGCCCACTGTGAAATCCAAGTATAACCAAGTGATGAGTGAACCAAGCAATCAAATGCCTTGATAAGAGCCTGCCCCAGTCTGAAGATAAGGGTAAAAAAGTGAGGAAAAAAAACAGCCTTTACCCTGTGCAACTAAATTCTTTTCTTGCAACCAGTAAATTTTGTGGTAAGGATAGGTGCCTAAATTTGGGCAGGGGGTTGGTGTGAAGAGAAGGGGATTATGTGGATGATTGAGCTAGTGGATATCAACCAACCCAAAGATAATGGAAATTCTGGTAGCACCTAATACCAGAGACCAAGGAACAAAATTTGGATGATAAGAAAATGATAATGGATACCAAACTTAAGCTGTCACAAAAATGATATTTAAAACACCTATACAAAACATTTACAATGAATTTGCTTAGGTTTGGTTTAGTGTTTTACAGTAGAGCTGATTGTTTAACGCCTGTACAATTGGAGCAAAGTTCCTTGTCCAAAGACACTGTGGTAGCCCAGGCTGATTCAATGGATGGATGCAAAACAATATTTTTTCAATAAGGAGTTCAGCCTGTTAACCTGTGAGTCCCCACAGCTCCAACCCCCATGAGTTGCTATAGTAATTATTAGTGATCAGAATACTACCTGGGGATCATACACAAGTTTAAAGTTTAATAAGTAACTGCAAATTTATACACCTTATCTAAGAGGGACTGGAAGTAAGCTATTAAAGAATATCCTTTGTCACTTATTCATTATAACAGAAAAACCATAGAAAGTACTTGACAAACAATTTGGCTTAATCATGTCTATGCACTTAACTGTTGGAGTGTCTGTCAACCACAAGATGTAAATTTTACATTAGTCCATAAAGCGCTTCAACAGAAGTGCTAAAATGAGTTGCATTAAAACTGAAGTCACAATTTGAGTTGGAATTGTCTCAAGAAAGGGGGAGGATTTTACATTAGTCCATAAAGCGCTTCAACAGAAGTGCTAAAATGAGTTGCATTAAAACTGAAGTCACAATTTGAGTTGGAATTGTCTCAAGAAAGGGGGAGGGGTAGGAGAAAGGCACAATACATCCCTCTCCATATTTAATACATGACAAACTTTAATTCTTTAAAACTAGTGTTCAGAAATGCTAATATATCCAAAGTTATTTAATTCTTAAACTTATAAATAGTCAACATAAATGCAAGTTGAGTCAAAAGCAAACAACACAGACCCTGATTTGCTGTTGCAGATCAAGAGTCAATTCTGCTGGTTTTACTGGTTTCTCCTAGCAAACTGTACAGACCCAGATCTTCTGGAACATGATGCATTGGCAGATATATGTCTATAAAAATTGATATACTATTCCCTGTTATCTACAAGAAACTTTGGTGGTTCAGGAGTCAGTGTACCAAACTTGCAACCAGAAAGGGGCTGATTCAAATCCTATCATTACATCAGCCCAGGTTAGCAGCAGTGGTGTGTCCCAGGAAAAGGGACTTAACTCCAACTTCTATAACACTAAAAAGCTTTCATACAAGCTGAATCAAAGCATCTTGAACAACAAATCATAAGAAATTAAACTGCTCTGGCTGTTACAACTAACACAAATATCTGCATAAAACAAGACAATCTTAAGTATACTTAAAATGCCTATCTCTTTACACACTGCATAATGTATGCAAATAAGGATGGAATAAAACTGTTACATTTCATAGAAATTTATCATTATACCCTGCATAATGTGTGCAAATAAAGGATGGAATAGAATTGTCACATTTCACAGTGACTTATCAGTACACCCTCTATAATGTGTGCAAATATTGATGACAAAGAACTGTCACGGTAATTTATCACTAAACCCTGCATAATGTGTGCATATAAGCATGACAAAAAAATGACAACATCTCATAGGGACTATATATTTCTTGTTATTATCTGGACCCTGTCTTAAATTAATTTAATTTACTATCTGGAACAGTAACACATTTTGAAAAATTCATGCAAAATATTTTGCAATTGGAATATCAGTGCATTGCATGCCTGCAATAAAAAATATTCAATAAGTAATATAGACCTGTATCCCATTTCTGCCAGACAGAATCAAACTGGTCTATAAACAGATTCATAATCAATGTATGGGTGCATTCAAAGAAGTTCCTGGAAAGACAGCTGGCTCAGAATCAAGGACCTTGTAATCATAACAGCATTCCGCACATGCAATATGCTCATTAAATTATCGGAATATGTATAATGGAGAAATAAAATTATGCAATTAAAATCATAACATTCATGTAATCAGTACTCTCATACAAATGTCAGGAATGCAATATATCTATATGTAATACTAGAGGAACTGAGCATTATATTACATAGTACCATATTGATCAATGTGTAGTACAAACTAGTTCAAACAATACAGACATGTATGTATGTATGTATGTATGTATGTATGTATGTATGTATGTTTGTGTGTGTGTGTGTGTGTGTGTGTGTGTGTGTATGTATGTATGTATGTATGTATGTATGTATGTATGTATGTATGTATGTATGTATGTATGTATGTATGTATGCATGCATGTATGTATGTATGTGGGGTTGGTAGGTAGGTAGGTAGGTATGTAGGTATGCATGCATGCATGTATGGAATCAGCAAATTCCTAGATATATAGTACCAATTAAATGTTAAATTCCAAGAAACTAATATGTTGAAAGACTTTCCAAAAAATGCAACCCTACTGGTTTATTTCTTGCATAAGCATTAATAGTGTGCTTATTATATATGTGACTTCAATGAAATAAAATGCCCATGATGGCCGAGTGGTTTAAAGCAGTGGTCCCCAACCTTTTTATCACCTCGGACCGGTCAACGTTTGATAATTTTACTGCTGCCCGCTGAGGGGAAAGACTTTTATTTAATAATTTTAATTTAATTGTATTTAAACATACCTTCAAAATAAAAAACAATTACACCAAGAAATGAATATAAAGTAATTTAACATTTTAACTCACTATAAGGCTAAGTCAATGAGAACCCTGAATTTGTTTCTTTGCAACGAGATGGCTCCATATGGGGGTAATAGAGAATGTGTGTTGCTTATGTCCAGTTTATTCCATTGTTTTATTTTTGGTTGCTGTCACTGCAGAAAACCAGCTTCACACAGATAGGATGTCAGAAATGTCAATAGGGATTTAAGTGCTGTGGTGGCAATCTCAGGGTATGACTTTGATCCAGAACACCGACAGAGTTGTTGTCTCGAATGAAGTTTGAAGTTTTAAGGCTGCCGTCATTTGCAATCTCCAGCAGTTGATCTTCTTGTACAGACATGCTAGATTCGCCTGGTTTGTTGACAAATGGGTCATGGATCCTTTCCTTACCAGTTCGTGGGTCTGTTGTGGTTGGGAAGTAGTGCTTGAACTTTTTTAAAAGCAAAGACATCGATCATGCACCACCTAAAATCTCTGCTAATGTCTGAAACCTATTCAAAATGCCTCTGTCCCCACAACTCCAGTTTGGCATTAAATGCAGCTACTTTGTTTGCCAACTAGTAAAAGGACATTTTCCATTGAAGGGAGAGATTGAGTTCATTGAGCAGGCTGAATATGTCACACAGGTATGCTAGTTTTGTGACCCAAACCTTATCACTGAAATGTGCTGCCAGATTTGACTTCTTTTTTGAGAGAAATCTTTTCAATGGCTCTCGTAATTCTTAACTCTGGTTAGCAATTTTCTTCTGGATAACCTTCTTATTTCTGTGTATAAGAGAAGGCATCTGTGCTCTTCCTCCATCTCACAAAGCTGCTGAAACTGGGACAAGTTAAGGACGTGTGCTTTGATATGGTTAATAACTTTAACGACATCAATCAATATGCTGTTAAATTCTGGTGACAATTTTTGGTTTGCCAGCATTCCCCTGTGAATGATACAATGTGTAGATTCATTCTCATGTGCAACTTCTTTAATCCTAGCAGTTAAACCAGACAGTCTTCCAGTCATGTCAGCAGCTCCGTCTGTGCATATGCCAACACAAAAGGACTATTTTAGTTGTTCTGATATAACCATCCAGTGACATGAACAGTTTTGCTCCTATGGTATTGATTGGCAAAGATAGAACACATAACAAATCCTCATGCACATCCTTCTGATATAGATATCACATATAAACAAGTAGTATTGCCTTGTTGTTGATATCTGTAGATTCGTCAACCTGGAGTTCCTACCAGGTGATTTATTAATCCTCTCCAACAATTGTGTCTCAATGTCTTCAGCTATTTGCCTAGGGTGCTAGCCTAGGCGCAGTGCTAGCCGACAAAGGCACATTTGCTATCTTTTCCACAACAGCCTCTCCTAGAAGTTCATGGCAAATGTCTTTAGTTGAGGCCAGGATCAATTCTTCACTGATAGTGAATGGCTTTTTAGCCTTAGCAATACGGTTAGCCACCAAAAAGGATTTCAATACATTCTCCTTTATTGATGTGGTGGCCCTCAAATATTTCTTCTGTCCTTCGTGTTCCCATTTTTTTTCTTTCAAAAAAAGCCAGGGGCTTGTCTTTTAATCCATGGTGTATGGCGTTCAAGTGGCAAAGCAGTTCTGAAGGTTTCATTGCTTCATTTGAGAGCTGGTCGTCGCAAACTATGCTGAGCAGGGTTGGTGTGTGGGAATAACCTGTCCAGATAAATCCATATTTCAAGTAGGACTCATGGTATTGTCTGTTAAAAGTTTTGTGTTTCTTTGATGTTGAAAGCTCTTATTCTGTCTCTTCACTGGGCCATTTCTTTTTCCCAAGGAAACTTTCTAACGATGTCTGTTTCATATTCATTTTTGCTAATTGGTGGGTTAAATCTGAGCAAACACAATATGCACATACACTAAGCACTCTTAAACAAGTACCAGTGAATAGAGAGAAGAATGATACAAACCTTCGCTCCACCAAAGCTGCACATCTCCAGACATGATCTAAAACCGACCCGATATCACAATATTTTGCACATGCAAGGTATTGATGGGGCTTTAGGTTATGTCTCTCAGCTCCTAGTTAACCTCTTGTTCATGGCAAGTCGAACAAACCCAAGAGAAATACACCACAGTAAATAAAATGGAAATAATGTAATGTTCCTTGGGCGGCCCGGTTCCATTTGATCCATGGCCCGGTACCAGTCCGTGGCCCAGGGATTGGGGACCACTGGTCTAAAGCACTTGCCTTTACTGATCGTGGCTATTCCAATTCACTACTAAAGTCGGTCTTACGTGAACACATGATTTTTATCAACCAAGATACAAGTCTATCATGTGTGAGCATTTAACTTTGTGGAACAAAGTCTCAATCCTTAATACCAGCCTGTCATTCAAATATTCCACATTTTTAGCGAAAGTGCTCTTATTCCCCAAAACAAGCTCTGTTATATGTGAACGCAACTTTTCAATGTGCTAAAGGCACACATCAACAAAGCTTCTGATAATATTAATATCCAAGAATATCTGAAGCACTTTAACAGAAAAGCAAAGCTATTGTGTACCATAAGCACACAATTATAATTGTTTCTTTACATATGTAAATTCTGATCATCACTGATCCAACAGCTAAGGAGAAATTAGACTCCTATATCTCTTTTTTTTCAACACAGGAGTTTCACCATTTTCTGAGAGGGTGGTGCACTTGTGATGTAAGACTGGCATTTGTGGTTACTGCTATGTTATAAGTTAATACTAAACTCCAAATGATCTTTGTGAGTGAAAGCATGTTTACCAACTCGGAAATATAAAATAAATGAGACTGCTGCATTTTCTGTTATAAATAATAAACAAGGCTAAAGAATCAGCAAAATTCTACCCAAATATTTTATCTGAATTCAAAATGCCTATGGTCAATAAAATATAAAGTTTATTGTGTGCTTCCACCACATATGATGAGACTAACATAGCATTGTCAAATCAGAGATTGAAATACAATTTTACATCTCACATCACTGGCCTACTCACACAAACACAACATTTCAGCAGAAATTTTTTAACAATTTGCTTTAACATCCATCTTAAATATGCAGATATAAAAATACATAAGCATTAACAGGATTGCATCCTTGTAGGAATATATATATATATATATATATATATATATATATATATATATATATATATATATATATATATATATATATATATATATATATATATATCAACAATTATCATTTGCCAGACAAGCAACACCACTAGAAGAAAAGAGCTAATTCACTGTCTGTAAGTACAATGATATATCCAAGGTGGTAGAGTCTTGTAATAATTAAATTTCAGCACACATACAGCTTGGTTATCTGATTAGAAAAACCTTTTATATAGTTACTATAAGTTATCTCATAATTAAATAATGATTATTTTGGGGGTACCAAGTCTGATGGCTTGATTTTCCAATTAAGAATCCTACCTACTGTAATAATTAGTGACAATGTGTTTCTTCACTCAACAGCCAAAACAAAGCAATTCAATAACAAACTGATTAATGGCAATTGAAGCCACAACAGATTTTCATTATTTGGCTTAGTGGATGTTCCACATTCCAAAAGCTATATTGACGCCATTTATATAAGAATAAGTTAGTCTCTAATGTCAGTTTCATTTTTAGTGGTGTCATTAATATCTCAATAAATCATTAACCATTACAATGATTACATCAACAAAATATAAGCTTTGCAGTACATCAACTGTCAAGCATGCTTATTGGCAAATGAAATCAATATAATCTCAAATGATTCTTCACTAAATGTTGCACTATCTGCCAAATATCAAAGTCAAATGATGCAACATCAGCCAAATATCTATCATGTTGTGCTCCTTCACTGAAGGAAAATACAGAATCAAATTGACATCAGAACTTTACAGACAGAAATCTATTTTTATATATAATTGGTCACAAATATGACCAATAAAATCACTGCTCACTAAGAGAACAATCATTTTAATGGGGGTGAGGATGGGAAATGAAAGGATCCTTTCTTCTAGTCAAGATTATTTTATTTTTTCAACTAATACAATGGATATATCACAGGTTTGTTCCTTCTATAAATCAAGAATTCTTCTTTCAAGCAATCTGAGAGCCTGAAAGTTTTATCCAAAAGACCACACCATTAATGGACAGTCATTAATTGACCATAATTGATGATAACTAATATAGCAATTAGAGTTCAAAATTTAATCAGCAAGATTAGTCTTTTCCAGATATTAAACAATATTACCAATAATAATTGATCTCTGGTGCCACTACCAATTGTTCCCAACTGATACCAGTAATTGATTTCAGATAACAGTAATAATTAACTCTACATACTATTCGGACAAGGTACTTGTAAAAGCATCTACAATCATTACCTCTATTTATACAAGCACAAATTATATCACTATGCTCTACTGGTAATTCACTTGACAATTTCTGCTACAAAACATTTACCCAAACATGAAATTACCCAAACATTTAATCACCCAATCATGAAATTACCCAAACATGAAATAAGACAAACACTAAATTTACCCAAACATGTAATCACACAAGCATGAATAAAACCAACCATGAAAAGTATTCAAACATGAAATTACCCAAGTATGAAAATGACCTAAGCATGTAATCACTCAAATATGAAAAATGGCCAAACATAAAATTACCCAAACATGAAATTTACCTAATCATGTAATCACCCAAACATGAAATTTACCCAAGCATATAATCACCCAAACATGAAATTTTGCACAATATGAAATTTACCCAAACATGAAATTACCCAAAAATAAAATTTCCTCAAACATACAATCACCTAAACATGAAATTTCCCAACAAAAAATTTAACCCAAACCTGAAATTTACTGAAGCATGTAATCCCCCAAACCTGAAATTCACCAATCATGAAATTCCCCAAGCATGTAATCACCCAAACATGATATTTACCCAACCATGAAATTTACCAATCATGAAATTTGCCTAAGCATGTAATCATCTAAACATGAAATTTACTTAATTAACCAAACATAAAATTACACAAAAAATGAAATTTACTCAAATATGAAATTTCACAAACATAAAATTTACCCAAAGGATAATTTTTAAACACATAGTACTGGCAATACATCAAATATGGTATATGATTTAGTGACCTTGTAATTCTGCTTGCAAGCTGATGTACAACAAAATAACTAATGCTTGAGGTTTTTAGCTTCTCCAATTTGTAATGAATTAGCATTTCATCTTTCTCATGAAAAATATCACCAAGAAATCAATTCCCCATTGCCAGACATAAGTCTTCTGACAATGGCTACAAACTTTTTCAACCCCTCAAAAATCCTTAAAAAAGAAAACACCATTTTGTATTTTAAAAAATTGTAATCTGCTTAATGTATACAAGACATTGATGGATAATGCATGACAAATTAATTCCAGGCATATACAACCCAAAGTCTAGATCATCATATCTGCCATCCATGAGCAATTTCATCTGATCCTAATGATGATGCACATGTCCTTGATAAGATCTGGAGAAACTAACTTTTATCACACAATCATACCCCATTATCATCTCAATTACTGATATCCAACACCTTATATATTTGTCCACTGAATGCTGCAAATGCAATGTACATTCATTAAGGAAAAGCATAAGGACACAAAAACTGACATGCTGATGAATACAATTTATAAATATTAAAATTTAAACATTCAAGCATGCCTGTGTATCATTACCACTTAACATTCTGGTTTTCATATTTTAGTAATATCCACACATGCCTTGACAAGTGCACACTCTCCTTTTTTGGTCAAACCTGCATAAAATACTGTATATACAGTAGTCCCCCTCTTATACGGCCACCCATTCTGCACCGGGAAAGTGGCCTTATAAGGCGGGTGGCCTTTCCAGAGGGGGACTAAATTTTTTGTGAGAAGTATATGTACGTAGTAAGAAAGCTTCATTTTTCAAAGCATTAAATATCTTTGTTTAAAAGCAACATTAAATATTAAACGGTTCTTGTGCTATAATAGTTGACTTATTTCAACTGAATATGCAATAATAGTTCTTATTCTTGGCAAAATCGCGATATGCGAGCAGGTGTTGTCATGCACATAGCAGAACCATACAAAAATGTCATTTGAATCTTGGTACATACGCAATTATCTATCCATTTGCTCCATTTTCCCACTGCTGCTAAATAACTTATAGGTTACAATGTTATTTATTCGAGTCTTTTCAACATAAAATTGTTTTATTCGAGTCGTTTCTACCTAAATTTGTTTGACCAGTCCCCCTCCCCACCTCACCCGATATCGTTGACTATATATAATAACCAACGTTTTCTGAAAAAAATTATCTTCATTTACGTGATGACATGTTAATGTTTGGTAATGAGTTATTCTGATGTTGCTATCTGTATTCGATTTAATTATGCAGACGACATTTGTTGAGCAGATGACATGCTTTCTTCGTAAAGAAGCCACAAGTTGTGTTGTCACATGATCTTTGTCTAGTACACAGTTTCTATTTATAGCCAATGCTGACCGTGTGATCTTGACCTTACATCCAGTTATAATCATCAATGTTGCAACTACCAGAGGGATGAAACAATTTTTTCTGCATTTAAACAAGATAGTATATTTTTAAAGGCATAGATTATCACTGATTCATTGGTCGCGGTCTGATACCCTATTGGTTTTATAGATATTTTTTTTTTACTCTAAGTGTGAAAAATGCCTTGGATACATATGCAGATTTGATCTGAACAATAGCACCTCTCCCCTGTTAAGATTTATAAACTTTACAAATGTTGCATATTAGCCGATAATTATGTATGTTAACCCGCTCCACATCTTGCAAAGGGAAGCCATATATGAATTACCTTTAGGTATGGATTAAAATTTGCAAAGGGAAGCCATATATGAATTACCTTTAGGTATGGATTAAAATTTGAGTCTTTCTCAGCTTTAGGAAATAAATGTGGCTTCTCGTAAGGTGTAAAGGATATAATATTAACCTTAGTGGTACATGTAGAACACTTTTTTGAAGAACGAAAACCTGACATCGGGGAAACAGAAATCGGATTACTTAACACAATTAGAAAAAAAAAATTGTTCTAGATACATATTACAAAATAAAATGCGGCGCTTGTGAGGGGTAAATTTTATGTTTTTGCAAAAATATGCTGGCCGCTGGTCGCGTTAGCAGGGTTGCCTTTTGTGAGGGGTAATTTTGAACACAAATTCGTCGGTGCCTTCAGATTCTGGCCATAAGGATCGAGTGGCTGCTGGTGAGGGCGGGGGCCGTTAAAGAGGGGGACTACTGTACTTGCTTATAAGCCAAGTCAATCTACAGACATTAAAGATCCCATCCAGCATAATGCACCTGTATTCCAGGATATATGTTTGTTCTACTGATTACTGTACTTTTACCAAACTGCACTGACCCAGATCTGCCAACGCATTTGCAGTTAGAGCAATTGCAGTTGTACTCATAAGCAACCATATACATTAGTTACTCGTATGTACATGCCTCAATCTCAAAATGACTTATGTAAGATGGTTGCTAAAACACAACTTAGAATATCACAATTTTCTTAAAACCTACCAGTATGCATGCCTGTGTATCATTACCACTTAACATTCTGGTTTTTATCAGTTTCAAAAAAGAAAGAAAAGGACATTAAATGGTGGAGAAGAGTTTGCTAATTATGATGAGCCAATGAAATTAATTGAAATTCTAAATGTTCAAGTGTTAAGCATGGGCATTACACAGAATACAGCAGATGTCTCTGTGTAATAAGGTATGATTCATACTACAGTAATGTTGCTTAATAATGACAAATATAAAATTTGACCAGGTGTGAAACCAGGGCTTACCATAACACAAAACAAACCAGACATATGTCTGCACAACAATGGTGTTCTGCCAATTTAATTCAACTGAATGGCAACATTTCTTAAAGCTATATAGGGACCATAACTCTGTTCAGTTTTTTTTTTAATACAAAAAATGAGGACAATCAAATCTGATCTAGATCCTGTGAATGTAAAGCTTTATATCAACTTCAGTTTCAATCCATGTACTCTTTCCAATGTTACTAAAAAGTATTAAAAAACATAAAAAAGAGCTAATGGATAAGACATAATGGGAAATGGCAAGATGTGACAAGATGGGTAGAAACATGTCAATATGATGAATTTAGGAAATGGGATTCATTGAGACTATGTTTTATCAGGTTGCCATTACATTGAGGTTTCTGCTAAGAAAAGCTTTAATGCATGCAAGACTATGACTATGGCACATACTGAGGGATAATCCACCTTGGATGTGGGAGGTCGCAGGTTCAATCCCTGGCCGAGTCATACCAAAGACTTACAAAAATGGTACTAACAGCTGCCTTGCTTGGTGCTCAGCATTAAGAGGTTAGTATTAGGACTGGTTGGCCTGGTGTCAGAATAATATGACTAGGTGGGACATAATGCTACATGTCTGCGGCATGATGCCCCAGTGCAAGACATCACTATAAACTGCCACACTGCAGATGTCATAGCAATATGACTGAAAAATTGATAAAGCTATGTTAAAAATCCAAATCAATTACGCACACGCACACACACACACACACACACACACACACACATGCTTATTAAATGATAAGTTTAAGAATGGTAAAGCTACCTATGTATAATCACTTATAAGACCAGTCAACTGCAAACTTCATAAACCCACATCTACTGCCACATGGTGTGCCAGCAGATCTTGGTCTGTAGCTTGATAGGAGTACTCAATAGAACAAACAACATAGGCCTAGAGTCACAGGTGCATTTTGTTACAGCAAATCAGGATCTTTACTGTTTGCAGTTTGACTGGACTTATAATTGAGTAAAAAAAAAATAATTAAAAAAACACCTTGCCAATAATAGAAAGAATGGAAAAGAAAACATGAAAAAGAATGAAACCTCCTTAATACTCTTACCAGCATTCAAGTTGAAATATACTTTCCCAAACATGGATACATCTTAAAGCTGTCCCATAAATAATCTTTCTGAAGAGAAACCAATTAGTGTGTCATCACTAAGCACTTCTAATCAGTTATTCTCAGTCCAATTTGCTTCAAATCTAGGAAGCCCAACAGACTGAAACCTACAAACACAATGTAAAAATGTGGTGAAGAGTGTTACTAGTCATCCCTCAAACTGATGCAGGTCTTCCTTGGGATGATGTAAATGGTGATCTAGACTCCTAGATTTAGACCACTACAGCCCTGAGAAAAAATATATAGTCAATCATATTCCTTTATCATGGTAACAGTGACCTATAAATCAGGGCAAAACTCCATCATCTTCATTGTGTTTCACCTCTGTGCATTCTTTATGCCAACAGCCTTTAGCATAAATCAGAACTATATCCAAGCTGCATCCTGCATGTCTTAAATGAAAATACATGTAATTTGTACAAATGGCTCTGGTCCAACTTCCTTGCTCTATAAATCCAAGTGTCAAACTCTCTCAGCCTCTCTTTCATTGCCTGGATCTAAAGCAAATTATATCAATTTGGACATAATTGGCTGGTTTAGAAACAGGCCAAAATCAGAGTATGCTGAGGAAATTGGAGACTACCAATTCTATCTTATGTATCACATGAGATATCCACAGGAATTCCATGCAGTTATGCTTTTCTTGCATAGATTTTAACATCAAAATCTCAATGTGCTGAGCAAACCAATTTTATTATCATATAAAAAATGACCCTACTGCACCTCAAGCTGTCATCCAAAACATGCTGCAACAAAATTGCATGATGTCATTAATTTCTTAAGCAAATGTGGAATTAAGAAAGTGGTTCCATACAGGAATGTGGGGTCACAAATTTATCATCATGCTATTAATGTAGCTGGTTGAAAGATAAAATAGTACAAGGAAATTACACATTATAAAAAGACTCCTACCTATGATAGCCTAGATATCAATGTCGGATGTATAGTATGCATTGGTAAAGATGCAGGATGTGTATTATGTACACATAATGATGCTGGATGTGTATGTTATGTACATGTAATGATGCTGGATGTGTATGTTATGTACACATAATGATGCTGGATGTGTATGTTATGTACATGTAATGATGCTGGATGAATGTTATGTACACATAATGATGCTGGATGAATGTTATGTATACATAATGATGCTGGATGAATGTTATGTACACATAATGATGCTGGATGTGTATGTTATGTACATGTAATGATGCTGGATGAATGTTATGTACACATAATGATGCTGGATTAATGTTATGTACAGATAATGATGCTGGATTAATGTTATGTACAGATAATGATGCTGGATTAATGTTATGTACACATAATGATGCTGGAATAATGTTATAAATGCATAATGATGCTGAATGTGTGTGATGTACACATAATGATGCTGGAATAATGTTATAAATGCATAATGATGCTGGATGTATGTTATGAATGCATAATGATGTTGGATGAATGTTATGAATGCATAATGATGCTGGATATATGTTATGTACACATAATGATGCTGGATGAATGTTATGTACACATAATGATGCTGGATGTATGTTATGAATGCATAATGATTCTGGATGTGTGTGATGTACATATAATGATGCTGAATGTGTGTGACTGTGATGTGTCGAATTTTGAAAACTCTTAGAAGCTTTGTTTAAAGGAATTGTATCAAAGTCAACTTAATTAAAGTAGAAAGGGCTAGAGATAGATGATTATTTTCATTTCATCTCTGAATGTCAAAAGGGAAGTCAAAAGGGAATTCGTTAAAAGTAACATGACATGACCCAAGTAACATGACATGGTAACATGACATGACGGAGTTAAAGGCAGCAGCTGGCTATAGATGATAGTTCAAAGTAATGATTAATTACGGCATGATTAGTTGTTTAGTTTTCTTGTCAATCCAATCATTCTACAAACAGGTTTAGGAAACAGTCTATTGTCTATTCCGATTGGTTAATATGGATTTATGGGCATAACTCTGTAAGAAATTAAAGGTTTTACTTTAGGAAAATTCAGCAGTCTTTAGTCTTTAATCTTTCGCAAGGGAAGTTAAATGATTCCTGGATCATGAGACGTGAGACGTTATCTCTTATCTCGTGATTTGGCAGTGAAGCGAGAGTTTTGTCTCAGCAAGTAGGCAAATCTACATTTTGAATTCGTATATGTCTTCATTATAGAGTAAGGGGCCAGATAGTTGTCTCAGGAGACAAACTATACATGGGATTCGTGGAAACGAATAAGAAACGGTACTACGCAATCTTAGTTTCCCGATTTTAATATGTTATTTCATTTGTTGATCTATTTCAAATGTATTCTTGATATGATGTATGTATGTATGATTTCATTTTGCAGGATTTTTGTGAAATGCTAGTCATGACATTTTATTCTTTGATTTCCTAATTATCAATTCATTTGGAGAATTGGCAAGATTGAATGTAATTAAAATTTCATTAGATTAGTTGAAAAGATTGCATGTAATTGAATCTTGAATACATAGGAGTGATTAGGAATTTAAATGAATTAAGCTTAAGGAATGGTGGGTAATGTTTCATAGTTTATGGATTAACTCTGTTTAGAATGAGTATGACCTAACATTACATGTATACCATATACTAGTTTGTAATATTTAATTGATCACTTAAGTGTATATCTATATGCTAGTTTGTAATATTTAATTGGTCCAGTAAACTATTTTAGAATAGTTAGATCTGGAGGTCTAAGCCATATGTAACTTAACAGAGTAAGAAGTCAAGGGGGGGTTACATAGTTGAATTTAATTGACCATCCCTAGCATGACCTGAATTAAGGTCAGGACAAGCATTGACCATTTATGTAAACATAACAGTTAAGGAGCTATGAGTTACTGCAGCAGAATTTATGCCTTTTGTTTTCTGAGCCTAATTAATGTAAAAATATAAATATACTTGGGAATGTGACCTATTGTCTATTTCGAGACATTTTTATTTATTGAAGGAAACAGCTTTCCTGGATTCACATGAGAAATCCCTGAACAATCACAGGACGAGAACAAATTCTATGCAGAAATCTAAGTCCAGAAAGGATTGTTAAGTCAGAGTTCGATGGACAAGAGTCCAAGACAGAAAAGCTAGACAAAGATCGACAGAGCAGGGACCAATGGAAGTCTTGATGTCTGCATAAATTAGGTGATGAAGTCTCTCATCGTTGCACCCAAAGGTCACATCTCATTGGCAATGAGGATAGCAATTTAACGTTGAAAGTAATTATACATTTAAAGAAATTTGTATTGTCTTTTTTATTTGAGTACATGTTAGTACCATTTTTCCTTCTTTTGTAACTAAGTCATTGATTTCTTTTCATTTTAAATTCTGTTGATAAACTGATTAAATTTTATATTTGTTCATTGAAAGGGGGCTCGTCGTGTTTATTTCTTGCATATACTTGTTCAGTGATCTGCATTCTTCTTTCTATCTATCCACACTGGGTAAATCACACCACGGAGGTCATTCCCTAGCAACAAACCGTAGTGAAAGAGGTTGGTGTGTTTTGCATGATGCCAATTTGTCACAGTGATGTACACATAATGATGCTGGATGTATGTTATGAATGCATAATGATGCTGGATTAATGTTATGAATGCATAATGATGCTGGATGTATGTTATGAATGCATACATGATGCTAGATGAATGTTATGAATGCGTAATGATGCTGGATGAATGTTATGAATGCGTAATGATGCTGGAATAATGTTATGAATGCATAATGATGCTGGATGAATGTTATGAATGCATAATGATGCTGGATGAATGTTATGAATGTATAATGATGCTGGATGAATGTTATGTACACATAATGATGCTAGATTAATGTTATGTACACATAATGATGCTGTATTAATGTTATGTACACATAATGATGCTGGATGAATGTTATGAATGCATAATGATGTTGGATGAGTGTTATGAATGCATAATGATCCTGGATGAATGTTATGTACACATAATGATGCTGGATTAATGTTATGTACACATAATGATGCTGGATTATTGTTATGTACACATAATGATGCTGGATGAATGTTATGAATGCATAATGATGCTGGATGAATGTTATGTACACATAATGATGCTGGATGAATGTTATAAATGCATAGATGATGCTGGATGAATGTTATCAATGCATATTGATGCTGGATTAATGTTATGAATGCATAATGATGCTGGATGTATGTTATGAATGCATAATGATGCTGGATGAATGTTATGTACACATAATGATGCTGGATTAATGTTATGTACACATAATGATGCTGTATAAATGCATAATTATGTTGGATGAATGTTATGAATGCATAATAATGCTGGATAAATGTTATGAATGCATAATGATGTTGGATGAATGTTATGTACACATAATGATGCTGGATGTATGTTATGAATGCATAATGATGTTGGATGAATGTTATGAATGCATAATGATGTTAGATGAATGTTATGAATGCATAATGATGTTGGATGAATGTTATGTACACATAATGATGCTGGATGTATGTTATGAATGCATAATGATGTTGGATGAATGTTATGAATGCATAATGATGTTGGATGAATGTTATGAATGCATAATGATGCTGGATGAATGTTATGTACACATAATGATGCTGGATTAATGTTATGTACACATAATGATGCTGGATGAATGTTATGAATGCATAATGATGTTGGATGAATGTTATGAATGCAAAATGATGCTGGAATAATGTTATGTACACATAATGATGTTGGATGAATGTTATGAATGCATAATGATGCTGGAATAATGTTATGTACACATAATGATGCTGGATGAATGTTATGAATGCATAATGATGTTGGATGAATGTTATGTACACATAATGATGCTGGATGAATGTTATGAATGCATAATGATGCTGGATGAATGTTATGAATGCATAATGATGCTGGATGTATGTTATGAATGCATAATGATGTTGGATGAATGTTATGAATGCATAATGATGTTGGATGAGTGTTATAAATGCATAATGATGCTGGATGAATGTTATGAATGCATAATGATGTTGGATGAGTGTTATGTACACATAATGATGCTGGATGTATGTTATGAATGCATAATGATGTTGGATGAATGTTATGAATGCATAATGATGCTGGAATAATGTTATGTACACATAATGATGCTGGATGAATGTTATGAATGCATAATGATGTTGGATGAATGTTATGTACACATAATGATGCTGGATGTATGTTATGAATGCATAATGATGTTGGATGAATGTTATGAATGCATAATGATGCTGGATTAATGTTATGAATGCATAATGATGCTGGATGAATATTATGAATGCATAATGATGTTGGATGAATGTTATGTACACATAATGATGCTGGATGTATGTTATGAATGCATAATGATGTTGGATGAATGTTATGAATGCATAATGATGCTGGATTAATGTTATGAATGCATAATGATGCTGGATGAATGTTATGAATGCATAATGATGTTGGATGAGTGTTATGTACACATAATGATGCTGGATGTATGTTATGAATGCATAATGATGTTGGATGAATGTTATGAATGCATAATGATGCTGGAATAATGTTATGTACACATAATGATGCTGGATGAATATTATGAATGCATAATGATGTTGGATGAATGTTATGTACACATAATGATGCTGGATGTATGTTATGAATGCATAATGATGTTGGATGAATGTTATGAATGCATAATGATGCTGGATTAATGTTATGAATGCATAATGATGCTGGATGAATGTTATGAATGCATAATGATGTTGGATGAGTGTTATGTACACATAATGATGCTGGATGTATGTTATGAATGCATAATGATGTTGGATGAATGTTATGAATGTATAATGATGCTGGATTAATGTTATGAATGCATAATGATGTTGGATGAATGTTATGAATGCATAATGATGTTGGATGAATGTTATGAATGCATAATGATGCTGGATGAATGTTATGAATGCATAATGATGTTAGATGAATGTTATGTACACATAATGATGCCGGATGTATGTTATGAATGCATAATGATGTTGGATGAATGTTATGAATGCATAATGATGTTGGATGAATGTTATGAATGCATAATGATGTTGGATGAATGTTAGGAATGCATAATGATGCTGGATGTATGTTATTTACACATAATGATGCTGGATGTATGTTATGCACACATTATGATGCTGGATGTATGTTATGTACACATAATGAAGCTGGATGTGTTATGCATCAGGAAAGATGCTTGATATGTGTGGGTAAAGATGCTGGATATTATGTTATGTGATTTTAAAGATACTTGATGTATGTACTGTGTGATTAAAAAAATGCTATGTGTTATTTGTAGACAATGATGCTGGATGTGTTAGATGTGGATTAAGATGCCAGATGTACACTGGGGAGACTGCTACAAGAATTGAAACAAGGATCAAAGAACACATGTACACCAACAAAGAATTCCTGAAAGCAGTGCAATGAATCAATGCATACCATATCTTGGGATTCATAAGAATACTTGGTAGAGAAAATAATATCTCAAAAGAAAAATAAAGGAAGCTATGAATATCAAGAGGGAGCCAGTGTTGAACTGTGATTTCTGATTGGAACTTCTGCCCTATTACAAAAAGATTTTAACACTTAATCAGCACTTTGTTGATCATGTAACTCCGATCCAAAAGTCATTCCTCTGATGAAAACCTTCTGAAAAGGTCAAAAGTTCATAGGTCAAAAACCTATTTCGCAACAGAAAGGTTTCTATGTTTAATATCATTAACATTCATCTAAGTCTTAACTTTTAAGAGCACTGGGACAAACAACACTATATGCCTGTTCCACGTTATACAGTCCTCTACATAGGCACCAGTGTGGCATGGTTTAATTTAAAGATTATTGACCAATGGGTCTCGATGATGTGGACCTCTGGTCAAGGTTAAAATAAACTTTGTGTGCAGAAACCATTATTTTCTTATTAGACTTGACAAGAATATTACCTCTAACCTTCAGACCCCAGAATTATCCTAAGTGCAAACCATTCACAAAATGTGATATGGAACATACTCTAAACAAAGTTATTCTGTGAAACCCATTTAGATTTGATGTACAATGACTTTAACCCTTGACCTTTTGAACCCAAATTCAAAAGGCTTCTTCCATACATTAATAAAAGACAAACTTTGGTCCAATCAGGAACCATGATGTATTGACCCCCAAATCAGGCTTTTCTTTTTCTTATTCACAAAGTCATCATCAAACTTCGGTGAAGGTAAATGCTGAAGAACTTAAATGTTTGCAAACAATTTATTTCTCAAAGTGATCTTGACCTTTAGAATCCAATACCAAATCGATTTATTCTTGACACAAACGCAAGCTATTTATAACAAAGTGTGTTCCATGTATGTGATGCAGAACTAATTTGGTAGGGCATAATCCATTTTGTCTCTACTTTTTGTAGTAGTAACCCTTACCTTTGAACTTCTGAGTAAAAAATGTGGGGCTTCTTTGTCTCTAATTTTTGTAGTAGTAACCCTTACCTTTGAACTTCTGAGTGAAAAATGTGGGGCTTCTTCATTACCAAATTACAAGCTATCCTCAAAAATGTCCAAGCCCATTGGGGGACAAAAAATAAATTCTGAGATACAAAATATAATTTCAAGTTAGCCAATTTGACTTTTTAAGTTTCATTAGGAAATAAACAAGTTCATTTCTTAATGTGTAAACAAAAAAATTCTCATTTTATATCAAACTGATGAAATGTGAACACATGGAATAATTTAAATTTGTGTGCTCATAAAGGTTGACATGACATATGGTAAAAAAAAAAATACAGTCAACTAATTATATCAGTTCCATTATGGATATCAGCAAAATTTAGTACGCTACATAGATCTTGATATCAGAATTTAATAAAGAATTCTGCAAATCGTTGGATGCATAATTTAAAAAAATTGACAATAGATATTACATCAGTCACTATTATTCTATTCAGCTATCAAGATTCTTTTAATATTTAGCTGCTGAGAGCTCTGCAGTGATTCTTTTTCTTTCTAGGAACAAAGAAATAATAAGGGTTACATTTTATACTTCAATTTTGTATCATCTTTAACCAAAATAGCTGAGGGACTCACCATTTTTGTACCATCTTTACCAAAAATATAAGGGTCTCACCAACTAGTATCATCTACAACCAACTCACCAGTTAATACCATCTTAACCCACAATAACGAAGGACCTCACCAATCAATACCATCTTTAACCAAAATAACTAAAGGGCCCCCACCAATTAGTACCATCTTTAACCAAAATAACTATAGGCCCCACCAACCAGTACCATCTTTAACCAAAATAACTAAAGGCCCAACCAATCAATACCATTTTTAACCAAAATAATTAAAGGACCCACCAATTAGTACCATCTTTAACCAAAATAACTAAAGGCCCCACCAATCATTACCATCTTTAACCAAAATAACTAAAGGGACCCACCAATTAGTACCATCATTAACCAAAATAACTAAAAATCCCACCAATTAGTATCATCTTTAACCAAAATAACTAAAGGTCATACCAATTAGTATCATCTTTAACCAAAATAACTAAAGGTCATACCAATTAGTATCATCTTTAACCAAAATAACTAAAGGTCATACCAATTAGTATCATCTTTAACCAAAATAACTAAAGGTCATACCAATTGGTATCATCTTTAACCAAAATAACTAAAGGTCATACCAATTGGTATCATCTTTAACCAAAATAACTAAAGGTCATACCAATTGGTATCATCTTTAACCAAAATAACTAAAGGTCATACCAATTAGTATCATCTTTAACCAAAATAACTAAAGGTCATACCAATTAGTATCATCTTAAACCAAAATAACTAAAGGTCATACCAATTAGTATCATCTTTAACCAAAATAACTAAAGGTCATACCACATCCTGAGAGATTTTGCTCCTCTTATTATTGCTCCATTTGCACTGATTTACTAGTAAAGCTCCTTCTCTAGAAAGAAAATTTCACGCAAAAAGTATTCAGTTTATATGATCTTTTTAAAATAAATATTTGGAACAAAATCTGCACTTCCTTAAATTCCAGAATTTTAAAAAATCAAACCTCAACTGGTTCCACAATTGTACAGTACTGTTTTGCAGTGGGACCACTATAGATTATAGTCCGAAAATACATCCCCATTGGTTTGTACACCCCTACCAATTTCAATAACAGAAACATTGAATTTGATAAAAAGGGCAAGGAACTTGGTCAATTCATTGATTTATTTTCTAACCTGAATGTGAGAAGAATTGCCATAACACTGTCGTTGCCTGCGCTTTTCATGCTCAACGTAAGTTTTAAATGTAATAAACTAACATGCTTGAGAACCATTTCCAGTTTCTGGACCAGTCCATTTTCAGCAAAGGGGTGCATGCGCAACTAAATATGTACATACATATGTCATCTGCTTCGGATATTTATAGTGTAGAATCAAGCAAAGGAAATGAATGACAAAAGATTTGCCTTTCATGTAGATTTAACTAGCGGTTTCAATAATGTGTTCATATGTGCAAAGCAATATAATTCCAAAGTCAACGTTATTGCAAGTTATTGCAATTTATGGAATTATCCGGTTATCAAATAGGATCAATTACATCATTATGTTATCAGATGGAAATAAACTATCCCGTAGTGTACAGAATATGGTGCCATGTTAGTATGGAAAGTCTGTTAAGCATGAAAGATGCAAGGGGAAGCAAGTACTAGTGCCATTATGGTGACAGGTTAGAAATTATAAATCAATGATTCAATTGACTTAGTTCTGTGCACTTTTTATCACATTAATTTTTTTAGTTATTGAAATCGGTAGGGGGTACAAACCAATAAGTATTTTTGGACTATAGTGAGAAGTAAGCAAACTGCTGGAGACAGCTTTCTTAAAGGATTTAATGTGCCAAGGCAATGTAAGTCAACTGACTTGACCAGAGGCACCTGTACTAAATATAATACACCCTTTGACCTAGGATTTACAAATGTGGCACTCCAAAAACTGAAATACCATGGATCAATATATTCAGGTGTAAAATCCTAGCTTTTCTTCAAGTGCCACAAAATCTACCATTTATACTTAATTATAAGTAGAAGCAACTGCAAATAACAAAAATCATAACCTACAGTACCATAATGTGCCTGCAGATCAGGTCTCTGTTGTTCGTTCTACTGATTATTCCTAACAAACCCAAATCTGCTGGCACATTATGAGATGGCAGATCTGGGTCTGTGCAATTTTCAGATGGACCTGACTTAGAAGCAAGTATATATGGTATTTACAGAATACTCCATATCTGCCAGGAAAGAAACATCCATCTAAAAAAGAAATATAGAACATTTTCTCTCTTCTTACCTTTTACCCATTTACCATAATCCTGCAATTGCTGATAAAAATAACTTGCTTTCCCACATTTGTAGCAATTGTGAAGAAAAAACATGTACTGCTATCCAAAATTAAGGTTTTAGCAGATGTGTTGGCCAACAACTTTCTTAATCCAGATAGATCTCACTTTGATTCCAGCAGTCACAATTTGCTAGTTTTGAACCATAACTTGATTTGACTTGCACTGTAAGAGATCATTCCATTATTTTTGACAGGCAATTTTCTTCATCTATGTATCATTTCCCTTGCATCACTGCATACCCTGACCTTTAAATAAAGGCCAATCTTCTAAAAAAAACTTCTTATCACTGGCTCTTTTTAGCCTGGCATTAGATTACAATGTACCAAACAGCACTTTATAGGACAAAAAGCATACAACAGGCCAAAGTGGGCCTGATAACACTCACTAGACATATGTTGGTGAATGTTGTTGATGTAGGGTTTAACACCATTTTCTAGCACAAGGTAGGCTATACATGGTGGCCAGTATAAATAGTGGAGGAAGAACGCAGGAAAACCCCAGAAAGAACCACTGACCCACAAGAAGCTACTGGCAAGCTTTTTCATATACCCACATTGGCCGAATCTGGACTCAAACTCATGTTTATGTGAGATGGCAGTGATCTGTCATGTTAAGCTCTTTAGACCATGCGGTCCCTTGGGGCCCCTGTTGGTGAATGTAAATTGAGATGTTTAAAAATGGAAGAGATATAAAAGTGTTTACACACTTAGCTGCATCATCATCTGTCACAATGTTTGTTACTTTTCTTCTTTAGTTTATATATATATATATATATATATATATATATAGTATAATAAATCATCTGACAAATTGGTTCAATCCAGTTGAAATTGATTATTTTCATATTACAAAGAACATTTTTGCTGAATGAGAAAGGCATATATCATATCTCAGTGGTATATTATTAGTTTCAAAAAACACCAATGATGTTATGCCATTAAGTATGTAAAAAGCTATAGTATAGACTTCTTAGAAACACTTGGTAGCAAGTTGGAAGAAAAATAGCTGTATATAGATAAACATTCAAACTAAAGAATTGTAAATTTACGTTTTCAAATTTCATACATTACCAGTATGTACACATTATGTACCAATATGGCAGCTGATTTATATTTTTGTTGATGTTAACACAGGCAATTAGAAAATCTGACAGGCTGAGAAATACTGGTTGCAAAAAATACCTCTACAAAACAACTGTTTGATTCAATCCAAAATGCTTGACAAATCTAACTTCTGAACAAGTTATCCACTTTTTGTTTTGTTTTGCTTCACAACATGGAAGTAAAGAAACTGATAGATGAAGCTTTTATGCATTTATTTCCCACACACACCCTCAATACACAGAAAGACCAATGCTTATACAAGCACGAAGGCATGCTCACTTAATACTTTTCTTTATCTAATTGCATCCACCAGTATTCTGACTAGACTTTAGCTTAGTTTACTGTCTCCTTTTTTATTTACTTATTTTCACAAATTTTCCAATATTTCAATTGTGGAATTTGAAAATATATAAGTAAATGTTTCAACAGAATCATAAGTCAAACTGTAGAATCATACTAAATACAATTCAAAATATCAGAAAATGATTTAAAAGTTAAAATATGTCTTGGCAAACAAATCATGCTAATCTATATTTTAAAAAATAAATAAGACAATGTAATAATCTGTCTTGATGTACATAAAAAAATGACACTTCATTTAGGAGATGGAAACTGATGCACTTAACATTAAGCGGGGTGTTGATTGCTCTTTCTGATTTTCATCTTCAAAGTTGAATAGCGCAACTATGAGAGGAGTTAGGGAGGTCAAAGAGCAGCATCAAAATTTATATAAATTTTGGTAGAATTCAAAGCATATTCATTATAATGCTTGTATTTGGACTTACTTTTGGAATACTACATAAACAAAGAGTTAATAAATGTTTAAACTCACATATCTACATACAGTGTAAAACATTGAGATACCCTACCACTGCTTTCTTAAATTGAATCAAATTCTGTTAAGCTGTGTTTGGAAAGAAACTATTTAAAGCTTTATCTATTTTAAGTAACAGTGGCCATATTTATTATCAGATTGACAGCATCTGCACAAATTATAAACAGCTTCATGCCAAGGTGCTTTCTATCATATTCAGTCAAAATCTGTTGTGGAGTTTTTACAGTAACAAGTTGTAAATACAGACTTTGAACAGAAAATGCATGAAAAATGGCAGACAATCCCTAAATGAAAACAGACAATACATAAACTCCCCATGCCTTATGGCCAAGCAAGCAAAATATGATGCCTCTGGAATAGCACAAGCAAGTATTGATGGATTGATGATGGATGACACATGACCATCCATTTGATGCTAGATCATACCTTGATCATATGAAATTCTTGGTCCCTGTACCAAGAGCAATAAATGGCACAAGTAAATTTATCGCTGCTTTAAAGAAAATATACCAAATTTATAAGTGTCTATAATTTTGTGCACACTTTTTTACTTAGTTTTGGAGGTACAATTAATCATAGATAATAAATTTAATTATTTACTTAAGTGATTCTTCAGAATGAATATTTTAAAATTCCAAATAGGAACATATTAAAAATTGTGATTTATTTATAAATGGATTAATGTTGCAAAGAAAATAAAGGGTATTAAAAATTAAACATGAACCAATATTTTGAACCTAACATTATTTTCCAGGAAAGTTGATCAAACAACACATCTGATTATATATTTTTTTATCTAAACCATTTTTAAGATATATACTGGAAAAATTTAATCTTTATTAAAAAAAAATTTAAATTAAAAATTAATTAAGAAATGAGACTAACTGGCTGATTCTGAAATTTAAAAAAAAAAATTCAGTTCAGTACATTTTACATTTGAAGCAGACAAAAATATTGTAAACTATGAAACTGAGGCACAATGCTCTTAAATAAAAGACAAGTCAATAAAAGAGTGCAGACTGGAGCAAGTTTTGGCCATTTTAGCTGGCTTTATGGCCAGTTCACCTGTCAGGATCCAAGTCCTCCTGAGGCTTGTAAATAATTGATACCTGACTTAGCACATACTGCATGAATGATGGGTAAACTGCCTAATAAGCTAAATACCACCTGATTAAGTTTCTACCTCATATAATTACAGCCCATCTGCAACATCAGTCATTTGCTACCTACTGCTTTTAGCCAAAATGATCAGTTTGCAAGCCATTAGGCTCATACAGGAAAATAAAATCCATCTGGATGAAAATCAAAGCACCAAAGTTTCATGCTTCTTTGCAATTATAATTATACAATTAATTCAATGGTATGATTAATTCAACTTTAGTTGGTAAAATTTTGCAACTGTCTTTATTTTCTGTCAATTCTGCAAAAGATTTCATGACCTGTAGTTCACCAGCATGCTTGGATGTTGGTGTTGGGTAATTTTTGTGGGTTGAAAAAAGATTGGAAAAACTATGTACCAACTTGTGATGGGCAATCCTTGTACCCTTGCATGTGCAGACAACAAGGTTCAAATGAATGTTTTTTTAAAGGGATTTTCAGCAAACATTACACAATGCTACTGATACCACACTTCATCAGTCAATTGCCTCCACCCCACCCCCAACTCCCAGGGGGATGAGTAGTCTAAAGTATTCACCTATACATAAGGTCTCATCTCTGCCTCAACTGACGTTTCTCAGCAAGCCTAGGTATGTAAGAAAGCTTGCTGGTAACTTTCAATGTATCATCCCAGGTCTTTGCTGGGTTCTTGCTCTATCAGATATAACAACCACCATGTATAGCAGCCTATCATGTATTGGAAAATGGCATTAAACCCATAAAACACAAACATGTATCAATCAGAGAAGCTAGCAGATCAATACAAGCAATCTGGTATTGGCCTTCCCAAGTGTTCTTATTCAATCATCTCTTGCAGTTCAATGATCTCTATTTTAGCAAAATAGTGTCCCAGTCCAGTGTACCATACATTACCAACTGCAGCTAAAAATTTTACAGGCTTTTTGCCTTCATTGTGTTTTTTCAACTATTTCTACATGAACTGAAATGATGTGTGTGACAGTGGAGCTAATAATTAAATATTTTCATTTAAAAAGTCATACACATTTTCAAAATTAAATATCTACAAATATTTCAAAGCAAGAAAATTTACCTATATATGGTAGTGTTCAATAAACTCAATGGAAGCAAAACTGTCCTTTCAACAAATAAATGATTTCCTTTCATCATAACTACAACAATTATTATTCTACAATGGCTTTCCAGGCCTGTACTATGGAAATTACAATGGTAATTGGTCAGGAGCCAAAGAGCCCAGTCCCTTGAGGAACTCACACAAAGACATGTTGGGAATGTTACC
Organism: Potamilus streckersoni; assembly: GCA_016746295.1. Taxonomy (NCBI): domain Eukaryota; kingdom Metazoa; phylum Mollusca; class Bivalvia; order Unionida; family Unionidae; genus Potamilus; species Potamilus streckersoni. Next base: position 3,682,657 of record JAEAOA010000895.1, on the reverse strand, counting down.
AGTTATCTTTATAAATTTGTGCAAAGTACTATTATTCTGTTAAATGCAATTCCAAATTTGTCTGCTAAAAAAAACATTATAACTGCATCATAAAAAGATCAAGATCAGAAATTAATTTTCAAGGAAAAATAAAATCACACAACAAATTCCAGTTATGGGTGGACTTCATCTCAATAGTCAATAGCACAATTTTCTTATAACACTGTACATGCTGCATATACCTGTAAATAAACACTATACACCCGCACATGCTGCATATGCTTGCTAATAAACACATAGTGTACATGCTGCATATGCCTGCTAATAAACACTATACAGTGTACATGCTGCATATACCTGCTAATACACTATACAGTGTACATGCTGCATATACCTGCTAATACACTATACAGTGTACATGCTGCATATACCTGCTAATACACTATACAGTGTACATGCTGCATATGCCTGCTAATAAACACTATACAGTGTACATGCTGCATATACCTGCTAATACACTATACAGTATACATGATGCATATGCCTGCTAATAAACACTATAGTGTACATGCTGCATATACATTCTAATAAACTCTACACAGTGTACATGTTGCATATACCTGCTTATAAACGCTATGCAGTGTACATGCTGCATATACCTGCTAATAAATCCAGTCAAACTGCAAACAAAGATCTGATCTGCCATAGCATAATGCACATGCAGACCAGGCAATATGTTGTTTGTGCTACTGATTACTCCTAACAAACTGCACAGACCAAGATCTGCTGGCATATTATACAACAACAGATCTGAGTCTGTGCAGTTGGACTAGACTTATAAGCAAGTATACATGATACCAACTGCAAACAAAAAGAAAACTGATTCTAAGAGAATGGAGCATGAAATTTTTATATTTCAAACACTGTCCCAATGTAAATTGAGTATGCAGAGATATGCCAAGACAAAACTCATACAATGCCCATCTAGGTCTAACAAACAATATTAACATCACACTGCATCAGAATGTACTGAATGGTTTTTGAGCAATATGAATTATAAGCAGCATCTCAATAAAAAATGAAAAAATGATAACAGACACAACTGTCCAAAATGGTGTAGACAAGAAAGATCCTATAAAAAGCATATTTAGATCTAAAAAACAATGTTCTTACCAAATTCCATCATCAATATGATAAATTACCCTTGTGTTAGTTATGCCAATTGCAATCAAGATGAAAATTTGCTGCTTGACAGGGGGCATAAGTCTATCAAAAAAGAGAACTTTATGAGAAAAAAAGTCCATGAAAGGACTGACACTCTAGTTGGTTAAAAGAATTTCCATGAATTTTCTTGATAAGACCATTTCTTCCTTTTAATGGTTGAGTGTTGAAACCATCTCTAATAATCATCAGCAGTAACAAGATTTTCAAATTAGCTGGTACATGTATTGACACAATTTTCATTTAGGTAAAAGCATGCATTATCAAAAAAGTGAAAACCCAGTTCCATAATAATCATCTATTCTGGAGGACTTGTAACACAAATTTTTAAGACAGTCATCACTGTAGCATTACTGGATGAATGACTGGCACCAACTATATATCATAGAAAACTGCTGAAAACCTCATGTTGATATAGCCATCCATTTGAAGGGGAGTGGAGGTAATATATTCTTTTCAGGAGAAGCATTAACATAATTTTCAAGATGGCTGCTGTGGCAGCCATACTGGACATCAAACTGGTATGATTTTTTTTTATTTAAACCCAATTGGCCATCATAAGAACCTCTTTTCTATTTTCAAGTAGAGTTGTGATAAGACAGCTGTCATGTTAAATATCAAATTAGGTCAAACCCAAAACTGCTATGACCATCGTTCATCATATTGTCATCATTTATGTTCACTGCCAGCCTGACATCAGTATAATCTTTCAGTGAAAACTTATGTTGATATAAACATCCATTCAAAAAAGGACATAACAAGATTTTCAAGCTGACCACTATGGTAGCCATAGTGGATGTCCAAGCAGCACCATTTTCATTCAGAACCAACCAAGACCATGTGATGACTGTGTGTGTGTGTGTCTGTGTATGTAAAGTTTCATGTCAATCATCCAATTACTTTAGGAGTATCGATAACAAACTTGTGCTAAGGGACAGAATGGATGACATGTCAGATGATGAATGATGGACAACCTACCATCCCAGAATATGATGCATGTTCTATAGCTATGTCAGGTAAAAGCAACATCCTATCTATGTGATACATTGAATTTCACTGTCTGGAATAATAATAATAATAATAATAATAATAATAATAATAATAATAATAATAATAATAATAATAATAATAATAATAATATTTTATGAGGGTTATACAATTTGTACAAAAACTAATCTCCCTTGTATTAAGTATCTGCTGTATGTGCAGGCAAATAAGTAAGATGACATTCAGAAATGACAATGAATCTATTAAAATGGGACATAAAATGATGAAACTTTTAAAAGGAACACTGACATATAATTGGCAATTCACCTACCCTATATCTAATTATGCAGGTCCAAAAAAAAATTTTTAAAAATCTATAAAGAATCTAACAAGCCAATATGCCAATAAAAAACATTACAGTGACAAAAAGATCTCTGATTTCATACTGATTATTTCTGCTAACAATAAATGAATATGGAAATTGTGCATTCAGAAATGATCCCTCAATATTACATTCCTCCTGGAATGTTTGATTACCTTAAGTTGCTCAATACACACTATATTGAGTTTTCATCACTGTGTTACTACTGTTTAGAATTTGTGTACTTAATTGATTGTGCTGCATGCCAACCTTCATACTGATGGCAGATGAATTGAGAAATGATTGGTCTAGGCAGGTAAGCCAGGTATAGAAAATGGTATTAGAGAAAGGATGATGGAGTCTGCTTGAAGCAATTTCCCAATTCTATGTTAACAGAATCAGAGGCTGACCTGGGTTCTTTTGCAGGAAGGTTAAAATTTTCACAAGAGCATGGTTTATTTAATGACAATGGCCAACTTTCCCTGACTGTTACTTAAACAAGTACTAATTCAACATGACAACATGGAAAGGATCGTTTGATCAACATCTCTCACCCCCACAAACCCCATCCCCTTCAGAATATATTAAGAAAGCTAACACAAATTTATAAATTTATGTGTACCTATGTCTATCAACATATTAAAAAAAAGACATTACACAAATTATTATTTTTTAATTTTGGTGAAAATATATATGGTCATAAAGCAAGGTGACTCTTATATCTGAAAAAGAAAACAAAAACAACTGTCAATTGTTTCCTTTAGTCTCCAGTGGGCACATTTTTCTCATGAATGCATGCTATTATATTCAATAATGCTATGGTAAATTTGGCTATTCCCTAAAACTATGCTGAAAAAATGGTGACAAAAGCAACCAAGTTACTATGCACACTGGAGGGTTTTCAAAGCAATCAGTTGCAATGCACACTACACAGTTTTCAAGGCAATCAAGTAACTATGTACACTGATGGTTCTCAATGCAATAAAGTCCCTATGCAAACTGGAGGGGTTTCCAATGATTCAGGTCAATATGCACATGATTTTGAAAGAAATCTTGTCACTATACACTGCTAAGGGTTTTAAATGTAATTAAGTCAGTATGTACTTTGGAGAGTCATAGTGCTGTCTTCTAGAAACATCTACATATGATTATTGCTATAACTAGGGTTATGTCCCCTTGTTCTCCAAATCTAGAAGAAACAAAATTTCAAAAAGAAATAGTACTTAATGCAGTAGTTGTTAAAATAATAAGTGAGATAATCTTATTTACTTTGACAGTAGCCACCTGAACTTTGTCCTCTGCATTGTACTATAATCTTTTCTTCAGAAACTTCTATAATCAATGTTTTAAGCTACCAATAAAATCTTTAAAATGGTTTCATGTAATATCTGGTTCACCTGAAAAGGTCATGCTTACATTCCAGATCATGCTCCCATTTATCTTTAGTCTTCACTCATTATCTACTAGCATTCTTTACAATCATTCACATTTTTCGTAATTATGTTTCTCTTTAAACCAATATTTCACTGATATGTTATATATGGAAGTTTTCACCCTACCCTTGACCCCTAAAAATTAATGTTATTTATCAATAAGAGATCCTAATTATTTTCTGGTGACAACCTTGTGTTAATGTGACATTCATTTAAAAGTAGGAACTATAACAAGCTTATCAATCTAGCTAATGTGGTAGCCATATTGGAGGTCTGCCTATACCATTTTCATTTAGGTCCACCTTGACATCATAAGATGTCTTTTAGTGATGGTCATCAAATTAGAAGTAGTGATGTCAAGATATCAACAATTTTGGAAATAAATGCATCCCTGTAGTGGGTGATATTTTACTTTCTTAAAAATTAAATCAACAATCCATTATGTACTCCTAACTGGTGTCCAAGAGAATGAAAATCAGTATGGCATTTCTGTCATCTGATGAAATCAATTGTCCCATGATTCTTTGGTAATCTGCACACTCATTCATTAAGCTTGAAATGCACTTGATTCATTCTAAAGTCAGCTATAATGATTTATATCTATTTTTCTGGATCTTTTTTTGTTGAACAGAAGTCACTAAGTAAAGCTTCAAGACCCAATGAAAATTATGGGTCACTGATACAAGGTGTGGGCTAGAATAAAACCTGACATTGTGCTAACATTTTGACAAATGATGAACAACAACAGGTCATCCCATAAGCTTTGCTGGCCAATGATTGAGCAAACTTGTCACAAAACCTGTAAACCTGTGATCCTGCACTCATGTCGGAACACTAGTGTGAGGCAGGACAATCAAGAAATGTGTTCAGAAAGCAAATGCTTTACCAAAAGACCTTAAAAATTATTTACTGTACACAGATACTAACATGTGCTGAGGGAAGAATAGGGTAGTACTGTAATTATATCTTTACCATATTTACTTTTGTTACAGTTTTTGTTTAAGGTGATTGTTCTAAGGTGTATTTGTGTATTTGATTAACATATTAAATATAAATCCCTCACATGCACTTTACAAAACATTTATTTTCAGTAGAGAGAGCCTATCTTTCTGTTCACATGCACACATGTTGTTTTTTGGCATGGACATCAGTCACCTACGGTTTGTTACCTAACAATATCTGCAGGTACATGCATTTTAATTGCATCATATGACATATCCCTGCAGGTGGTGTTGCAGGCTCCAGCAATGAGAATTTGAGACTGCTGTGCAACCTGGCAGCTGTTGTCCCTTTACATTAAATAATAAAGGTAGTAGCACCTGTGTATTACAGCTGATGAGTTAAGGATATTAAATACTACAAAAAATGCTTTCTATTGAACTTGGTGTATAATTGTGAAGATCTGCAAGACTGACATGTGCGCAACTTGCAGTTATCACTATAGCCTGTGATTTTTTAAGGCCTTCTATGTAACTTGTGAGTTATTAAGAAAATCACTGAATGTTTCTCACAGCCTTATATAAAATTTGATGAGTTTTTACAAAGCAATAAATTATTTTGTTAGTAATTTTTTTGTTCAAATAAATTAAAAACTTCCAGTCCACACTTACAAATCTTGTTTTATATTAAATTGATATTACATCTTCACATTAACTTTTCTATCAGTCATAACAACATTTTTTAAAATAAAGCATTTTGTCTGCAGGAACAAAACATGTGACACCAATGTCTACCCAAAAGTAATAAAACTGAGAATGGAGATTTTATGCTATTTATTTTAGTTGTTATTGTTGTTGTTGTTGGGCTTAACGCCATTTTTAGCACACGATAGGCTATTCATGGTGGCCAGTATTTATGGTGGAGGAAGAAACCGGGAAATCACCAATCACCGGAAAGAACCACCGACCCACAAGAAGCTACTGGCAAGCTTTCTCACATATCCACATTTGCCGAATCCTAGACTCACACACGCAGATAGAGGTGAGATGGCAGTGATCCATAATGGACATCGCTGCCATGACACTCCTCAGGGGCCCCTCTATTTATTTTAGAAATCTTAAATGCCATGTGGTTTTATTTCTGTTAATAAATTAAATGAAACTTAATTTCATGTCTGTGTCCGATGATTGAAGCTAGGACAAGGAAATCAGATATCATCTGAAGTTTCAAACCTGAACAGCACTTTTCTTTTCAAAGAGTTTGCTGACTGCAAAAGAGTACATTATGATTTTGTGAGTGTCCAATATCTGACCAACCCAGTCCCATAAAAATACCATACTTAAATTCTAACATTAGGTGTTTTCTTTTAATACTGTCCCTTCCAATAAAACAAGGTTCCTTAGTAAAAATCAACACTATTAATAGCGTGTCTACTGCCTTTCTCACAACAGTGAGAACTACTTCTATAATAACCTGACAAAGATCAAAAACAAACTTGTCATTTTGCTATCCAGTGCAGCAATGGTATGCCAGTTTTCCAATTTATAAGGTAAGTAGGTAAACTTTATGTATAGTGTGCAGTTTAATATTTTCAATATCCACCTTGTTAACAAATTAATTTAAGTGATTCTGATTGGTCCAAATATGTACATGAAATTCTTGTGCTGTGTTTTCTTTCATAACTTGCTGCCAATCCTAAGGAATAAATGCTATCCAAATAGGCTCTGCTTATCTCATTCTCATTAAAAGATCTCATCTATGCCTTCTTTTTTTTGGCAAGTTCAAAAAAACACCTCAAGTGTTGTGATAGGTGTCAAGAGATGTGCTTAACTGGGGGTACTAACTAGAGGCTACTGGTCCTAAGGATTAATTATCCCTAAATTCATATGGAGCATACAATTTCTACACATGGGTTTGTAGTATGATTCCATAAACAGTCTACAAATTTCTACACATGGGTTACTAGTATGATTCCATAAACAGAGCTCTCGAAAAGAGAGTACATGCCAACCATTAGACATGCCAACCCTAACAAGACTGTCGGTAAGTCAAATGATTTTTTTTCTTTCTGCAAGCCAGTTTTCATTAATGTATAACAAAATATCACATACTACTATTGTAAAGCTGGAAATCATGTAATTATAAATGTTCTGTAATCAAAACTAGTGCAAGGATGGTAAACATTATAATTCATGCCATTGGTGCATTAGCACACAATTGGTCACTACAGCATCATCAACACCTCCAGCATTGGAAATTATCTGGAATACAACTAAAGATTATTCAGAACTTAATTCATTAGGACTTATACTAATAATTACAGAATGATTCGAGATTAATTCACAATGACATAAGTTCCTTTTACATTTTCATTTTGTATTCTAGGGAAATAAATTATCTGTTGAATTTAACAAAGCTTGCTGCTTCTCACACTTTTCTATTACTTATTTTAGGACCCAAGAATCATAATACATCTATCTACTGAATATTTTTTCTGTACTGATTATTAACACTTTTAAGAGTCTTATCCACCTTTTTGTCTTCAATATATATTGCTTGTTGGGCAAAATTTGTTAAAATTTCTATAATTAACAGTTTCATCATTATATGCAGTTTAAAGTCTATTACTGTAATACCAGACTATACAGCATCAATCTTACTTCTGTTAATCTTCCCTTTATTCCATTAGTCTGAATCTCAAGACAAGAAGCAGAATCATAACGATTGGCAAGTCTGGTACTTGTTACCATGACCTATAGTCACTTCTTCTATACTGCACACTTTCAAAATTTTCACTTTTTCATGCACCTGACTGCAGTTCTGTATTCTCTAAACCTTTTTAACATAATTATTGGCACAAACAATTATTGGGACAGACACAAGTGTAAAATGTGATTGTTACATTCATTTAAGACTGAGGGTTAGAATTGTAGAATGTTTTTTTTCCCTTCAGTTTCTGTTATTTATATTAGCATTCTCTATTTCAATGACAAAGAGCCAATCTATTTTATCTGGGATTTTCAGTTTCAGCTTCAATTTTATGTTTAAAAAGGCTATTAAAACATTGTGGGAAAAATTTTTTTTTTCTATTTATTATTTGCTCTGAAAACTTCCATCTTCAAAATTATTCCAAATTAATTAGTAACCAGGTTCTTAATTTGGCAAAGAAAACTAATCTTTCAAAATTCTACAGATAAACATGACATTTCAAACACTCTTCTTTCCCTCCTGAAAATCCCATATAAATGTTTGTTGATTTCATCACATACCATTATCAATCAATAAAATCACCAGCAAACAACAAAGGCACTGACCAGTTTTGTATGTGCCTGCAGATCAGGGTCAATACTGCTTGTTCTATTTATTACTCCTGACAAAATTGCAAAGACCCTGATCTGCCAGAACATTATCTGATGGCAGATCTGCTTCTATACAGTTTGAAGTTGGACCCATCCAGTAAAATGTGTATATACCATAATGTAATGACAAATCAGGGTCTAAATTGTTTGTAGCTAGACTAGATTTATAATTATGTACTCTATAATTTTTTTACTCTGGCATGTTAATCTATTTGAAGAAGCAATCTTGGATCTGTAAGGACAGTTCCATGCAAATGTTGGACACAAATTCCAGACATGTAAAATGCATGGCAAGATTACTAATGCATTATTCTAACATGCAAATTTTCGGAAACCTGGAATATACAGCAATTTGACCCATAGACAAATTAATTCATAGCCCTCTGCAGACCAAGGCTATGGTGGGTCAATGCTCTCTTTCTCCTCAAAATCTGTTTCTGTTTTCTGTCAAAGTGATCACTGCCTAATAAATAATGACCAGTGAAAGGGGATTGATGGAACTGATGCTGTGCAAAAGTTCAAACCTGTTATCAAAGAGACATTTAATTCATAAAAGCCAATATGCTAATTTAAGATCTTCAACATTTTTGTCAAAAAATGCTGAAAATTATTAATTTTGACATTAATGTACATGTCTTTATCTTATTCAACCTTTGCATGCTTCCAAGTGTACAATGAGTACAACCTAGGTTTATTTAGTGGACATGTCTCAGGATCTGAACAACAGCTGACCTTTCAGAGTTGTCTGAAAATATTCATCCCACAATTCAGCATGGATAGTTGAATGTTTCTCACCCTGAGAACAAAATCTGAATTACATAATTCTTTAAAGTTGGCTATAAAAATTAACTGAAAATTAGAAAGGGTCATAAAGATTAGAAATTGCATATATGTCCTGCATATATTATAGTATGGCCTGCATATACAGTATTTTGGTATGGCCTGCATATATTATGGTAAGGCCTGCATATATTATGGTATGGCCTGCATATATTATAGTAAGTCCTGCATATCTTATGGTATGGCCTGCATATACAGTATTGTGGTATGGCCTGCATGTGTTATGGTATGGCCTGCATATATTATGGTATGTCATGCATATATTATGGTATGGCCTGCATATATTATAGTATGGCCTACATATATTATGGTATGGCCTGCATATATTATAGTATGGCCTGCATATATTATGGTATGGCCTGCATATATTATAGTATGGCCTACATATATTATGGTATGGCCTGCATATACAGTATTGTGGTATGGCCTAAATATGTTATTTTATGGCCTGTATATGTTATGGTATGGCCTGCATATATTATGGTATGTCATGCATATATTATGGTATGGCTTGCATTGGTGACCACTGAACTTTTAATGTACCATTAGGCCAACTTCAAATGTGGAGGGAAAAAATTCCATTAGATCTGAGAGCAGTTGGCACTTTTGTTATTGTTCTCCTTTCAGGAACACCACTTTTCAATCATTAAGAAGCAGGACAATTTATCTCTGCATTGCTTTTATGATGGGCTTTGGATTGGAGTATCACACACTTCAAATGGATAAAACCGTGTTTAACAGTCATGTAGACTTTTTTGCTTTGTAACCAGTGCTTTTACTATGACATGTAACAGCAAGAATTCCCAGTAAATTTAATTAATCCCCTCTTAAAACTGAACAAATGTGTGAAGAATGTGTACAGTTGATCTGCAACATTTATTACCATTAACAAAACATAATATCATGTAGTTACAAAACCTCCAGTTCAACTGCCAATGGGACAGAAAAATCTTGAAAATCCTTAGTTTTTCCTGGGCAACCAGCTTTAACAAACTGGTTGTCCAAAAAGATTCTGGTTTGCCAGTATAAAGCTGTTGCCCTTGTGAAATTTGCTTGCAGGTAAAATTATCAGGTAAAAAATTCACAATGTAATTGAGATGAAAATTATTAATCAACAGTAAATCAAATTTGCTACAAAGTTCTAATAAGATTATTGACTTCACTTTTCAATAAATAATACCAGAAATGTATTATTTAATCAACATCAATGTTTTATCTGTATGACTCATCAGTATAGGCTACTGGAGCACAAAGGAACTATAACATTATAAAAGAATCAATTTCAACCAGATAAAACAACATAATTCTGGCTGTCTATATATTAAAATTGTCCTGTACACAGTCAAACTGGTCTAAACAGTCACCTTTATTCAGTGGTCACCTGTTCACACCATCAATTTTAATTTCACCCTAGCTAATTTCTAATAATCCCATTTATTCAGTGGTCAACTGCTCCCAGCATCAATTCAAATTTTCCCTCAGCTAATTTCCTACATAAATGTTCTGTATGTAAAGGTCATCTGCCTTCTTTAGTCAGTGGCTATGTGTTTCCTAACCAAACAATGATTTCTCCCTAGGTTGGCACAGGTAGGTATCTTCGGCAGAAAACGCTCAGTTTTGTATCGAGGTAGGGTTTCATTTTTAATAAAGGAATTTCCTATGAATTTATGTGCAAACCATTTTCTTATCTTGCTTTATTCACCATATTCCAGTCATGTTGATGGCATGACTTGAAGGTGAACCAGTGTACATAGATCCTCTATATACAATGACCAATTTTGCCTTTTTTCCATAAGTGGCTGCTAGTGACAGGTTAGACTATAATTTTGCAAGTGGTTTTGTTGCCTCTTTCTCTGTACTATGCACCGATTCATCAATGATTAAAAAAAATTTTAAAAAGAGAGAGAGACAGAGAGAGAGAGAAGACATTGAGCTGAAAAATGAAATAATAATAATATTTAAGCTAAGGAAATTTATTAATCAATGATGACTGGAATTTTCTTGCATGTTTCATACCATCACACAGGTTATTATTCATTAAAACAAATCCAAATGTATGAAGTTCTAACTAAATTCCAATGGTATTTCATATAAATTCTGATGTTGATGTGCCTGTAGTCTTGAATGTGTTTATGTGCCAATGGTCTGTCGTGTGGTGTTGCACTAAGTCTTTTGATGTATCACAATATTATAATCCAAATGTTCTTGTCTGAATTCACTAACATTTCAAATTAATGTTTTTGTTCAAGAATATTATTAAGCACTTTGTAATTCCAGTGAATAATTATTTAATAAATAAAATTAAACTGAAAATTGAACATAACAATAACACTAATTCTGCTTCAGATGTAATGGCAAGAATAAATAATCCACTTGACCTAGGTCACAATTACCATTTTCTGAAATACTTGGTCAACTTAATAGAAACTTCTATTCAAGAAATATCTAAGATCAGAATCAACTGCATCTGTAACTCAAATTCACATGTTTACCATTAAAATGATCTGAATATTTAATCCACTATCATAGAGAAAATTTTGTTTTGTATTAGGATGTTTACAAAATAAATGTTACTGGTTAGGTCCAACATAAACCTGATTATGGACAAAGTCAAGTACAAAATACAAATGTACATAACATACCATCATCAATAAAAGCCAACAAATAATACAAATTAAATATACATAACATTCTAAACACACCTAAGAAATTTAACAGTTTATATTAACAATTAACAACTACAAATACTCGCCTTAAAGTGAGAGAAATGAAAAGAATTTAATAAAGGTCAATGGTATTTAATTATCCCAGTTTTTGCAATATGGTCATGCATAACTGTTTTTTTTTTCTTTCTGTCCACAAAAATTCATTAGTGGTCATCAGAATTCATTTGTTTTTGTTAAACAGTCAGTGTCAAAAGCAATTATTTGCCAGAAAATTATGGTTGCTGGTCACATTCTGCAGGTGGATGTTGATCACAATGTTTTTACATAATAAAACCGAGCTGTGCATGATGATTGTTAGTTCATACTGAACATCTAGTGTTCTCAATAAGGAACAAAAGAAAATTGGCAAATAAAATTACAAATGGGCAGCTAGGATCAATGTGCTTCATATTGCACAAATCAAAGACCTTGAATCAGGAAGCTCTCCAAAGCCTTATGATGCAACTGGCAACCCCACCCAAAAAACTTGTTCTGCCTGAGATGAAACAAACATGAAGTTGATTGTTGTCAGAGGAATCACCTCTGCAGTGACATGATAAACTGATGTCAGAGACTCTATGACAGATGTGTTGTCTGAGGAATCAATCTCCTCTGCAGTGACATGATAAACTGATGTCAGACTCTATGAAAGATGTGTTATCTGAGGAATCAATCTCCTCTGCAGTGACATGATAAACTGATGTCAGAGACTATGACAGATGTGTTGTCTGAGGAATCAATCTCCTCTGCAGTGACATGATAAACTGATGTCAGAGACTCTATGACAGATGTGTTGTTGGAGGAATCACCTCTGAAGTGACATGATAAACTGATGTCAGAGACTATGACAGATGTGTTGTCAGAGGAATCAATCTCCTCTGCAGTGACATGATAAACTGATGTCAGAAACTATGACAGATGTGTTGTCTGAGGAATCACCTCTGCAGTGACATGATAAACTGATGTCACTCTATGACAGATGTGTTGTCTGAAGAATCAATCTCCTCTGCAGTGACATGATAAACTGATGTCAGAGACTCTATGACAGATGTGTTGTCTGAGGAATCAATCTCCTCTGCAGTGACATGATAAACTGATGTCAGAGACTCTATGACAGATTTGTAGTCAGAGGAATCAACTCTGGCAGTGACATGATAAACTGATGTCAGAGACTCTATGAAAGATGTGTTGTCAGAGAAGATTATGACACACTGACCCTTACTCTGATGAAGCACCTTTCCTAAATATGTAGCTTTTATTTCAGGTTGTTGATCTAGAGGGAAAATTCCTCCAACAACCCTGAAAATGTATGCCCTCCAGCTCTAAATGAATGTCCATACCAAAATCTGACAGACAGGAAAAGGGTTTATGGTTCTGCATGGGAAACCCAAACCCCAAACACCATCAGGAATTTATCCTGATTCATCCACCAATGGTAATGAAAGTCTGGATCTAAGGGAAAGAATTTCTCTGCAGTTTCCATCATGTGAGAATGAGAAACTGTAGTGATCTTTTGAGAATAAGAAACTGTAGTGGAAGCATAAAGAAATTTCCTGAGGAAACTTGATCCAAAGCAGCAGTTGATGCTTTCCAATTAGGATTTATAAGATAAAGCAATGTTTTTACTCACAGCACCTCTAGAAGTGACCTATCCCTATACCATGAAGCCTTTCCATCATTACCAGTGTCAATACAGTAATCAGAATGAGATGACTGCTAGTTGGTCACCATACACTTACTGGTCACTTTAATTAAATAACCAGTAACCAATGTATCCTTACCAGTATCTGATCCGTGACCAGTTAAAAAACATAGATATGTCAGATCCTATTTTGACTTCATCACTCATCAGGGTCAGTGCTGTTTCCCTCCCCCTCCCCATTATGAAGGGCTTGATACACAACCTGAAGGTGTTTGGTGCCATGTACCTCTTTCCTCTCAGGTGAGTGGTGCATCTACTTCTTCATGGAAAGCAGCAACATGTTACCTTGAGATAATCACTGCTTCCTTGTGGAAGGTGAATTTGAGTGGTGTCCAACCCTGAGATAATCACTGCTTCCTTGTGGAAGGTGAATTTGAGTGGTGTCCAACACTGAGATAATCACTGCTTCCTTGTGGAAGGTGAATTTGAGTGGTGTCCAACACTGAGATAATCACTGCCTTCTGGTGGAAGGTGAATTTGAGTGGTGTCCAACTCTGAGATAATCACTGCTTCCTTGTGGAAGGTGAATTTGAGTGGTGTCCAACACTGAGATAATCACTGCCTTCTGGTGGAAGGTGAATTTGAGTGGTGTCCAACTCTGAGATAATCACTGCTTCCTTGTGGAAGGTGAATTTGAGTAGTGTCCAACCCTGAGATAATCACTGCTTTCTTGTGGAAGGTAAATTTGAGTGGTGTCCAACCCTGAGATAATCACTGCTTCCTTGTGGAAGGTGAATTTTAGTGGTGTCCAACCCTGAGATAATCACTGCTTCCTTGTGGAAGGTGAATTTGAGTGGTGTCCAACCCTGAGAAAATCACTGCTTTCTTGTAGAAGGTAAATTTGAGTGGTGTCCAACCCTGAGAAAATCACTGCTTCCTTGTGGAAGGTGAATTTGAGTGGTGTCCAACCCTGAGATAATCACTGCTTCCTTGTGGAAGGTAAATTAGAGTAGTGTCCAACCCTGAGACAATCACTGCTTCCTTGTGGAAGGTGAATTTGAGTGGTGTTCAACCCTGAGAAAATCACTGCTTCCCTGTGGAAGGTGAATTTGAGTGGTGTCCAACCCTGAGAAAATCACTGCTTCCTTGTGGAAGGTAAATTTTAATGGTGTCCAACCCTAAGATAATCACTGCTTCCTTGTGGAAGGTGAATTTGAGTAGTGTCCTACCCTGAGATAATCACTGCTTCCTTGTGGAAGGTGAATTTGAGTAGTGTCCAACTTGTCCTCCCTTTCAGAGAAAGGTAATCTATTTTACAAATGTTCATTCCCACAGACTGGATGGGCTTTACCTATATCAGAAAAGACTGGTCCCATACAATCCTGGGACAAGGGAGTGTTCTTCCATATAAGACAAACCAGTCTTCTTACAGTGAGTTTCTTCATGGAAGAGAAGAACCTGAACATTCAGATGACGGAATGACTTTTCCTCTGTCCACTATATGGCTAAAACTTGGACTTCACTAGTCCATACTGAGCAGAAAGTACAATGCTTCTTATATTTGCACTGTGAATATGTGAGTCAGGTGGGGTGGGTGTCCGAATAGCCATTCTTGTGGTCACACCTTTATATAGAATGGCTAGACATTGTTCTCTGAAATAAACTTATCTGATGGAGAACAATAATAATAATGATATTGTATTATTTTACTGGCAAAATTCATCCATTTGAATATGCTGCTGTAGAGATGTCAAAATTTTAATGAAATTTCTACTGGGTTCCTGTCAATATTAATGATCAGTTACCCAGGTACCTGATTAACTCATTAACCCTTGGAGATTTGGGTCATTTTCCCCTCAAATGCAAGTAGGAAACCATTTTGGGGGTTATTTCTGAATACATCAACCTCCAAGACATTTTATGGTTAACCTAATGCCTAGCTGTTAGAAACATCATTCTTCATTGACTATATTTCGCCTGAGCATGAGCAGAAGGGTAAAAACTGGACTTTTTGTGCTTAACAGACCCATCATTTTCACGTCAAGACCACTCTTTATTCTAATTGCCCTTCTTATCCTACTTTTTGCAAAGGTTCGCCATTCTGTGTGCAATTCATACCAGTCTGTCTTAGATCTGAGGCCAAAAAGTCTAAAGTCCAGACACAAAATCAGAATATAACCTGTGGTTAATTTCAGCTGGAAAAAACTCTAGGATATCCATATTATTTGGTATTATTGTAAATCTACATCTGTCTACCTTTCTATAATGCCACCCACTCTGATTGTTCTGTGTATAGTCATGCATGGTGCATGATTGAACCTTGTTTTATTGACAATTCTCCGCTCTATGAAATGATGTATTCACATCAAATGGATGAGATTTTGACAGAAAAAATTAAAAAAATTAAAAGCTGCGCAACTGTGATGGGAAAGCTATTGCTGTTAAATATATTGGTGTATTGTTCCTAGTGTTGGGGGGGGCATGAACCTGGGTGTACTGAGTGGTCCAACCAGTACAGAAATTTTTCAGGGATTCCATATGGAATACTTATGGAATCTGTATGGAAGAGATAAGGACTTAAAAACTTACGAAATCAGGACAATTTATTCCAGCAAGTGAAAATTCCATATGGAATAAAGTTTCAACTTTAATCCATAAGCACTTTTTTCCATATGGAATGCAGGTTCATTAGTACTTGCCTTTTACAGACCAGGGCATCTCAAATCTGTCAAAATGGGTTCAATTCTCAGCTTAATCAATGTATGCAGAAAGCTTACCAGTAGCTTCCCATGGTTTGGTGGTTCTTTCAAGCTTATTCTTCCAGCAAATATACTAGCCACCATGGATAGCCTATGAGTATTGAAAAATGGCATCAAACCCTACAAGTCTCTTTGAATCAGTAGTTTTTTCATACCTTAAACAGTGTCAGACACAAAAACACCTCAGTGAGCTTAACATCTGGCATTAGCCAGGTGGGGCAGGAAGTATAAGTATTATGCATGATTGACTCTTTCTTCCAAGTAGATATATAGTCTTAAGTAAACATAAACACCTGGCACAAATAATAACTAACAGACCCAGATTGCCCATACAAAAAGCTTCTCCATTCAAAACTGGTTATGAGCAAATACCATACAATAACATTTATTATTATTATTATTATTATTATTATTATTATTATTATTATTATTATTATTATTGTTGTTGTTGTTGTTGTTGTTGTTGTTGTTATTGTTGTTATTATTATCATCATCTACTAACCCATTTCCCACCCTTCCAGGGACTGTATCTTCAACCTGCAATCTATATTAGTGTCTACTCACTTATTTCCAACTGTATCTATAATTCCAGATGTCTCTGAAGCTCAGATGAGGGTAAAGGGAAACACTACTTACCATATATACTCACTTATAAGACAAGTCCAACTGCAAAATGCACACTCAGATCTGTCACTGCATTGTGCACCAGCAGATCTGGGACTGTGCAAATAGGAAAAATCTGTAGAACAAACAAAAAGACTACTCTGAACTGCTGGCACATGATGCTACAGGATCTCTGTTGTTTGCAGTTTGACTTAGGTTATAAGTGAGTAATTGATACAATTGGCATGTAGAAGACTTGAATCATTTAAATGTTAGAATATACATTTTATGACCAAGAAGCTTTTTCCATAAACAAATGAAGTCAATGGTCTTTCTTTATATTACCTAAATCTAAGTATGCCAGGACTTGGATTTGGTAATTCAGTATGAATTAACACATATTTCATATTTACAATTTTGAATTAATTACAGATCATGATCCTTTAATCTGTACTGTACTTACCTTGCTGAGTTGTCAGAACTAAAGATGCCCATTTCCATCAATCACAGCAATCAATAAATACCAGTATATGCACTGCACTGGAGTCCAAGCACATTTTCAAAACTTCCAAGATATATATTCATATTAAATGGTACATCTCACAAACTGCAAATTTTATTCCTAGGCTCCAATCCAACATTCAGCTCCATGCAATAAACATTAATCTGCTACACAATAATCTACTATACCACAACTCTTGTTCACCCTCATTTAAAGCCAAATGTTTCTGAAGTTATCAAACACATGAGGAATGTTTATCTGGAAACAAGGAAGCTGAAAGAACTTTCATCCTTGGTGAAGTGACCACATAGCATAAATAGATAAGTGAGATGCCTGGGCAATAAAACTGATCCTTGGTGAAAAGAGAGCCTGGTTGCTTGGTGATAATGGAACAGGAGCTGGGATAATTCACTACTGACCATTTCACCTGGCCAAGGCCAATAACATCACACACAAAGAAGAAAATTACACTAGAGACAAAAAATTAGAAACCCATTTTGCCAATTCAGTTTTCACTACTTCAAAGCATTTTCATGTTAAATTGACTGTTTAGACCATTCTCAAGCTGCCAAAGAAATGATAACTCTGCCTACTTACAACCATAGCATTTTTGATAGAAAAAAATTGTTTAAGAAAACTTAAAATTTTTTCCACTTCATCAGGGATTCATTTTCAACTGCTAATGAAAAGTGTCCACACAAATTGGATTATAAGTACTAGTTATAATGATTTGAATTTGTACATGATAGTGAAATTTATCTAGGTGTAAAATCACTTCCCCTACGAAAACAAATTCATGACTTCATGATCATTCTTGAAATGTTCATGATCAGTTAATCATTTGCGTTCATGAACAAATAGTCATGCACGTTCATCACCTAAGTTCATGAACACTTCAAGAATTTTGATGAATCATGTACTCGAGTTCATGAACTTTTATGAATTATTAGGATATTTTTGAAGTTTCTGAAATGTCATCAATTTGCTTCATGAACAATTCAAGTACTTTGATGCACCAGCAAGATATTTCTTAAAAAGGTATATCAAATTTCTATCTCACCATGTTCCTAAAATGTATGTGAAAATTCATCATACAAATTTCTCACAATATTAGTGAAATATAAACAAAGGTGAATAATTTTTTTAATTATATGATACAGTATAAATTTTAAGAGATCTTTTTTTCAATACATGTGTACTTACCTTGAGTAGTTCTGGATTTATATGGGAGAATATTTTCTGGCCAGCATGAACAAAATGTACTTGCAATAAAAGCTTTCAATGACTTTGTTCTAACATTGTTGTCCAGTTCTGTCATAAACTGCATACGTTATTGAGTTGCAGTAAAAACCAAAATATGGAAACAATGACTATTCTGATTGGATGACTATGAAAAAAGACGTGATATGATTGGGTAATATACGCGCATGATTTCAGCGGCTGAGCATCCTTCCTTTCGCACAAATGAAAGAGCATGCAAAGGATTTTGCAACAAGTAACAATCTTGAACAAAAATCGTGGACTCCCGTGGAATGGACAGATGAGAATATTTTCAATATCATTTCTTTTAAGTAAGTAGAAGTGCAGAGAAGGAATTATGATGGAATTGACTTGGTGAGAGCAAAATGAGGCGGAA
This sequence comes from Potamilus streckersoni, assembly GCA_016746295.1. Taxonomy (NCBI): domain Eukaryota; kingdom Metazoa; phylum Mollusca; class Bivalvia; order Unionida; family Unionidae; genus Potamilus; species Potamilus streckersoni. Next base: position 3,663,691 of record JAEAOA010000895.1, on the reverse strand, counting down.
AAGTGTACAAAGCGGGATCATCAAAATTACGGTGAGTGTATCTTTTTCTTGGTCATTCATTATTATTTCAGTGGGAATTATATGGATATTTTATTGGTTTTTATATGGCATCATATCAGTTTAACCAAAGTAATATACCTGGTTTTTGTCAGACCCAATTTAAACTTGCTCTTCGAATTTTTTAAAAATCACTTAACATTATCAATATACACCAACTGCTTCAACATTAAACTACTTGTCTTGGCACAAGACATCTTATCTTCACAACAAATGCACATGAAACACCTGCCCCAAGTTTAATAGTTCCCTATGCAGATAAACAAATTTTTATACTGAAAGCATTTTTCCTTCTTTCAAAGTGACCTATGCATACAGCATTAATTTTTGTACAGATAGCAATTTTCTCATTTCAGTTACATCAATGTTTGACTTTCTTATACCAAAATCTACTTCTTCCTTGTCACAAGTGCAAGCCATCCACTAATGTTATTGTCCAAAATCCATTTTTCTTCTTTCAGTCACAGTAACCTTGACCTTTCAAACCCAAAATTGATGAGGTTCTAAACCTAATACAAGTGCAAGCCATTACAAAGTTTGGTAACTGCACATGCAGGCAAATGAAGTTACTGACAGATGGACAGATATTTTGTTGATCATCCATCAAGTCGAAGAGGACCACTCTAGTCATCCAGGGCTGGAGGGGCTGTTTCTGTTCTATGCATGCACAGGTGGCTGATAAGGCCAATCCTTGCATAGAAGGTTCATTTGCATAAAGGACATGGGATAAGTGGGGCATATTCTGGTTTGCCTCTTCAGCTCTGTGGCTGCTGTCCTGCTAGATTTGCACAGCTTGGAACTATTGTGCATGGAGGAATGCATTGTGACTTGATCGCTGGCTATTTGCTCCCAGAAATCTGGGTTTATGTTGAATGCTTTCAATGCAGCTTTTAGATTGTCTTCAAAGCATTTTTTCTGACCTCAGTGGGTTGGCTGTCCTTGCTGTAGCTTACCACAGAGGAGTCTCTGAGGCAGCTGGTGGTCTGGCATGTGTACATGTCCCACCCAGCATAGCTGGGGCTGAATCAGGATGGTGTGGATGCTGGGGAGATCTGCTTGGGTGAGTATCTCAGTGTCTGGAACCTTGTCCTGCCACTTGATGTTCTGGATTTTCCTGAGACTTGTTGTATGAAAGTGGTTCAGCTTCCTGGCATAGCACTGGTACACCACCAATGTTTCACATGCATAAATCAGAGTCTGGGTAGCACAACTGCCCTGTAGACCTTTAATTTTGTATGGATGCTGATTCTTCTATTCCAGATGTTGGTATACAACCTGCTAAAAGCTGTGCTGGCTCTGGTAATGCGGAGGTTCACCTCATTGTCAATAGTAACACTCTGTGACAGTGTGCTGCCCAGGTAGGTGAAGCGGTTCACTACATTGAGTTATTGGTTGTTGACAGTGATGGCTTTCCAGAAGCTGGCTGATGCAGGACTTCAGTCATCTTGGTACTGATGGTGAGATCGAAGCTTGTGCAGGAGCTAGAGAATTTGTAAATGTTGCATTGCAGGTCGGCTTCTGAACAAGTCATCAGCAAATCAGCCCAGTCATCAGCAAAAAGGAATTTCCTGATGGTGTCCATCATTACCTTGGTTTTTGCTTGAAGTCTCCTGGGGTTGAACAGTTTTCCATCTTAAGATACCTGATGCCGACTCCAACATCTCCATCTCTGAAAGCATTAGTCAACATGGCAGAGAACAATAGACTGAACAGTGTCAGTGCCATAACACAACCCTGCTTGACACCATTGGAATGGCTCAGATGTCTCTCTTGAACTTATGCCCTAATGTCATCCTGGAAATGCTGCACCATAGATATAAATTTTCCCAAGCATCCATATTTGGCCATTACTTTCCACAAGCCTTCTCTGCTGACAGTATCAAAGGTCTTTGTCAATGTAGATGAAAAAAAGGTTGGTGTTTTGCTCTTGGCATTTGCCTTGTAGCTGCCTCAAACACCATGTTGTTGATTCCACCTCTTGTCTGGAATCCACAATGGCTTTTTGATAGGAGACTGGTCAAGGTGCGTAGTAGGATTCTGGCAAAAATATTTATTGCAATTGAGAGCAGGTATATACCCCGGTAGTTGTTGCAGGTTTTACAGTTCAGTTTGTGCTTATACAGGTGAAATTATTATTTTGAATTCCAGGAGGATTGTCTCATGCAGCCAGGTAAAAACAGTTCTTGGAGCCTTTCTATCATGGCTGTGTTCTCTTCAGCTGGGATGGAGTCTGAACCAGGGGTTTAACCACTGGAGATCAGATGTATGGCTTTCTGTGTCTCAAGCAAGGTTGGAGGATCATCAAGTGCTCTGTTGATCAGTAATTGGGGGAGATGACCAATGACTTCATCGTTGATGGATAAATGGCTTATAGGTAGGTAGTTAGGTATGCAAGATTTTCATGATCAACTAATACTTCTATTAAATCATTTTTTTAAAATTAAATGAAGCCAAAATAGTGTTCAAAGTGGTCTTGAAAACCAACCAATTAATTTGTACTAAAATCGGTCACACCAGCTTCAGTATACATGTAAGAGACAGTAGTGCTGCTGTGATTTGGGTAACTCAGGCAACAGATGTTGGTGCTCCTACTACTGTTCCAAGCCATCCTTTTCCAGTATCTGATGAAGGGAAGGCAACTGCTGCAGAATGAATCATGGCTTATTTTTCAAATGTACCACCCTAATTAGTAATGAAAATACACTGCATCCTCAATTATGCATCCAGCCATGGGATGTGATAATGTTCACTGTGTAAGAAAGGATGCTAAAAGGAAATAAGTACATGTACATGTAGACAAAATAAAAATATGGGAATATAAGAAGCATTAGCTAGAAGGCATTTGTAGAAGAGCAGAGACTGGACTGGAAGTTTGCAATGATTTCCTTCCAATATTTAAAAAAAAAAACTTTCCATAACAACTATCAATATTTTTCTCAATCAATTCAAATCATACTTTTTGTATCAATTTTGTTCACCAAGATCATACATAGAAATGAAACCTCAAGTCACATTCTGCCAATGTATGCATGCAAAATGTAAGAAAAAAACTTCCAAGAAATTTTGGCAATTATTGTGACAAGACTATCAGAAAATACAACTTGTTTCAATTCATTTGAAAACAATCATTGTCAGCAGATATAAAAAAAATCCCATATAACTGAAACAAGTATCCATTATCTCTTGTATATCAGACAATCTCAGCATTTAAAAAATGCAGATTATTCAATTGACAACAATTAGGTGTTTACAGTATTTTTTGCAAACAATAAATAAAAACCATATCAAATGCTAGATAGTACTGCATATTGCCATATTGCCTATGCACCACTAGGGATCCAGTTTTGTGCAACAGTCAGAGTGCATTATGTACTTAAGATACCAGGAAGCGGATTGCAACACTTAGGAATTACTTCCTGTTCCAGATTTTTTCATATATATTTGGAGAAAACCTGCTACATTGGTTTTAATTTTATATCTAGGACCCTCTAAAGCAAAGCTTCCACCATATCCACACATCCAAAATGGTCATCTTAGTCTGTGGTAAGATAGTGCATTTTTAAATTTTATTTCCCACCCTCACAAAGCCTTTCCTGCAATAAAGCCACCTTTCTATCACAGAAGGATAAGAGGGAAATCAGAGCCTAAGTATACACACACACACACACACACACACACACAAAAGGCCTGACATATCCCAACATAATTAGGCTCTGTGCAAATTTTAATGAAATCAAAATGTTCAGTATTAGGGTCAAAACAAACAAGTTTCAATACTGGTTTAATATTTCTGACTGATATAAAGGATTCTGTGTGTTTGTGTGTGTGTGTGTGTGTGTGTGTGTGTGTTACTAGGGTGCTGTAAACAAGAGGGATGATGAAGCTTCCTACTGATAAGCATCAAGAACAGGTTTACTTGCAATTCATTATGAACACACCTTACAGCAATAGAACTGCAAGGCAAATCAAACTACATTTCATGCCAAAACACAGCATGTGAATGGAAAGAGCTGAAAGTTTTTAGCCTAATTGCATCTTTACTGTTGATACGCCCTTGTCTGGTTGATAATATAAAAGTGTACTTCTGGTCTGGTATTTCTTAGCTTCCATAGAGTGTTTGTATTTTTCTCATTAAGACTGCAGGCTACATTAGGACTGACCTGCATCACTGCAATTTTGCTGAAACTCTGCACTTGTGTTATCTTATATGGTGAAATCACTATTTACTTGACATGTCTGGCAGTTCTAAACTAAGTAATTTGACCAGCACATACTCAGACCAACTGGACACCTCAATGATCTTTTATATCATACTGTCTTTCATTTTTTTATCCATTAAATTGTCAAATAAACACATTAACATGGTAAAGTTCACTAGGTCAGGTCTAATGATTGTTTCTTTGTTGGACAATCAATCGAAAGTGTGGCTAACAAAGCATCATTCTATATTGATTTGCTTGTCTTTACAGTTTGTTTCAAAACTGTTTTTTAAAATGAATATATATTATAAACAGCATATTTATGTGTTTCTATGAAGTACATTTTCATGAATCAATATTTTCAACACCATCACTTTCTTTCTACCTGTAACTTTATAGTGAAGAGATCAAACTTGGCATACCTGGATGTCATCATTATATGATGTATTTTCATCTGACAGTGTGTATATTATCTTCAAAGTTAATTTTAATAGCAACAATAGCTTACCCATTGCTATTGTTTAGCTTCCAATTTTGTGCCAAAAATTGCAGTCCATTTGATGTGCACACATCCTCCCTTTGAGTGTAGAAATGCCAGAATGATGCAGTTCCTTATTCTTGGCATGTTATTTACAAAACAAGCGAGTTCATCTTTTTTCAAGGACGCTGATGAGATCAGATGTGTGCCAAATACCTGAGAAAATCTGCATGCAGCAGTGCTTTTCAACCAAAATTGCAGTCTGGCTTCTACAATATTTATCTCTAATAATCTTACATTATCCACATTAATTTTATCCAAATCTGTACAATGTACCTTTTAGCTTTGGTTTCAATTCCTTGGGATTACATCATGTACATTTGCAGGGTTAGATAAACTTACTCTCAAAATTATTTTATATCTAGGAAGTGGTTACAAAGTCATAGGAACAACTTCATATAACTAGATATTTGATTCAAAAACAGAATTTTTTCACAATATGTATGTATGTATGTATATATGTATGCATGCATGCATGCATGCATGCATGCATGCATGCATGCATGCATGCATGCATGCATGCATGTATGTATGTATGTATGTATGTATGTATGTATGTATGTATGTATGTATGTATGTATGTATGTATGTATGTATGTATGTATGTATACTTCCATTATTCAATAAAAGTATCAAACATTGACAACTCTCTTTCTTACAAACTCCAGTTGCACTTACCAAAGAAGTAAGAAACTTCATTCTCCTTCATCAGAATTTCTGGATTCTGTTACCAAAAAAGGGGGTTTTCTGACTGTAATACACCCCAGTCACATCTCCACCTCCCACTGTTAAAGAGAAATCATGTGACAGCATGTTGCTGCCTCCCAATGAGGAAGAGATGTACCTGACTCCATTTGTGTAGGAAATGCATCACTCACCTTTTAGTATGTCACAGCCTCCCACTGAGGAGCCCACTGAGGAGGAAATGCCCTGCCTATACCATAGCATGTCAATGCCTACCTTGAAGGAGCAGCACTGCTCTTATCATAATGTCACTGCATCCCATTGAGAAGGAGATGTACCACAACCACCTCACAGTGGTATTGTGTTGCATCCTCCCACTTAGTGATGCATCAATAGACAATCCTGTATCCACCAATCATCACACTATGGCCTCAAAGTATGGGGATAGGTTCAGAAGAGTTTCCCCTTTTCACCCTCTACCACATTAAGATGAACACTAACCAGGAGGTCCAGACTAGACTAGGGGTCAGACTGGTTTCCCACCTTTCCTATTATTCCAAAGTATCCCTATGGGATGTGAGAGCCCTCCACCTCAAGGGCCTTGGTCTTTTGGATCTTGCCCTAATAAGGGGTGATGTAATGTCTCACCATCACCCCATCCCAGCTGTTTCTTCAGTATCCTGAGAAGTATCCTTGATTGCAGCAGCCCTTAAGCACATGCTGGAAGCTGTGGCCATAACACCATGGCATGCACTTTGCTTCAATGGCTTTGTCCACAGAACTTTTTACATCCTCCTTGATGTTGCTTTGGGCTCTTCAAAGGTATTACTCAATCAGTAATGACATTGACAGGGCTGCTCTGCTTGAAGACAAGAATCTGTCTGAAGGTCTCATTCCTACAGTGGGATCATCAACATATACCCTTCACATCAACTATAGACTCTTGGCCTATTGCAACTGTCCAGGAAGCAAGTCAATGTGAATTTCCCTCAAGGGCCTTCTGCCAAGTTCTTCAAGTAGACACAGCCCTAGTCCAATATGGAACCTCAAAATGGACTTCATCCTCATCATTCTGGTTCCCAGAAACAAAAAACCAGATGTGCCAATTAAACCTAGAAAGAAAGGAGACGGTTTTCACAGCCTCCTTTTGTTCCCAAAGAAAGGAGAGACAGCCTTAGGGATTTAAACTCTCTCCTGCCACCCATCACTCTCCCAGGCATTCCTTTTGAAGATCACCTGGGCCTCTTTTCCAAGGCCTGGTCAAGCATCATGGATGATGGGTGGGGTCCTTTAAATAATGAATGAGGAGTATTAATTCCAGATTAGGGAATTACTATTTCTATCTTGGGCCTTGTTCTTTCTTCACCAATCCAAACAGGGAAAAAAAGTGGACATCCTTTTATAGAAAGAGTCAGTCAAGAGGGTCCTCAACAATCATTCACCCACCTTCTATTCAGATATCTACCTGGTCACCAGCCCAAAAATTTACACCACTTTCCATCCCAGTTCCTAAACTGATCTACCAATTAGTTTGTAATAGATCTGAACTAAACCCAAAATCAAAACTCTGTTTATGAATAATATTGATACATAATACATATACAAATAATCTCTCTCTCTCTCTCTCTCTCTCTCTCTCTCTCTCTCTCTCTCTCTCTCTCTCTCTCTCTCTCTCTCTCTCTCTCTCTCTCTCTCTCTCTCAGACACAAATACATGTGATGGATCCAAATCTTGAGCAAGTTTATCATTTTTATAAAATAAAGTTATTAATTAAATTATTTCTTGCTGGGGTTTTTCAAAGTTACTCATTTTAATTATTCAACTGATTGAGCAATCTTATGCATGAATAACTTTAGTCAGGAAGGTTGTTAATTTCCTCATTCACCTGCAATGCATGTGCAGAGAGAAAAACAACACCATTCCTGTTGTTTACACTACTTTATTTGCAGGTGCTCTCCAATAATTAAAACACTGACACTGGGCTGCACCAATTAATGTTGCAAATTAACACTAATAAGATATACTGTGGCCTACGCAAGACAGATGCTACAAATCTCGGTACAGTCAGAATTCTTAATTTCCTGTGTGTATTTTCATTAGTTCAAATGAATCTATTGAATGTGTTTATACTAAATAAAATTGTGGCTTGGAAAAGAATCATCAGTTACAGTGCATTTAAAATGAATACTTCACACCAGAAGTTTCAAATTAAAAGTAATTATTTCTATAGTTGTTACTTAAAATGTACATATAAATACCTGTCTCAGTTGAAAAAGGTAAATTTCATTAAAATTACAGAAGACTATTATTTTCTAAAGTTTATCTTCCTAAGATAAATCATTATTATTATTATTATTATTATTATTATTATTATTTTTATTATTATTATTATTATTACTTTATTTAAAGAGGGTAACTCAATTAGCTAGGAACTAATCTACCTTGAGGCCCAAATTCAAAGGAATTGACTTTTTTTGGCTGCATCTCTGAAGCCACTGTAAATATTGGGTTTGGAAAAAGGAAATAGAGTGGGCATTTCTAATCTCAACTGGAATATTATTAAAACCTATAAATAACCTTACAAGTATTACAAATACATATGGCCAGTTAACAAAAATTTGTAAAACTTGATTTTAATGCCATCAGACAGAGGAATGAAAACAGATTATTCTTACTCATATAAACTTACTATGGATGTTAATACAACATGGATGCCCTCACTAATGTGATTTATTCCAAGTTACACAGGGGTCATAAGTCTAGTTTTTTTTTTATCAGAAAATAATCAAAAGTAAACCTGACCAACATCTTCTGAATGTCTTGTACCAAACTTTGCTTCCATCCATGCTATCTATATAAAGTTACTGGGAAGAAATGAAATTCACAGCATGAATTGATGCAACCCGTTGCGATGTGCAGACACTAACCATAGGGGAAAAAACCAAACCAATATAGCGCCACACACTGACTGAATTATGCATCATCAGATTAAGATCTTTTGTTTTAAATATTCAACCAATAAAATAAGCTATAATAAGATGCTGTCATTCATGGAGAAAAATTCCTCTAATAAGGATCAATATGGATTTAATAATAACATTTAAGTTATTATCCTTCAATGACATGTGTCCTCTGTACCTAAGATTACAATGATAGTGTTAGGTACCCTTTGGTGCCAATCAAGTTAAAAATTATAGATCAATGAATACATTTATAAATTATAGATCAATGAATAAATTTATGAATAAAATGAGCCTTGATATATGTTACAAATTAAAAGTTCTAAAAATGTAAACAACAAATGCACGCACACTTCACAAATATAAACCTTTGCAAATAAAAGTATACACAAGTACTACAAGCTACCAAGACCCTTGAGGGAAATGATGGTCCAGTGGCCAAAATAAAGTTCCAAGAACTCAAAATAAGACCATTTGTAACCATTTAACTGCTTAGTGTCGATAGCAATATCAAGTTAATTAACTGCTGTGGATTATCAGATTTGCAGCATTTTATTTAGGACCAAAAAACATCTTGGAGATAGAATGATTAAGATCTTTCATTAAAAGTGATAATGGATGAAAGGCTGCAGCATAGTCTATTATTGGTTAATGAATTAAGTCTGATAAATCAAACCACCAAATCTGTATTGACACTGATGTGTGCAATTTTGTTTGCTGTATGCATATCCTTCAGGACTAATATTTCTACATTTTGACACATATCAGTAATTTGTAGCAATCATAGCTAGCATGAAATTTAAAATGGCCACAGGACAGATGGCTGTGCTATTCCATATGGACTGACAAGTCACCAAACACAGAACTGACCCTAAAGATTAGACACAGTCATAAAAAACACATCATATAATGATATATAAGAAGTATGATCTCTTAATCTCAAACAAAGTTACCGAGTGAAAAAAAAAACATAATAGAAAACTGAAAATACTGATTTATAAAATTGATGTTGGAAGTATGAAACTCCAATGTAATTCTTCTAATGATTATGCAAAAGTGCAGCAAGCTTCATCCCTTAATTTCACAAGACTCTTCAGTTACTGAACTACTGACAAAGAAAGAATGAAAACTAAATACACTGAGCCATGACCCTGACCTTCAAGAAAACCTTAGATATTAATAAGCAGAAAGGAAAGTCATAATTGTTTGGTACAATTGTTATGTTGGTTCAATTGATATTTGTTTCAAGTGATGATGTTTCAATCAAATACAATTGAGTTACCTTTGTTACATGAGATTATATGAATCTTACCTTCATTACATGATTACATGAGATTATAAGAATCTTACTTTCATTACATGAGATTATAAGAATCTTACTCTTATTACATGAGATTATTTGAATCTTACTTTCATTAAATGAGATTATAAGAATCTTACCTTCATTACATGATTACATGAGATTATTTGAATCTTACTTTCATTACATGAGATTATAAGAATCTTACTCTTATTACATGAGATTATTTGAATCTTACTTTCATTACATGAGATTATAAGAATCTTAGCTTCATTACATGATTACATGAGATTATTTAAATCTTACTTTCATTACATGAGATTATAAGAATCTTACTCTTATTACATGAGTTTATTTGAATCTTACTTTCATTACATGAGATTATAAGAATCTTACTCTTATTACATGAGATTATTTGAATCTTACTTTCATTACATGAGATTATAAGAACCTTACCTTCATTACATGATTACATGAGATTATAAGAATCTTACTTTCATTACATGAGATTATAAGAATCTTACTCTTATTACATGAGATTATTTGAATCTTACTTTCATTACATGAGATTATAAGAATCTTACCTTCATTACATGATTACATGATTTTATTTGAATCTTACTTTCATTACATGAGATTATAAGAATCTTACTCTTAATACATGAGATTATTTGAATCTTACTTTCATTACATGAGATTATAAGAATCTTACTCTTATTACATGAGATTATTTGAATCTTACTTTCATTACATGAGATTATAAGAATCTTACTCTTATTACATGAGATTATTTGAATCTTACTTTCATTACATGAGATTATAAGAATCTTACCTTCATTACATGATTACATGAGATTATTTGAATCTTACTTTCATTACATGAGATTATAAGAATCTTACTCTTATTACATGAGATTTTTTGAATCTTACTTTCATTACATGAAATTATAAGAATCTTACTCTTATTACATGAGACTGTATGAATCTTACCTTCATTACATGAGATTATAAGAATCTTACTCTTATTACATGAGACTGTATGAATCTTACCTTCATTACATGATTACATGAGATTTTTTGAATCTTACTTTCATTACATGAAATTATAAGAATCTTACTCTTATTACATGAGACTGTATGAATCTTACCTTCATTACATGAGATTATAAGAATCTTACTCTTATTACATGAGACTATGAATCTTACCTTCATTTTTGAATGTATGAATCATATTTTTATCTTCCCATTTGTGAATGTTTGTGTCAAGTAATTGAATAAGTTGTATATTTAGAGTGTGAAAGAACAATATTGTATGTTGTAGATGATATACTTATTTTTATTAATTCATTTCATAAAATTCCATCTTTCATCACAATGGGTTGTGATATCATTGAATCCAAAATGATCCAAATAATACAGACTTTTGTGTCTTTACCCTCTTTAGTTGCACTCATGCTTGATTTGCAGAAAGTCATAATCTGGACTTTGTCCCAATATAACCACACCTATTAGCTTCAAATTTTCCTTCAGAGAGTTGTCTAAAATTAAATAATTAAAACTGAAAATTGGGTACCACAAACAATTTTGCACTGCAGTATTTCTGAACATTTTATAATATGTACCATGGAATAACACAATTTTATTAGGTACCAACAATTTGATGCTCTGAGACAAAAAAAAATAATTATTCTGAGATAAAAGAAAATAAATTATCTCAGCTCAAAAAAAATTTGCAGATCCCCTCCAACCACCCCACATAAAATTAAATGGGCAGAACCTTATTGTTGATAAATTTGCAATGTGCATGTTAATTGCTGTTCAAGTTATAATAAAAAAACTGTGTGCTGATGAAGCCTACACTAGCTAAAACCCCATAAAAGACATTGTGCTGACCTTGGTGAGGTTCTTGATCAAAATTTAAAGTGCACACCAAAGCTGGCAATTTACTTGGTATAGTATGGTTATAAAGAGGCTGATGCCAACATCCATGCAAGATCAGTGATGGCCAGAACAAATAAAACACGCTGTTTCAGCAAATGAAAAACTATTTAGTGGACTTGAGAAATTGTGTAAAATTCAAAACTGAAACAACACCTAGTCTGAAAATCTTAGGGTGACTAGAAGTCTTACAAAGGAGTAAATGGCATAGATACATTAATATATGTATGAAAATAACTAACAAATTACACTTTTGTTTTCTTTTTCCAAAATGTTTGGATTGCAACCAAATATTGTTCACATGCACTCATTTAGTTCCGGGTTAGCATGAGTGACATGTTTCAAGCATGTCATTAAATAATCAGGAATATCATTAAATTTTTTAAAATTCAAATTAAATATCTGGAATAAAACATCAGTACAAGTATCATGTAGATTTACACAGTGTTCATTTCAATGTACAGAGTGACATTATTAATTTATGAGACTGTACATGCACTACGACAATATTTTTTTATCCTGAACCAGACAACAGTGAGACTGTAAGGTATGTTATTGTTTCTGTGGGGTTTTGATACCATTTTTCTGGTTCTGCATGGCATCTGTATATTTGGTGGAGGAAGAAAATAATTACAATTTGTGAAAGATTGTGTCTAAAGAAATTCTATATAATGTATAACTGGATTCTTCAACTGGCCAATGACCACAAAAGGGTTCATTGTATCTATTGAAATAACTTCCCATCTTATTGATGCATCTGTCAGCATATCAAATGTTATTAGTCTTTGCTTTTTAACATTATATTTTATTTCTTTTGATCAATATTTTGACTCTGTCCTACTGTTACAGACAGGTGTTGATATGTGGATCAGAATTCTGATATTTAAGACCAAGAACTTTATCTCTTCCCCCTTAAGCTTCTTTAAAGGTATCATCTTGAAAACCAATACAAGAAGATATAGAATATTATCCTGATATTCATGTATATCTTGTTTCTTTTTCTGTTTTTAAAACTGTTTAATCCATCAAGAAAGCCTTTGAATTAAATGAATTCAAATTAATCAATGAGAAATGCAGACTTAATTCATTAAGACAAAATAAAGGGTACCCTCTTGCGCTTGGCCATAAAATGTTTTCCTGCATAAAATTTAAATTTTTTCCAGTATAAATTGGGGAATATGTTGATGTTGATAATGACATCAATGTAATAAAAGCAACAAATACCCTGTTTCAAATTTTGGTAGCGATCCTCTGTGGATTGGAAACCACAAGATTTAAAAACAAGCAAATTTATCAAGTATTATAGTATCGCATTCTAACAAAACCGTACATTTTCAATAATGTTTTGTGCTCGGAAATAAGCATCACTTCAATCAATATATATATGAGAAAATCATTTTCATGTATTTATTTCCCAACAAATATAAAATCCACCTTGTTAAAAAATATTCATGAATTAAAGTCATTCCAAGTCTTTTGATTCCCCCATCCACAGTGAAGTTACGGCTTGTGTTTTTGCAAGATAATCAAGTTTGACTGGTTAAAATTGCATCTCTAACAAACTGTTCAATATCACAAAAATCTTGTCAGCAACATAAGCTTTTTGTTCAATATTCCAGTCCTTTGGGTTAATATTAAAATTCTATTTCACTGCCAATTTGGTCATGTTAAATTTGTCCTGTTTTGTCAGTATTTGTATCAAAAAAGGTTCATTCTGAATTCAATCCTGGTCTAACCTGTAGGCAACCCCTAATAGTGCCTATTTTCACACAATTTCTCAGACACAGCAGTTAATGTTTTCTTTGCCAATGTCAAATCCTGACTGGCAGTCCAGTGTTGTAATTACCATGTCACAAATATTATTAAATAACAGTATGCATATTTAAATATGACACCAATATTTGGGACAAATACCCAATAATGCACACAAGTGTATGTGTGTGTGCGCATGTGTCCAGCATACAATTTATTCACTTCAATTAAGTATAGTCAATTGATCAAACATTATTATGGTTGCTGGCTTGTTGACTTTGGATGCATGCTTTGTTCTTTTCAATGAGGATGTGATGTGTTGAATTTTGAAACTCTTAGAAGTACTGACTACAGTAAATGAATTGTACCACAGTTAACTTAACTGAAGTAGAAATGGCCTGAGACAGTTCTATGATTATTCTCATTTCATCTCTGAACTCAAAGGAAACTTGGTTATGCATCATAAAATTAGGCCGAGTCAATTGTTATGGTACAAAGGTTTTGGTATAACACTTTACAAACTCACAAAAAAAAGGGGGGAAGCATGTCAAAGGAAAGTTAATTGCTGGCATGATCAGCCTAGTCTCATTAATCAAATATTCAGGTAGGAAATTTTAGGAACCAGTCAAGTCTAATTGGGTGCAAACCTTGTAAGAAAGTAGTAGCTTTACTTTGCAAAATTGCTTCAGTCTTCAATCTTGCTTGAAAGAAGTTAGACATGACTCCGGGACCCAACATAAGTAGTAGTCCAACATAAGTAGTAGTATGTACCATAACTGAAGGGAGTTAGTCATCTCAGAAAGTAGACACACTATACATTGGAAGTTGGAAGTTTGTGGGAAAACGAATAAACTGCAAAGGTACGCAATCTTAGTTTCAAGTTTTTAATATACTTTTTCATTTGTTGATTTATTTGCAAATGTAATGATGTTATGATGTATGTATGTATGTATGTATGTATGTATGTATGTATGTATGTATGTATGTATGTATGTATGTATGTATGTATGTATGTATGTATGTATGTATGTATGTATGTATGTATGTATGTATGTATGTATGTATGTATGTATGTATGTATGATTTCATTTTCAGCATTTTAGTGAAATGTTAGTCATGACATTTTATTCTTTGATTTTCTAATTATCAATTCATTGAGAGAATTGACAAGATTGCATGTAATCGAATATTTGACATGTAGGAATGTGTAGGAATTTCATGAATTCACCCTAATACATGATGGGTAATGTTTATTTATGAATTAAATCTCTGTGTATGCTATGTACTGAGTGTATATGCATATACTAGTTCATAACATTTAATTCATCACTAAACTATTTTAGAATAGTTAGATTTGATGTGCAAAGCCATATATAATTTAACACTAGACTATTCAATAGCTTAATGTAAAGAAGTCATGGGTTCTTAAATTTTGTGTGGAAGCTAATGATTTCCCACTAAGCTCATGAACCTGAATTAAGGTCAGTATACATGTAATGGCTGCTCCATTTGTAAACATAGAAATAATGAGCCAGTGAGTCATTTAAGACAGAATTAGGCACTGTACTATATATATATATATATATATATATATATATATATATATATATATATAAAAATATATATATATATATATATATATATATATATATATATATACACATGTATATATATACACACACACACACTTGGAAAAAGGGTGACCTACTGTCTTTTGTGGGACGTTTTTATTTATGTAAAGAAACAGCTTCCTCAGCCAATTCGTCAGAAAATTCCTTCAGCAAAATTCCTCAGGAAAAACCACAGCGGAATTCCAGTTCTAGATTGAGATACTATCATCAAATCGTTCAAGTTTCAACTGGCAAGGGTCCAAGTCAAAGATAATTAGACAAAGGTTTGAATCGATGGAGGAACCGAATATTTGATGTCCAGATAAAGATAGGTGATGATGTCATTCAGTGTTGAACTCAAAGTCATGACTCTTAGGCTATGATGAAATTCTGTATTAATTCTGTCACTGACAATAGCAAAGCGAAATTAGTATTTGCTTTTATTGAGTACATGTTTGTACATTTTCTTTTTTTTGTAGTAAAGGAAATTGATTTCTTTCCATTTGGAATTCTATTGTTAATTTGATTAATTTTTATATTTTTTTATTGAAAGGGGGCTCATTGTTTTATTTCTTCAATATACTTGCTCAGAGACTTGTATTATTCTTTCTATCCATCAACACTGGGTAAATAACATCGCAGGAGGTCATTCCCTAGCAACGAACCATAGAGAAGGGGTTGGTTTAAAGTTTTGAATCCACCCTTTGTCACAGAGGATATGTCCATGTTAGCAAACTTGCCACACATAAACCAGCAAAGTCTGACATCTTTGAGTCAGAGAAGCTTAGTTGTGGCATAGAGTAGCATCCTTGTCAGCAGCCATTTATAATTTCTAACTCTGCAAAGGCATGGTACAAATACACCTAAACAGCACTTGACGGTTGGCTGCTTTAGCAAAAGTATCAACAATATAATAACAAACAGAAATTAAATACAAAGCAAATTTATCATTTACATTGAAACAAAACTCAACAAAATACTGACCATACAGTTGAAAATCAGTCTCTAAAATGAATACCTATTGTCTATCATGAGCACAATGTGAAATATGGCATCAAGTGTGGACAAGTCTTATATAGCAGGTGTCACTTGATTTACTTAACTTTAAAGAGTGTCTCTCAAACAAAAATTTGGGTGAAAAAGCCAATTTATGCACACAATGCCAAATCTTATGAAAAAATGAAAAATGTGCTCTTTACAATTTTTGTGCTCAAATTTTCAGAGAACAATTTTTTTGTAACATAAAAAAACTCAATCTCCCATAGCAGTAACTAGTACATTGCAAAGGTCCTTGCCTTCAGCAATTTGTTTGGCTGGACCTTAAAAAGAAGAACTTCTGTTGGAAATGGGAAGATTGGAGAAGACAGGTAATCTGGGACAAAACTCAATTTCAAGATGATAAAGCTGGGCCTAATCAATATAAAGGCTGGTTGATTGGCTTTTAATGGCATTTTGAACCCATTATGAACCCTAAAAGGCTGATGAAATGGAAGCAAAGTGCCTTTCACAATGAACATTATAATGCAACTCACCCTGGTTAGCATTGTAAAATATTGAAATGGTGACATTTTCTTTTCAAGACCACCGGTCTACCACCTAAGCCACCATCTATCTATATGGCTAAAAAGTGCATAATAACTTTAAAAATAAATTCAGTCCTATGTAGATGGGAGGGTTGTTTGCCATAAATATTCAAAATCATGATGGTGAGTACTATTAGAATTTAACTCATTCAAAGATATTATCTAAAGATATCAAATTAAAAGCTGACGAAAACTTGACTGAAATGCAACATAGTTAAATAAAGATAAATCACCATGACCCATAATTCCTGTAATCATATGATGCCATGGAACACTAGAAGCCAGACTGGCTCAAGTTCACATCAATCTGAAGCCATATGACAAATCTAATTGAAGTTATCTTACAGAAACCACAGTCAAGAGCCAAACAATCAGGGGGACATAACTCTTATGTAAGTTTATTTGAAAATATTCATAGCAAAATGCATCAGAACAAGTTGAATAACTCTTACACTATCTCAGTTACAAGCAAGTCACCTGAGTTTGTGTGTTTTGGATTTTTAACAAAGTTTTAACAATTTTAGTCATCTTGATATAATGTTAGTGTGGCTGTTTACACTGAGGTCTAGCTATAGGGCAACACGAGGTTGTCCCACCCAGTGGCATTATCCTGACAAGCCAACCAGTCAACACTAACATCTTAATGCTGACTTCCAAACGAGGCAGCTATCAGTACCATTTTTATAAGTCTTTGGTATGACTAGGCTGGGGTTCGACCCCACAACCTCCCACAACATATGAAGTTAATTTTCGAGGGCTATAACTTTATCCAATATGGAACTGACAAGACTATAAAAGAGACAACTGCATATATGGATCTGCTTTAGATGGTGTGTAATACTGTTGGAAATTGGGTTATGACTAGAACAAATTGGACCTGAAAAGATAAAACACTTAAAAGCAAAACTACATGTAACAGGCAGTTCACTTATTGAATGACATCCAATTATTACATCAGTTAAAGGGCTATTCTGATTACAAGTAAATACATGTTCATTGTCAAGGATCATTAACTATTTACCTCATACAAGCACCTTTTGGTGCCTTTACTGCATTGCATACAGGTGCCTTTTGGCATCTCTACCTGATTTGCATACAAATGCTTTTTTGGCACCTCTGTAAACAGCAGCCATTTTGAGTTGGTTTTCATAGTGCCACCTGCAGGGAAAACCCCCTACTACATTCATTGGTGTGAATGAACATTACATCAGATCATGTAGTCACTGTTGATGCTCTGGTCGAAATCTGCTATTTTAAGTAAGTAGGTGATAACTGTCTCCAAAATGGCGGTCACTGGTATTGTTTGGTACTTGCTGGAGTTTTCATGATTAGAATCACAACTATGAAAGCTTCAATAACTTAGGTAAAGGCTCTGATACTGATGTAGGAAGCCATTAGTTTTTATAAATTATAACAAATTTAGCTGATTTAGTGATGTCAACATAAAGAACTTGCAAATTTCGAGTATGAGAAATGGCAGCTCAGTTGATGGTAAATAAGTTCTCAAGATTTTAAACCACATACAGAATTCTTTTGTGAAAAATAATTATACAGCTATAACATCCATATTTTACTCTTAAATCTTTCCATACATAATATATGTGTACAAAAATGTAAAATTGTTCAAATTGCTGTTAAACGTAAAAAGCCATTACACTCCATGATAGAAAGGGTTAAGCTGTTCAAAAGTGAGTTGACAAGAAAAAACCCATAAAAGGCACATCTAGGGCTATGTGACAATGTACACACCAAATTGTAGCAAAATATGATGAATGGTTCCCATTCAAGGTTGGTTAGATTTTTTTTGCTTCAACATGTTGTTTCATAATGTTGCTGGCTCACCTGCACCAGTAGACTGGTGGACTGGTGAAATGATAGAAAATGTGCTTAGTCTATAGCTCCCACATCTCACTGAGGAGTCCAAACTAACTGGATGTAATTCTGATGGATATATGGTACTAATTGTATGGAAAAATAGGAACCAGCCTGGAAATAAGTAAATATAAAATAGAATATATATGGGTTAATTGTATGGAAAAATGGGAACCAGCCTGGAAATAGGTGAATATAAAATAGAATATATATGGGTTAATTGTATGGAAAAATGGGAACCAGCCTGGAAAAAGGTGAATATAAAATAGAATATATATGGGTTTGGCTGACCAGGATTGGTTAATAACATAAGTTATGTTTTAGGAAAAAGATTCTTTTGAGAGTTTATCTTAATTGTAAGTGAAAAAAAGACATTGTTCTATTGAGGGAATTTCAGTCCTTTAACAGTCTTGAGTTTGGAACACTCATTACTAAAATTAGCACCTGATTCTGGTACAGAACTAAAAACGTGTTTCAAATACATGCTGGTCCAGAAAAAGGTGCTCATATCCTTTTCTCTACCCAGAAGCTGACATCCAGGTTTCATTTATACTGATAAATATGTCTGATCATGAGAACTCTGAAATTTAAGTTTAATATCATGGTGCGTGCATAGGTGTACAATGAGAACTGAATTAGTACCACGAGTTCTATGATGGTATACTGTAAACATTCACTGAATTCTGCAACTGTTTGATGTAGGCTAGTTATAATAGATTTATTTAAATACATGGTACTAAGAAAGAAAAAGTAAAATTTGGTTGAAATAACTCTTGATAAAATGTTTATAAGAACAATAACTCTGGTAACTAGCAAATCCTTAAAATACATTTCTTAAGGATTAAAATGACAAAATTATTGTAGCAGCAATCCACAGTACTCAGGGGAACTATACAGGCTCAATGACACTTAACTTAATCTTCTGCTGTATGGCAGAAATAACTATACATTGGTAGACATCTCAACTGGAAGGAAATCAATCGGAAGTAATATTTACATATGTGTCAGCATACAAAAACCAGAAACTCTTTATTTAATGTAAAAACATTTCAAAGGCTTATTCATGAAAAGTTGGCTAGCCAAATAGGAATAAACACAGGATCCAGACCTAAACATGGCAATTCATCATATTTTTAATGTAAAAACATTTCAAAGGTCCACATTGCTTATTCGTGAAAAGTTGGCCAACCAAATAGGAATAAACACATGATTCAGACCTAAAAATGGCAATTCAGCATACAGTAAGCAGTATCTGACTCACAAACCATGGTCACTGGATTGATGCTTGCCAACACCAGCTGCCTCAGTGTATCCTTACAAAAGGCACTTGGCTTCTGTTTCCTTGGTATGATTATAGCCAATAATACACTGAAACTGCAATTAAAACTCATTTCATCACCCAACCTATTGTATAAAGATTGGATAACATTCACCAATTTATTCCAGCCAAATCTTTGTTTGCCTAATATATCATAGTCAGGAATATTCACACTATCAGGATGCAGCACCACAATAAAAAAGAAATGGGTCACTGTGACTTTCTTTTCCTTCTGTATCAAAAAAAGGTTAACCAAAAATTCAATTTTGATGAACAAGTAGGTGGCTACTTTGCTACAGGTGAGCAAAAAACCTATGCAAAAAGAGCTATTCAGTTCCAGATGACTGATAGATTTACTCATTGTCTGGCTGGGGTTTAGGCATAATTCATCAATGAAGGTCTTCACAGTGCAGAGACAAATTGATTAAGTTTTTGAGATGGCTAGCAATGAAGCCATATTTGAGATATGATTATCAATATTTTCATTAAGGTCCACTTGATTTTAAAAATTAGTCTACTGGTGATAACCCAGTTCAATATGACTTCCATTTCTAAGTAGTAATAGCAAGATTTTCATGACCGTCATACTGAACATCAGACTGGAACCATTTAAGGTCAACAACATCATAAGAAGTCTTTTAGCAGAAACCCCATGTTGATATGGCTATCCACTGAGGAGTTGTGCTAACAGTATATTGTTTGTCTGAGCAGAATCATTTTCATTTAGAACAAGACATAGGACATTTTCTGGTGAAAACCCTATACTAATAAAACTTTCTGGAGCTGTGATAACAAGATTTGCAAGATAGCCATGGAAACCTAATTGGACATCACTTTCAGTGTCACTATTTTCATTTCAGACAAACCAGACATCATAGTAAAAACCTCATACTGATATAACAATCATTCAAAAGGAATTGCCATAACAAGATGGCTATATGAATGACCACATTGGATGTCCAAGCAAAACCATTTTCTTATAAGACCAACTAGACATCACAAGACCTCTATTTGACGAAACCTCGTGTTGATATGACCATACATTCAGGCAAAGTAGTGATGACAAGCTTTTTAAGTCAGCTGCTGTGCTGACCATACTGGATACCTGAGCTGCACCATTCTCACTTAGGACCAACAAGAATTTGTACTGAATAAATGTTTAAAGTATCATGGCAATCCTCTTAGCAGGAGGAGTAGCAATAATAAACTTGTGCTAACAGACAGAAAGACATCATACAACAAAGAACAATGCATTGCATATGATGGAAGAAGGCAACTGGGCAATTCTCATAAACTCCTCTGATCAATGACAAGAGCTAAAATTGCAGGCATATTTCCCATGTCACATGTTGTCAACTGTTTGTGCCAATCAAAGGAATAGCAGAAAAATAAAATATTTTTTTTTTAAGTAACTGATAGGGGAATATACTCTAAAGCTCTAACTGGTCTCAATTAGTCAGATGCTTACATCATGATAAGAGTATAATTAGATGCCTCTATAACTAAGACATAATTTATAGGATAGCATCAGCTTCAAGAGAAGAATGAAGATAATCTGTGCCTGAAAAAAATTCATCAAAAAAGTACACAAACAAGTGTCTGGAAAAGAAATTGGACTATGCAGTAAGAAAAGACTGGATCTACAGTTACTATCTACAATTTCTAAAAGGCATGGCAGATAGAATTTTTGTAAGCATGAGAAAGGCAAAATAATCAAGTCAATTGGTACATACATTTACAATTCTCTAGAAAGGCTATGTAAAATTATGTACTGGAACATGGTAGTTTCGCATAACACTTTTGCAAACAAGAATGTTTTTATGAAAACTTTGAAAACAAATTTAGTTTTGTTACAAAAAGTTTCTTCTGTTATCTATGCTATGATGATAAAGACCTATATATTTCATAAAATTAATACTGCTTAAGTTAGAAAACAAAAAGAAACAGCAATGTATGTCGATGTAAAATTTCACATACATATATCCAGACACATAATTTTCTATTACCATGCTGTGGCATTTCCAAAAGGGGAACCATGTCACTTTTTTCTAAAACCTAACCCATCTTATAACTTGAATGTAATATTAAACAGATGTAAAGATTACATTTACAGTTATCTAGGTTAGGGAACAGACAGAAGAAAAAAAACATCTTTTCCACAACAAAGAACTCTCTTTTCCATTTCTTATCAGGTCATCAGCTTGGTGAAATGCTGTACAGCCATTCTGACTCCAGTGAATTTAGTCAGGCCTATTTCTAAGAACAGAAAAGCTTTAAGGGCTGTAACTTGCATAAAGTCTAATCAATTTCCATTAATATATGACCTTCTATTGATAGTCTGACCAGCTAGATATCACGGAGACATCAGTTCAACTTAAACAATACTTGTATCCCCAAAACATTATATTTTCATGAACTTTCTATCATTTACAACCTGATTTTTAAATGCAAAAATAAATTTTATGTGTTGACGTCTAGTCAATAAGTGACTTATATGCTCTAGATAGAATCAGGTGTCCAATGATTCCAAAACCAATGTACAATACACAAAACTAAATTTGTGTTCTGTTACAAGTTGGCAGAAAGAACAAGTTTGATATGGAGTAAGGACACAAGTGTGTCCTCTGCCAATGATGTACTCATAAGTAATGTAAGTAATGTCAAAACAAGTTCTTTAAAAAAACTCAGATTAAAAGACAGATCAGGTGTTGTATTACCTATTATTCTCTTGGATGCCTCCTAAACCTAACATCAACAAAAATGGATGAATAAAGTTTAGATTAACTGCATCTAAAATATCTAGTTGGACTTCAAAGGAGATTATACTAAGTAGTTTGAATATAGGTGCATGATCTGGAAATAAGGACTGCACTTTACTGAATGCCAAATCAAAGCATGTAAAGATTAAATGGATAGATAGAAAGGTAATGTAGATACTATGAAAATCTATCCATTGTAAGCTTCAATCTGTCAGGGCCCCAAGTGGTCTAAAGCATACTGATCACTGTCTCATCACTGTCTCACTGTCCTCTTACCTCTGCCTTAGGTGTTGAGTCTCAGACTTGGCTAATGTGGATATCTGAAAAAGCCTGCCAGTAGCTTCTTATGGGTTTCATGATTCTTTCAAGGGGTTTTATGGATTCTTCCTCCACCAGTTATATTGGCCACCATGTATAACCTATCTTGTGCTGAAAACTGGCATTATTCCCTACTACAACAACTCTTTAATCTGTCATAAAAAAGGACATGGAAGTCAATAAAGGTTTTAGTAGATCAAAACATGGACCCAGAATTCATTATTTGCTTTACTGCATTAAATAAAACAAGAGCCTCAAATTCATTATGGGCTTCAGTGTTTCAAAATATGGGCATGAAATTTATTATATGCCTAAGTCTGTTAAAGCATGTATATGATATATACGGTCATTATAGCTCTTACTGTCAAAACAAGATCCTGAAATCATGATAGGACCTGGTACTTTAAAACAAAGATTAGTAATTTATTTTTGGCTTTTATAAAATCATGGGTCGGAATTCATTATAGGCCTTAGTATCCCTGTCAATCTGTCAAAACAAGGGTCTGAAATGCATTGTCAGCCTAAATCTGTAAAAACGTGGGCCTGAAATTCATTATTGGCCTTAGTCTGTCAAAACAAGTCCTGGAATGCATACAGCTTTCCAAGTAAAAGGCTCAGACTTTTTAGACATTAAAGTTATCTTTAGAAAAAAAAAGAAATATTTAAAGCATATTAATATTTTAATTTGCTTTTTCATAAGTAGCTTGATAGTGATATATCTCCAACACAGAGCTTTACTCAACTCAACTCCATTATTTACTGAATATTATTCTGACCATTCAAATGGCTACATATGTCAATGTGGAATTATATTCTGACCAATTAAAATGCTGCACCTGTTAGTGTTGAGTAATATTACAACCAATCAAAGAGGCTGCATTTGTCAATGTTGGGTAATATTCCTAAGTCTGGAAGAACATTTGTTACTTGAAATGTTGAGTAAAGTTTATAACAGTGGAGTCTGACCTCAACATTTCAATTTTTATTTTACATATTTGCATTTAATTAGATGATATTCTTGAGTGGGATACCAGACATATCATTTGGTGGGGCAACCAAAATATTAGTAGAGAAATCAAGGACACTTTAGCAGCAAAGTTTTCTCTGTCAACATTAAGTCTTGGAGTTCCATACCCTAGGATATCACTGTTATCACACCAGAGATTATTGTCTTATTTTGTGGGAGAGGTTAAAGCTGCAGCTTTTTTTTCCTATTTTTATAAGCTCCTTCTTATATTACTTTGCTTTATTTTCCCTGGACATGTACTATATACTGTACAAGAATGATTTTTGTGGACTTTATTGAGGCAAATACCTTAAATTGAATACAGACAACCTACAGTATATTAAAAGTATACTTCTGGACTTCGTATATGGAGCAACTGTTAGAAGGTTAAGTTTTTTTCTCTCACACTGATTCAATTTTTGTCTAATTTTGCAATTATATTTTCCTTATCAACTTTTAATGTCCATCATTTTATTTTATTTGCTCAATCAGTTTTGAAAATCTGTTTTATCTCCAGTCTTTCCTTACACTGAGTCACTTTTGTCTTTTTACAATTCCATGTTTCCTTTCACCATTCACAAAAGATGATAACATCCCAAATAGTTATAAGCAGTTTTCAGTTTTTATCATTGAAATCATTCAATTTGAACATTTACTCTCTCTCTCTTTCTCTATCACTTTCTAATCTATCTGAGCTGATACAGAATCTGATTAATAAATCAATCTCAGACATGGAAACGCCCAAATGTGGATTGCCAGTGAAACTTAGGAACAGCCTAAAATGGTTACCACAGTCTAAACTTGCAAAAGAATAGATGAGAAAGCTGCCATCAACAATTAGTCTAAGAAGTTTTATTTATTCCAGGTCAGATGTCTGTTATGGCAGGTTTTATACTGCACAGATATAATTATCAAAATTCCCAGACCAACTCTGATAATGAGGATTTTATAAAGGAATATATAATACAAAAACTTTACATCACTATGGTATCTGCAACAATGGCTGTTCAGTAACAATTACTACATTTTAATGGATGTTGTCGATGTTTGTAAGTATATACACTTTTGAAACATAAGGATTTTGAGGGCAGTTTGCAAATGGTCTCAAAACTATGTTCAATAGAAATTTAACTTCAAGTCATATAGTCATATAATCAAACACAATATTAACCATATTCCATTTCCATGGCTACAATATATGGGAAGGATCAGGATTTGATGCTGAAATGACCAGGTGCTCATCTTAGAACCATTGTAAATTATGCGCCTATTTGATGTGATGCTAATAATAGTGATGCATCAGGCTTTTCCATTTCATTTTTTTTTTCTGTTTCTGTTCTCTTTGTACAAGAAACAAATCACTTAACTTCAATAATTGATATACATGTATATCCATGTTTAAAGTTTATATTTTGAAGTTTGAGTAAATTTGCCGTCAGAATGTTTTAAATATATAATACATTTAGCACCAAAAATGAGTCTAAGCTTGTTTCACCTTAACTGAATAAGGAATCACCATAAAGAATGAGAATTAAACAAATGCCCTCCATATCAACAAAACCACAAATGTTTCTTGTTTGGAATCAGCAGAAAGAACTAGTTTGATATGGCATATGGAAATGTCAAGACTGTCATCTCACACACAGTCATATGAGTTATCTACCCTGGCTCTGAACAAAACACAAATGTTATGTTATATTTATTACATAACCTGCCTCTTATGCTCTATAAAACAGTTTCATCTTTACAGTGTGAAGGGAATTCAAAACAAAAAATTGTAAAAAGCACTCATTGGTGCATCTAAGAACAAAGCTGTGTAAACAGTGAAAATACCAATATATTTCTAGTCAGCCTGTGAAATACTGAAAATACTGATTTTGTATGTCTTGAACACCTGATGACCTAAAAGAATAAATGCACAGGTAAAAAACAATTTTACAGGCGAGAGGGGTACCAAAATCGAAATGCAATGAACATGTAAATAATGCTAATATAAGAGGTGAATTTAAATTTAGCAACAATGATTTTCTCAATATGCTAAAAAAAAAATTGGAACCTCCAAATGACAACGCCTCATATTTTAAGCCCAAAAGCAAAATGAAGTTTATATAGTAACATGCACAAAGAATTCATCACTATCAATTTTTTTTTAATTCTTGTGATGACATTTCTTAATGAACTGTCAGTAATATTCCCAAGAATGATACATACATATAATTCCAATGTTTTATTAGCAGTTTTTGATTAAAACCAAAAAAAATCTCTGTGCACTTTCACTGACCACAAACAAATATTTACATTAATCATTAAGCTCAACAACATCAAACTGCTCTGTATATGAGATTAGCCAATAAATTTCAAAGAAATACTGATATGCTGAATTACTTATGCCTTAATTCAATTACTTTAGCCTGAAGTTCAATTACTTTATCTTTAAATAAAAACATACTACATCACAACTGGTCAAATTATTAATTTATTTTACAAATTATTGCAAATAAAATATGGAAACATTCAAGTCTATGGGAAAAAATAGAAATCCCGTAAAAGCTAAAAGTATTGGGTTTGCTGTCTTTTGCCCATCAACACAAATAGGATATTTAGCACTAAGGCAAGGGAAGCAAAAGGCCTTGCTCAAAAACAGACCACATTAGCCATCCTGATCTAATTATATGCAAGGATTCAAACCCACATTTTTCCAGTCACATATCCATCACACTACCACCCTCCTCCCAAGTCACTACAATCAAATACTTCATGCACATGGTCAGCTTTATGAACCTATTTCTCTCAATCCATTTTATTCCATTCAAGTTACATCAAAAGTTCATGTGCACATTTTTCACATAGCATCCTACATTTTACTCACCCTATATCCCATCTTTCTTCTCAAACTTAGAAAGGCCCGCTTCATTTATCTTGAACAACTGGATCAAGCTCTCCCAATAAAATTGTTGCAAGAATGCTTTTGAATCTTCTATAGATAAGCAACCCGATTTTGTGGAAATTGAAAAATACAGCTGATTAAAACTGCTGCCAAAGGTAAATTAAAGTGAAAGGTAAAGATACTGAGGGCTGTGCAATTTGTTTTTCAGTGAGTCATCCAAGGGGAGGGGATTCAACAGTATGCAGTACACTTCCAAATCCTCAAAAGATGAGTAAACTTTACACCTTAAACAACAGGGATGATCTGAATGTGGAAAGGTCTGCACTGCCTAACATAATTTCAAATAAATAAAGGCACATAAATAAAGACAATTCAATTCAGCATGGATTACATGGATGGTACATGTGGCATCTCACTTACAAATTATGCCATGCCATTATAAATGCATCTACATTGTAAATGATTTGCAAATTCTTCAAAACAAAAGAAAAATATTTAAATATTCCCCCAACTCTACCGTCACTGCTTCTGATAAAGTGCTATCTGCACTTACACAAGATAAAAAATTACCTACTTTAATGATTGATAGAACACTAAAGTTCAATGTATGCATTACAAAAAGTCTACTTGTATACAGATGCAGCTGGTAATAAGTTCAGCACCTACACTCAACAGCATGATCTTCATCTATCAAGTAATTAGAAACTGTTCAAAAGAGGGCCAGACCCAAACATGATGTAAATACAGGAAGTTGTAATTGACTCCTTTCTTTTCTAGGGCTGTGTTTTCAAGCACAATTAAAATAAATTTTTTGGAACTCAATCAAGTGACGAGACAAATTTTCTTTACAATTTGATTTGGAAGATTAAAGTGCCATTTGATTTTCCACAGCTTTTACTGAGACATTTTCTTTTACATGAATTATCTTTTTGTGTCAAAACAAAGCGTATTCCGCTCTTGCCGAAAATCCATGCTGCAAAATAAATGGCCTTATGAGACAGGTGATCTCTAGTGAACACAAAATGGTAAAAATCTTCTTACGACTTTGCTGCAGAAATAGGATGCCTTTAAATGATTGGGCTTCAAAATATGATTGCACGATTTTTGCACACTTAGCGGATCATAGAAATTTTTGTTTAAAATTCATGTGACTCCATAAATGCACATACAACATACCTTAAAGAGTAACCTTTCTTAAGATACATTTAATGTGCAAAGTTTGATGATGTCACCAAATTGTAATATTCCTTGCATATTTAATCATCTTTGCATCAACACTGCACATAAATTACAAAATTCCTTGAGAATTTTAAGAAATTTCTGAAACTCTTATTAAGAGAGAATGTCCCAAAATGTTCTTACTGTACTCACCATTTTCAGTGTTTCAAGCTGCAACAGCCAATTTCCAAGTTCATTTTCTGCATCCTGGTCGTCATGATCGCTGTCAGGCTCAACCTCACTACTGGTATTGTACTCCGCCTCTTCCTCCATTGACTGAAATGACAAATATAAATGAGCTCTGAAGATCAAACTTTTATAAGTATCACTTAGCAATGGTTTTTTCAATTCTGTTTCAATATGCACATCAAAATGGCAAAATTATGAATGCACTTGTCATATGTATTAAAACTGAAAGGAATCATCCATATGAAGTGTCAAGCTGCAGAGCCAAAAGATTTTATGAATTTCATAATCTTACTTGATTGCTATACAAAGCTTGTAATTGTATGAGCCAATTCACACAGTAACCAATTTATACTTCTTGAAACCTATGTATTTACAAACCATTAGAAACCACAACCACAAAAAATTAATTAATTAAAATTAATGACAATGGGTGGAATACCTCAGCATCAAACACAGTTCTGAGGAAGAATAATTCAGTCATTCAAATGAACAGAATGACTGAAATGACAAATATAAATGAAGACTTAAGATTGAACTCCTGTAAGTATCATCATTATAAAAATGGACAAATCATACTGCTAATCACCCTAAATAAAATGAAAAGCTTTAAAATGCCCAAAATTAATACATTGGGGACCAAAGTATGGTAATTTAAAAGAAAACACCCATGACTGAAAAAGTATTTGGGGACAAACTTTATTTACTGAAGTAAAAGGTAACTTCCTTTGTCCAACATTGGTACAATTATGTACCAAGCAAACAGAATGTTGTGCCCAACAATACTGTTATGTCCTTTGCATCTTCATGCATCACATAAGAATGGAATAATAGGAGAATAGTATAACCATATAGTACAAAACATAACAAAACTAATGTACATAACAATAATCTATATTCAATAACAATATCATGTCCATGTATGCTTCTAGTGCATAGAGGGGCTGTGGCAGAAATATAAACATGGCAGTTTTAAAGCAAAATGCATGCTCTGAAAGGAAACTAACAATAATTTGATTCAAACATTTTGATCTTATTTGTTTTAAAGACATACTTCTTCAGTCTGATATGAATTTAATCGTGTTGATACAAAATACACAAGAAACTTTAAGGGTGTAGCTCAAAAAAAATTTGTTCACATTTTCATTAATGAACCCTATTAAATTTCCAACTAAAATTAGAAGCAACAATTCAAGAAGCACTGTTTTATAAATTTTCATAAATTTATAATCATTTCCACTGATGCAAAATGTAAAAAAAAAAATGTAAAAATAAAAAATCATGTTCGATTTAAATAAGCTGAAAAAATGTTTAAAGAAGCTTTGACGTATACAGGTTTCCCTATCTATGATTCAAAAAGTCAAGCTTAGGCGTACATTGAGGATTCCCTGTCTATAACATATTCAAGAACTTAAAGTCTAGATGTACACTGGGGTCTCCCTATCTATAATAGATTCAAATGGCCAAGCTAAGATGTACATTAAGGTTTCTCTGTCTACAACAGATTCAAATGGCCAAGCTAAGATGTACATTAAGGTTTCTCTGTCTACAACAGATTCAAAAGGTCAAGCTTAAATGTGCATTAAGGTTTCTCTGTCTACAACAGATTCAAATGGCCAAGCTAAGATGTACATTAAGGTTTCTCTGTCTACAACAGATTCAAATGGCCAAGCTAAGATGTACATTAAGGTTTCTCTGTCTACAACAGATTCAAAAGGTCAAGCTTAAATGTGCATTAAGGTTTCTCTGTCTACAACAGATTCAAATGGCCAAGCTAAGATGTACATTAAGGTTTCTGTCTACAACAGATTCAAATGGCCAAGCTAAGATGTACATTAAGGTTTCTCTGTCTACAACAGATTCAAATGGCCAAGCTAAGATGTACATTAAGGTTTCTCTGTCTACAACAGATTCAAATGGCCAAGCCAAGATGTACATTAAGGTTTCTCTGTCTACAACAGATTCAAAAGGTCAAGCTTAAATGTGCATTAAGGTTTCCATCTGTAATAGGTTTAAGAATGTCAAGCTTTAAGACATACACAGAGGTTTCTCTCTACAATATTTTCAAAAGGTCAGGTTTAGATGCACCCTAAGGTTTTCCTGTCAATAATAGATTTAAGAATGTCAAGCTTAGACATACACAGAAGTTTCTGTCTACAATAGATTCAAAAGGTCAGGTTTAGATGCACCCTGAGGTTTTCCTGTCAATAATAGATTTAAGAATGTCAAGCTCAGACATACAGAGGTTTCTGTCTATAATAGATTCAAAAGGTCATGTTTAGATGCACCCTAAGGTTTTTCTGTCAATAATAGATTTAAGAATGTCAAGCTTAGACATACACAGAAGTTTCTGTCTACAATAGATTCAAAAGGTCAGGTTTAGATGCACCCTGAGGTTTTCCTGTCAATAATAGATTCAAAAGGTCATGTTTAAATGCACACTAAGGTTTTTCTGTCAATAATAGATTTAAGAATGTCAAGCTTAGACATACTCAGAAGTTTCCCCCATCTATAATAGATTCAAAAATTCAAGCTTTGGTGTATACAGGTTTCCATGTCTATAACAGATTCAAAAGGACACACTTTGATGTACATTGAGGTTTCCCTGTCTATAATAGATTTAAATGGTTAATCTTAGATATACACAAAGGTTTCTCCATGTCTATAACAGATTCAAAAGGACACACTTTGATGTACATTGAGGTTTCCCTGTCTATAACAGATTTAAATGGTTAATCTTAGATATACACAAAGGTTTCTCCATTTATAACTGATCATGACAATGAACATCATTGTCACCTGACCCTTGAAATGCAAATAGCAGGTATACCTCAAGATGTGTACATGTTATTGTCTCTTGTTATAAATGGCTATTTACTGCTGTCACCAATGGGATTAAATTATTTTAACTGAGATATGATTCTCATGAAATGAAGATAGTGAGAGTCTGAGGTGCAGGACCTGCAATTTGTCTAGTCGGACAGGAGATAAACATGTCAGAAATCTGTTGGGACTCCCCACTTCTACAAAAATGGAAAATTAAAGTGCTCCTCCCAGTCTCAGAAATATTTCTTAAGCAAGTATAAAATGTCAACAAATAAATGTAGCATTTATTATGGAACATTAAAAAAGTCAACTGTTAGTAATTTTTGTGAAATCTTGAGAGTATTAACCTTATGTACTTGGTTTTTAAGCTTAATCCAATTGCAAAAACAACACACTCTAATATACCATCAAATAATGCAATGATAGATCAGGATCCATGTGGTTTGTTATACTGATCACTCCATATAAACTGCAAAGACCCAGACCTGCCAAAACATTATGCTTATTTCAGTTTGCAGTTCAACTTGAATTATAAGTGAATACAGAGTATAGAAGTCTCACTGCATCAGATTTTAATATACAAGTATGATCAGTATATCCCATTTTCTGTAGAATGAATTATAATGTAAATACAGGATGAAATGTTGGATGTGACTTTCCCCATATGAGAAGAAAAACCTGCTGTATCTCCATCAAGTGATTAAAAAGTTGAACATTGGGCATTTAGTTAAGAAAAAAAACTTCTGTTTGTTTTTAATAAACAAAGCATTAGGTAGTAAAAAGTTAGTGAATTTTACCAGCCTATATGATGAATACCTCAAACACTAGTAGTGTCTAAGATGTTAAAATTAAACTCATACTTTTTTCCAAATTCACTAATTTCTGGAGAAAAAAAAATGTTAATCAAAATTACATGTAATCTCTTTCTAAGAATCAGCTACAATCTGTCTCCCTTATTTAATGAACTTTTTTTTTCACTGCCTCAACATATCTGTTGGTTGGGAAGTTGCCTGCAATACAATACATACAACACATCCATTCTAAGTTTCATTCCCAATGCACACAAAAAACAACACATAAACACATGTGAAAAAGTTTTTTCTATTTTGCCTAATTTTATTTTCTTCTTTACCTCTAAAGTAATCTGATTGTAGTACCCCTAGATACTGTTGTATGCCATAGGCAACAAGACCTACAACTTGGCCTCCCACCACACTGCTATCTACATTTCTAACACTAAGACTTAAAACTTGGCATCCCATTACTCTCACTGCTAAATTAGTCAAACTACAATTCTAACACACACACACACACACACATATATGTATGTATGTATGTATGTATGTATGTATGTATGTATGTATGTATGTATGTATGTATATATATATATATATATATATATATATATATATATATATATATATATATATATATATATATATATAGATTCAATAAACTGACCAGGAACAGTTCGAAACTAGTAACTAACTAGCCTAAGTGCTTTCAACTCTTAATGAGTCTTTTTCAAAGGCAAATACAAAACATATATACGACAAACAAATAAACACAAAAACGTTGTGTTTGTAAACCTCTACATGGCTGTCTTCACATGTGCTCAAATTATAAATACAACCAGCTTGTATAGACTAGTTGCGGAAACTGAAAACGTTGTATAATTCCCTAAAAGTCTACAAGCCAAAGTGACATCTATTTTTACTTTTTGTACATATGTAACGCAGATTATATCCCGGATATTTGATTCTATACCGGTTATTCTTATAGTAAAAATTGAAGGATAATAAGAAGATTTAGAAAATTTTAAATTTTACTAGTGCATAGTTTTCATTTTCTAGTCTTCTTGGTTTAGACCGCTGGGGTTTGGGGTTTCAATGTTCTAAGGCGGCGTATCCAGTATGATTCCTTTTCCTTCCTGGTTTCGGAACTCCAGCTGTGGTTGTTAGCAATATGTTTGTCATATATATGTTTTGTATTTGCCTTTGAAAAAGACTCATTAACTAGCTTAGGCTAGTTAGTTACTAGTTTCGTACTGGTACTGTTTTAATTAATTTTAATTTTAATCTATTTTAATCTATTTTAATTAATCCCTGACACACTGATCCCTTGGTGGATCCAGTACGCTTGAAAGGGTTGTTATTCACCATATGATTTGTATTTTATATATATATATATATATATATATATATATATATATATATATATATATATATATATATATATATATATTTAACATGATTATGACAAGATTGCTGCATGCAGGCTTGCAACAAACTAGCTGAGCTTGCTCAAGCTAGTAAGAATGCTTGCACAAGCTTGCTGAGGTTGTTCAAAATAGTAATGGTGCTTGCACAAGCTTGCACAAGTTTGCAAAATGAATTTTATTAAACCTGCAAGCTTACCAGCTTGCAAAATCTAAAGTTCAAGTTTGCAACAAAAAAAAATTTTTCATGTCTGCAAGCTTGCAAAATCTGAAATACTTGATGTAAGCTTGCACAAGCTTGCATTAATCAGTTGTGAAAGTTTAGAGTTGGCAGTTCTGCATGAGATCAGTACTTCTTGAAATGTTGAAAAATTACTAGATCATTATAAGAAACTAAACAGTCAAATTAAAAGATGTTACTGGTTAGTCTAGTTTTTTTTATCATCTGATAATGCACTTGAGTTAATCAATACATATTTTCAAAGTTTCAAAATGCTAAGAACTTGAATTACTCATACTTAGCTGATATATAAATAAAATGTATTATTCCAACATTTCTCTGTTTAAATTAACTACAAACATTAATAATATATTTCAAAATACATATAAATGGAATTATTTCTTGAACAAGGCAAAATATGAAATGTTACTTTTTTCTAAAAATGTTTTTTTTCTCATTTTAAAATTTTTACAAATATTATACATGTTAAAGAAACAATGGAGTTTATTTGCATAAATTAAATTCTTCAAGTGAGTGTACACTCTCATATAGCTATGCAGTCCTTTTGTCAGCGATTGAAAGACTGGAATTCCAATTAATACAATCCCATAAAATAGATAATAGTTGCTGATTGCAAAGTTATTTACAGACTAAATTAATACAAGATATTTGATATTAAATACTTGTAAATTCTATTTACTAACAGTATATGTCGTAATATTAGCTTCAGGCATTATGTTTTTGAAAGAACTGTCATGTTTGTTTCAATGATAAACTGCTGCTAGGAGAAAAAATAATTTTCAGTTATTTACTTACTAAAAAAAAATTTTTAAAATATATACAATTTTTGTTTGTTTTGAGAGAGAGATGCATCTCATTATGTCAACATTTTTATGTTACATATCGGCTCATTTAAAGTAACATAAAGAAAAAAGCAAAGACAAGCTTTGCAGATTTTAACAAAAGCAATTCATTTCCCTATAAAACACAGTGAACAGGTAAAAACCTGAAACAATACTTAAGATTTTATGAAGAAGATCCAAAAATGTCCCAATATTGTGAAAACTTCTATGTCCTGTGACTAAATAGTTATAAAATTAACAATAATAGTCTGATCTCAATTCTGTTCCAAGATCGTAGATGATAACGTCCGACGAAGGTTAACACAAATGTCCAGAATTTTCACTGTGAATCACAATTTGTACTGTCCTAATCCAATTTAGAATTAATTTCAGCAAATGTCTTTATCCAAAGCCAGTTGTGTAGTTCTAAAGGGAAAATAATTACCAATAACAAAGCACGTTGTTCTACAAATGTATGAATGAACAAATCTTTCCAGCACAGGAATACCTTTTCCTTAAGGTATTAGAAACTCTATAAGATGTTATGATGTGACTCTAAGATGTTAAAATATGACTTTATACTAGTTTGCAAGTACATGAGCATTTAAAGCAAACCAACACTCATTTCATGTACATGCATGAAAAAATAATGGTGATTTCGAAATTGGTTAAATAGTATTTACTTCACTACTATATATCTCTTTTTTAGTTGGTCAGGAAACAACCTTGACCTTGCAGCATTGTTTCAAATTCCACAACAGAGATTGTCACATGTTTTTGACCTACATTATTAAATATTTAGGCTAAATCTAATTGACATAATATTTATACTTACTTTTCATTATATTATAAATTTTCCTGAATCTGTTTGCCCAATTATTTACAAATACAGACAGTTTAATGATATGGTATATCATATACATAGCTATGCCCGCCATTACAAGTTCATTTACGGTTTCAAACTGATTTTATCAAGAAAATACGCAAACAGGCTTGTTAAACTCTTCATTTATAAAAACAAGAAATATATTAGAAAATACTCTTCACCGATCACATTTTTTAAAAGCAAATTATTTACATATTGGTGCATTTCACCTTGGATTACAACAGTGACAGAACTTACTGGCTACTGCAAGGAAGCATCTCAAAAGTTATAATCTACAGCCATTTTATATCCGAAAATACGAGAGCTAAGTCATTTTCGCTTACCTAACAGAAGATGGCGAAGTTTACCATTCTCAGGCGATTTTTTCACCCACTTCACCTGATAGCATGACCCATATATATATATATATATATATATATATATATATATATATATATATATATATATATATATATATATATATATATATAAAAAGACACACACACACACATGGCCGTGATATGTGTAGATCAACAATTTTCTAAAATACATGTCTATCCACGTTAGAATAATAGGAACTGTATTTGTAGATATCAGGAAAGCTTTTGATATGGTGGATATGATTACTATTTTTTATATTTAATAATGACCGACCACTTTTTCTAAGAGACTCAATATCACCTTGATTTCTATGCAGATGACACAACATTGTCAGACATCCAAAAGACAAAGCATGAACCCGAAATTTCTTTGCAGAATGCCGAAAACAAACTGGACAACTGGTGAAATGCAATGGCATGGAGGTAAATACTAGTAAAGCATAAATATTACTCATCTCAACATGGCAAAAAAGGACAAATCTTGATAGTAATGAACTATGTTACAAAAATGGTACTAACAGCTGCCTCACGTGATGCTCAGCATTAAGAGGTTAGTGTTAGGACTGGTCGGCCTGGTGTCAGAGTAATGTGACTTGGTGGGACATCATGCTACATGTCTATGGCATGAGGCCCCAATGCCAGACATCACTATAAACTGCCACATTGCAGACATTGTAGTGATAGGACTGAAAAATTGTTAAAGCTATGTTAAAAGTCATAATCACATCACATTATTGAAGAATAAATGATAGTGCCATTACCAGATTTATGTACATTTAGACTGATGACTATTATCATTTCACTGCAATAAATATGTTACTGAAAAAAACCCACATGTGAATGTAAGGGTTCCACAGCAACTGCTAATGTAAAATACAGCTGAGAACCAGGTGACTAAACCACTCCAACTAATAACACCTCCAATTTCCTTCTGGCAGGCTACTTCATTTTACAACAAGAAATGTGTCTGTACAATATGGATGCAAATGGGACAAAGATTTAAATCAAACAGGAGTAATAACTCCATATAATTTTGTTTAGATGTGAATGGGACAAAGATTTAAATCAAACAGGGGTAATAACTCCATATAATTTTGTTTGGATGTGACTGAGACAAAGATTTAAATCAAATAGGAGTAATAACTCCATAAAATTTTGTTTGGAAAAGGTGATAACATTGAATTTAATCATGTAATCCATATCTGACACTATTATTTAGCTAACCCCTTTCACAACAGAAAAATCAACAACTATACCAGATGCACCTTTTTCTTTTGATTCTGTCCAAATTCTAGAGCCACTGTCCCTTTTAACTTCCTTGTGCCAGTAAATCTGGGTCTTCTCCACTTTTCCCTTTCTTTTCCAAATTCTCAGGTGTCTCTCTTCTTTTACCCTTCCAAATTTGTGTAGTCACTTTGGTTTTGCAAATATGTGTCACATCACGTCATGTGTAGCTATCTCACTTTGTGTTTCCAGAATTTTCTCTGCGATTTCCAGACAACTGATTCCCCTGGATAATGTCATGAGTCAATTTACTTCTTAAATTTGACCTGTATTCTTTTCCGTTTGTTTTTACTTGTAGAAAGCGTAGACTAATTTAGAATTTTTGATTAGCACATCTAAATTGAAAGTTTTCATGTTCAACCACGCCCTATTTACAGCATGACCAATCTATATGAAGCATATTTCCCACCTGAACTAGGCTCAAACAATGCATTTCATCTGACAATGTAGATTATCAAATATTGTTCCCTGCAATATTTAAAATCTGACAAACTCCACTACAGATCAAAAATGACCCCCCCACTTGTTCAGTTGAAACAAATGTAGCCCTTAATTAGAAATCAATAAAGTCATAGCAAGAGATGAGATGTACCAATCCATGTATTATGGCGATTTAAACATGTGCAGGTCTCCCATAAATCGAATTAATCCTACACATGTCCAACTAAATATGTTCTACAGAGATCAACAGATAAATCTGCCCCATTACACTGCCCAAGTATAAAATATCTGTCTATATGTCAGTTACTTGCCCATAACATTTTTAAACATATTGGTGCTTCCCAAAAGCAATCATTTTGGTTACCATAGTAAAGAAGATGCTTATCAATGTTAAGAGTTTAGTATGGGGACTTAGGGAAGTGTATGATTCAGCACACATGTTT
This sequence comes from Potamilus streckersoni, assembly GCA_016746295.1. Lineage (NCBI taxonomy): Eukaryota > Metazoa > Mollusca > Bivalvia > Unionida > Unionidae > Potamilus > Potamilus streckersoni. Next base: position 3,625,987 of record JAEAOA010000895.1, on the reverse strand, counting down.
AGATTGCTTCATCCAAGACAATAAAAATTACTTTTCTTCAGACCAATACACATCCCTATTTGATATTATTCTGCCTCCAAAATGTCACATCCAGTGGGGATATAAAAACCCAAGATGGTGAGCTTGATTTATAACATCTGGGATAGAGCCCTTCACTCTGAGCTTTGCAAATCTGCAGGATGAAGCACCAGAATAGGCAAATCTAATTAAACCAGCAGGAGGGAAAAGTTTACACAGAGCAAGCTAATGTCATGCCAAGTTTACATTGATAGATGACCCATTTTGTGTGGTTGTGAATGACACAAAGTATTAAATCAAGTATATGTCAAAATACAGTAAATCTCCTCATAACAAGATGAAGGAGGTTGTATTTACTGAATTCTCTATAAACTGGAGAGTGCTACTTGTAACTACCAGATATGTACATTTTCTGAAAATCATTTGCTAAAATTCTGTACAATAACTCACGAGCTTAATATTAGAAAAATAAAATATTAATGAAGGATATCCAAGTGGTTCTGGATTAGGGCCCATCATTTAATTTAGGATTTAGGGCCTATTTTCAACCTCTAAAGATCCCCTCCTATAATATGTGATTCGGGGAAACTTTTTTTCAATAATATGCCCTCTGTTTTCCCCTTATCAATCCTTTTTCAATAATGTACAGGACTCACTCCCTGGATTTTATCATGGGAAGAATAGTGTTGTGAAATTTTTTGACAAATGAGGAGGAGAGTGGCTGGTGTAGCTGATCTAAAATAATGCCAAATGTTAATGCCACCTAGCTGTCCTGGTGAAGTATGAAAAAAGTATGCAGGAAATCTGCTGCATTATCCCAAGGCTTCCCCAATGATCCATACCTTTTTAACATAAATGCTGGAGAACTGCCACACCCCCAAAAATGTCCACCCATGGGATGGAGCCAAATTCCAAACTACTGTGCACATGAGTAAACCAGCTGATCAAAACCCAAAGTTTCAAGTCTGTATTAAAAATGACATAGGAGAAGCCTTATTTGGAAGCACACACATACCCATGTATGCAAATCTGGATGGGCAGGATAACATAATCCCTACCTTTTCTTCCAAAAGCCCATGGCTGGGCAGGATAACATAATCCCTACCTTTTCTTCCAAAAAGCCCAAGGATGGGCTGGATAACATAATCTCTACCTTTTCTTCCAAAGGCCCAAGGATGGGCAGTACAACATAATCCCTACCTTTTCTTCCAAAAAGCCCAAGGATGGGCAGGATAACATAATCCTACCATTTCTTCCAAAGGCCCAAGGATGGGCAGGATAACATAATCCTACCTTTTCTTCCAAAGGCCCAAGGATGGGCTGAATAACATAATCCTACCATTTCTTCAGAAAGCCTCTAAATGGACAGGAAAACATAATCCCTACCTATTCTTCCAAAGGCCCAAGGATGGGCAGGATAACATAATCCTACCATTTCTTCAGAAAGCCTCTAAATGGACAGGATAACATAATCCCTACCTTTTCTTCCAAAGGCCCAAGGATGGGCAGGATAACATAATCCCTACCTTTTCTTCTGAAAGCATCTGAATGGACAGGATAACATAACCATACTTTTTCTACCAAGAGCCTCTGAATGGACAGGATAACATAACCATACTTTTTCTACCAAGAGCCTCTGAATGGGCAGCATGACATAACCTCTTCCTTTTTTTCTGAAATCATCTCAACAGGCAGGATAACATAACTGCTACCTTTTACTAAAAAAATATGGGATTGAAATAACTGGTACCGAACAAGTAAATCTTCCTGTTTACATTAATTTTTTTAAATTTCTTTTTTTTAAAAATGAAAGTATACATATCATGCATGTGTTGAAATTTCCATTACATAGATCTATTTTTCATGGTCACATACCAACATTTTAGAAAGAAGAATCATAGTTCTCAGATTGTAATCCTGGCCATACAATGAATAATTCTCATTTTTCCCAAAATAAGGAAAAACACAGTACAACATGCTTTTTATAATACAAATTTCCGAGTCACCAAATCACATTGACAGCTACTATTGCCATGAGTTTTCAAAATGGTCAGATTAGTAGCAATACATATTGATACATATTGCAACATATATTACTTTGTGATTTCATCTGGCACTATGTACTCTTAATTTATCACCCCACCAAATTTATTACTGATATTTGTGCATTTAACAGTATCATAGAACATGCTTGGGAGATCATCCCTTATGCAAACAAAATACAGTCCATGAAAACATGTAGTCTTGCATTGGTGGTCATCTCTTTTTATATTGGCTTGTGCATAGAGTATCAGATCTCTCAAAACAGAACAGTCTTTCATAACAGGTTTTAGTGTATATCAACATAAAAAAAAAATGTATCAATATTATTATACTCTAGATGAAAATACTTAAATCCCATGCTAATCATTAGCCATAAATCCCTTCCTCTGTCACATTTCATTAAGTAATAACAATAATCACTACTTTTATTAACTATGACCCTCACTTTTATAATCTATACTATAATAGTCCAAGTAATTATCTATTATTATTATTATTATTATTATTATTATTATTATTATTATATGACTTCTGTGAGAAATGACTTTTCATTAGATGGCAAAACATCACATGATATAAGACATCTGTGAGAAATGACTTCATGGATGGCACAGCATCACATGATATGTGATTTCTGTGAGAAATGACTTTTCATTGGTTGGCACATCACATGACATGTACTATCTGCTCATATCTCATTGTCATTTTTCATGTAATATGGGCAACATGTCATTAGCTTTCACATATCATTATGAGTTAAATTCATGTATTTCAAAGGGAATTTGTCCAGTGCTAAAGCAAAATAAACTGAAAATCTGTTACCTAAATAATATAATAAACAATAAAAACCCTTTGTTACAAATAAATATGAAGTTGTATGAAGCAGTAAAATGAAAATATTGACAGACAAAATGAAGTTAAACTCATTCATAAAACTATATTCCCCTCACCAAAAATCTATAATTGTACAGCATAGTAGGAAGGGAAAAAAGAGCACATGGTTGCTGTTTTAAGGATGGACAATTATAAAAACTTGTACAGAATAAATCACATACCTTAAACTTCTATGCCCCATTTTTAGTGTATGTCTTGGTAAGATCCATTACAAAAACTCCATTGGAATGAATTCACTCATCTGCTATTGATTTCTACAATCTGAGGGAACTATAAAACATTACTTTCCTCTCAATATACAGACTCCATCCAGTGGGGGAAAACAAACAAATGTAAGGCAATAACAGCAAGAGCATGCTGTAATGACTCTGTTGTATAAATCATACCATATGCAACTAATTAATGGTTGATCTCAAATGTCAACATCAACTTTTACAATCATTGTATAATTTGGGTGTCTGTAATTTCATTAGTATATCACTGGGATTCAACAATTCAAAATCTTTTTTTTTTGATAAAAATTGTGGCTCATGAGATTAAGCGAATGATTCATTTTTTCTATTTAGTCCTTTGGCTATGATGACCAATACAAGTCTCATAGACCCAAATATTCATTACCAGTTAACATTTAAACTATTTCTCAAATATTTACCAAGTATGTTTTGATATATCATTTTGTGATAATAGAACTTGAAAACTTGAATGGTAAGATGAAGGTGAAGACTGCAATAAACCAAATCTTTTCAGCAACTAGTAACAAAGGAGGACTAGCCATTTGTTTTCACCACCATTAGTAGAAGACTAACCTAGTGTAACCCAAACTTGGAAATTTGAGATATACACTGCATACTTAACCTTTCTTAAATCTCCATCTCACAAAGGTACTTTAGAATAAACATGGGCAAAACCTCTCACAGTTACTATAGTGATGAATTTTGAATCTGAAAAATTAAACTGCACATCTTTGCAGATTTCATAATTAGCTGCAGAGATTGGTCTCCCTTATACTGAAAACCAAAGGGACTATACCAAAAACATGTTCATATTTCAGTCCTGTCAAATGTATTTCTCAATCAACATACACATTCGTCTCAACCATGAAAAATACAATGAAAAAGAGCTATGCTTTTATATATACATGGTTTTATATGTGATAAATTCCAGTAATAATCAGTGTGTACAATTTGAAGATCAAACTTTTTTAAATATCAAACAACTATTTACTGAATAGATTCAAATGTTATCACTTTCATATATATAAATGTATGAAACTTTTAACTTATAATAAACATACCTCCACACTCACCTGTTTTAACACCAAAACACCCCCCATATCTCTGCACTCTTGCAGTAAGAATATACTCGGAGGACAATATGTGAACTGCATATCTGAAATTGTCCATCTATGTTGATATAATGTGTATATAAGTGACTGAATCAGCTGTTAGTGTAAGCAATGCAAGATGGAATATGACCTATGTAATGTAATAATGATGCATTATCAGTGAAGGACACATTATGGATTGACTGTTATTAAGTATTCAAAGAAAATATTATGGATCTATTGCTATTCATTATGTGAAGAACATGTAATGGATACTGTTATTCATTATGTAAAGAATGCATTATGAATCCATTGTTATGTATGTATGTATGTATGTATGTATGTATGTATGTATGTATGTATGTATGTATGTATGTATGTATGTGTGCATGTATGTGTGCATGTATGTGTGCATGTATGTGTGCATGTATGTAGGTGTGCATGCAATTATGTATGTAGGTGTGCATACATATATGTATGTAGGGTATTATAAATTAGCTTGCCCAAATCCCCAAACAAGCTCAAAATCTGCTTAGGCATCCTCAAGTTTCAAAGTCACTTGCCCATACATAAGTCCCAAAAACTGAGGTGAGTGTTAGTGTTCGATTTGTGATGCCAAACCAAAAATGCATTCTTATGACAAGCTTTCGAAAGCTAGCAATGGTGCATGCACAAGCTTGCAAGATAAATATTTCAAAGTCCGCAAGCTTGCAAAAGGAATTTTTTCAAAGTCGGCAAGCTTGTAAAATCTAAAGTACTTGATGTAAGTTTGCACATGCTTGCAATAATCAATTGTGAAATTTAAGGGCAGTTCTGCATGAGATCAGTACTTCTTGAAATGTTGAATATATGTTGTGACTAGATCATATTCTCAGTATAGGAAACTACACTATCAAATTAAAAAATGTTACTTGCAATCTAGTTTTTATTTATATCATCTTTTCAGTATTGCAAAATGCTAAGAACTTGTATTACTTGTGCTTAGCTGGTACATAAATAAAATATATTATTCCAACATTTCTCTATGGTTAAATTAACTATGAACATTTTTAATATGTCAAAATAGACTGAATTATTTCTTGAGCATGGCAAAAAATGAAATATTACTTTTTCTACAAATGTCTTTTTCTCCTTTTCAATTTTTACAAATATTGTACATGTTAGAGAAAAAAATGAGCTTTTTGGCGTAAGGAAATTCTTTAAGCGATGAACACTCAATTAGCTATGCAGTAATTTTGAGATGTAATGGAATAGTGGGTAAAGATTCCATTTAGTAAAATCATGGAAAACAGGAAGACAGTGCTGATTGCAAAGTTAATTACAGACTAACTTGATACAGCAAGATATTTGATAACAAGTACTTGTAAATCTATTTACCAATAATGTATGCACCATCAAATATAGTTTCAGTAAATCTTGTAATATTAACTTCTGGCATTAAGTTTATGAAAGAACTATCATATATTTGTTTCAATGACAATCTGCTGCCAGAGAAAAGAATTAATTGTCAGTTATTTAATTACTAAATAAAATTTACAAATACATGTACAGTAGTTCCCCTCTTATACGGCCACCCATTCTGCACCGGGAAAGTGGCCTTATAAGGCGGGTGGCCTTTCCAGAGGGGGACTAAATTTTTTTGTGAGAAGTATATGTACGTAGTAAGAAAACTTCATTTTTCGAAGCATTTAATATCTTCGTTTAAAAGCAACATTAACTATTAAACGTTCTTTTGCTATAATAGTTGACTTATTTCAAATGAATATGCATTAATAGTTCTTATTCTTGGCGTAAGCGTGATATACAAGCAGGTGTTGACACACATTGCAGAACCATTCAAAAATGTCATTTGAATCTTGGTACATTCGCAATTCTCTTTCCATTTGCTCCATTTTCCCAATACTGCTAAATAACTTATCGGTTACGATGTTATTTATTTGAATCTTTTTAACATAAAATTGTTTTATTCGAGTCTTTTCTACCTAAATTTGTTTGGCCAGTCCCCCTCCCCATCTCACCCGATATATATCGTAGACTATAATAACCCAGTTTTCTGACATAATCATCTTTGTTTAGGTGATGACATGTTAATGTTTGGTAATGAGTTATTCTGATGTTGCTAACTGTAATTATGCAGACGACACATTTGTTGAGCATACAAAATGCTTTCTTCGTAAAGAAGTAAAGAAGTGACAAGTTGTGTTGTCACATGATTTTTAGGTCTTTGTCTAGTACCCTGTTTCTATTTTTAGCCAATGCTGACCGTGTAATCTTGACCTTACATCCAGTTATAATCATCAATGTTGCAACTACAAGACTGATAAAACATTTTTTTTCCGCATTTAAACAAGATGCTGTATATTTTTAAAGGCAGCGATTGTCACATGATTCATTAGTCGTAGTCTGGTACCATATTGTTTTTATTTTTTTTTATATTGCCCCTTACTACTATAATAAGTGTAATCTTAATTATCTGTGGATAAACAGGACATCTTATGATAACACGAAGTAAAGATATAAGGATTACCTTTATGTAAGGATTAAAATTTGAGTCTTTCTCGGCTTTAGGGTATAAATGTGGCTTCTCGTAAGGTGTAAAGGATATAATATTAACCTTAGTGGTACATGTAGAACACTTTTTTAAAGAACGAAAACCTGACATCGGAAAACAGAAATCGGATTTCTTAACACAATTAGAAAAAAAAACTGTTCTAGATACATATTACAAAATAAAATGCGGCCACTTGTGAGGGGTAAATTTTATGTTTTTGCAAAAATATGCTGGCCGCTGGTCGCGTTAGCTGGGTGGCCTTTCGTGAGGGGTAATTTTGAACACAAATTCGTCGGTGCCTTCAGATTCTGGCCGTAAGGAGCGGGTGGCCGCTGGTGAGGGTGGCCATTCAAGAGGGGGACTACTGTATATAGTTTTTGTATTTCTATGAGAGAGAGGTGCATCCTATTCTGCCAGCATTCTATAAATAAATTAGCTTTGTGAATTTTGCTTGTTTGAAAAGAAATCAAATAAAAGCATGCAAGGTGAAGTGTGGCTTGCCGCGACAGACTTAATTTCATATGAGTCATAAAAAGTGCTTATGTCCCCTGTTTACGTTTTTGTTTTAGTAGACTGGTTTATGAACTGTAAATATACACATAACATATTTAAGTCAAAAGAATATAATACAACCATTGTAGCATCCCGTTTATGCAGGCGCAATTTTCAAGGTTAATCCTTAACAATTTATTTATTTAATTTGAACTGTTATATGTGCATTAACCGATCCTATAATCAGAGAGATCATCTGAAATCAAGGAATTACAATATCGGTAAGTAAATTCAAAAGTGTGTCATACTTTGCCAGTTTTTCGTGACTTTAGTTCGGCGGTAGCGTTTTTCACTTTTATGATTTAAATATATTAAAACATGACTTTGTGATATTGCTTCACCCAATGATTGTGATGGCAATGCTGCAGATAATTATCATTTATTGTTACACTTGCCAAATCAATGAAGTGCTATCAGTTATCAACAATAGGTTAAACGCATGCTTGGGAATCTCATTTCCATTATTTTTAGGGTATATTTCCTCTTGCATATCAAATCAACAATTGTTCAGAGGTTGTTATATTAAATTCTTTTCATCCTCAACGAAGATGGCTGTTATATTATTTCCAATTATCTTAAGGTTCGTAAACAGTTTCATCAGATTTTTGTTGTTCAAAACTCACAAGTGCCTTTCATTTGACATGTGCCATTGACCTTTCAAAGTGAATAGTAAAACTAGAATTTATGCTCATTAAAAGATGATCTTCAACAACACTGACGATTCCTGGACTTGTCAAGTGATTTTGGAATAATGATCTAAAATTGAAATGCTTTTGCCTAACGAGGTAAATACGCGTTTGTTTTTTCCTGATTACATAGTAAATGTTCTTGTAATCCATTTCAGTGGATGGTACCTTACTCATACAAGAAGCAGAGGATGCAGAATTTTATTCTGAGGATTTTGTTTAGCAGAAGTGATTCAGAGTAATTCTAATGGCATTCTTGTTTTCACCTATTAGTTTATTATCATGGCAGATGAGAGGGAGTCGATTTGACACCATCCTCCCCCAAATGGATTTCCACATGAAAGTAAATTAGTGTAACATTTCCAAAGCAATACATAACAAAAGTATAAGGAGTTTGCACACACAGATCCCATTTACATGTATATGCTATTATTTTCATCTGATTAAAGATTATTAAATGATTTGATGACTTCAATCTTTTTTGTGACAATAAGATGTCATTCTAATCGATGTTCACCACATATTAACATTTTCATTTCAGTATTTGATATTAAATACTTTTTGTACATCATGAGCTAGAAAATGGAGGTATGTGACCTTGTATAGAATAATTCAATGCCATATCAGTTCTTCTGATGCAACTTAGGTCAGCTTTGTTTGCAAGCTTGCACAAGCTTCAAATCAGTGAGCTTGTGGCAAGCTTGCCACAAGCTTGCTGCAAGATTCCCTATTACTAGCTTGCGCAAGCTTGCCACAAGCTTGCAATTAACAAGTTTGTGCAAGCTAGTCGCTGTTTCAAATCTAAGCTTGCTGCAAGCGTACAAAACAAGCTTGCAGCAAGCTTGCCGCAACCATAAAAATAAGCTTGCAATTTTGGTTTGGGAGTTTCCATATTTTAGTCAATGTCAAGATCCCTTGTATTTTCTTGTTTAGATGTGATGTGAATATTTACAAACTTGAAAGATGCAGGAAGTCATGGGTTCGACCCCCAGCCAAGTCATACCAAAGACATACAAAAATAGTACAAACAGCTGCATCATTTGGGCTCAGAATTAAGAGGTTACTGTTAGGACTGGTCAGCCTGGTGTCAGTATAATGTGACTGGGTGGGACCCAGTAGCACCATGTAGCACCCAGTATAATGTGACTGGGTGATACATGCTTTCGGCATGATGCCCCTGTAATAGACATCACTATAAACTGTCACACAGCCACACTGCAGACATCATTGCAATATGATTGAAAAAGCTGGTGGTCAAATGATTGTTTGGATGCATGTCACCATCTTTAGGTTAGTAAGGCATTAATTGTCAACAACTTGTGATGTGTTTCAAACTAAAAAGCACTCATCAATAACAATTGACAATCAGTATTTAATTCAAAGCTTGATCAATGAACTGAAAATATAACACCCACACAAGATCTCTTCTTTATGTGGTAATTAACATGATACCTATATTTAACACTGCTTTGAAGCAAATAAATGGAAAGAAATAAGTCTTCTCAGTCTCAATCAAATCTCTCATTTCCTTCTGATGCACATAACTTTTTTTCGTCTCCTTTCTTTTCAATTCAAAAGATATGATCCCTAAAGCTCACAAGAAAGTGTATGAAAATAAAGTTAAATTTTCCAGTCAGCTTGCTGTGGGGGGAGGGGCTAGAATTGACAAGTTTCCTATTTTGGACAGAGTAGGGAAAGTTGGAGCAAAATGAGAAACACACATTTTCTCTCTTTTATTTGAATTATGTCTTCCATTTCTCAGTATCCATTTAACACTTGTTTTCAGCTATACTTAATTTTAAGTTGTTACATGTTTATTATAAACATATTCTGTACATGTATAACATTTATTATATTCATGCCCAGTTTATTAATTGTTCAAAGTGTATGTTTAGAAAGAGATATAAGCAGTGTAAAGTTGTGTATTTTGTCCCATATGGCTTTAACTCATTAATCCCTGGAGATTTTTGTCATTTTGGCCTGAAATATGAGTAGGTAACACATTTTGGGGACTGCTTCTGAATACATCCAAATAAATCTGCATCCATGTGATTTCTGTTTTACCTGATGCCTAGTTGTATTAGAAACTGTTATGTATAGGTTTCTACAAATGTAACAAATGAAAAGAGTGATGTCAACAAACTTTGTAAATGTTAACAACAGTAAGTTACTTACCTAAAAAAAAAATAAGACTTAGAGTTTGTAAAAATAATCCAAAATTAATCCTAGAATTAAAAAATATCACTCCTATCACTAAACAGTTCTAATCAAATCCAGGTTCGAATTTCGAAGAAGTTCCAAAGATGGCAGATGATGTCAGATGAATGTCAGTATTGATGTTTCAAAAGTTCCATTTTGAATTTGTGAATCAAGAATTATATTCTGGCTTTAGAATTCCAAAGAATTTCCACTGAATGTCATAGTCCAAAATTTTTTATAAAAATGAAGCACTTCTCAAGTTTTCTAGAGAAATTAACTATTCATTCGGAAGAACAGATAAACTAAAAAACAAACTCATTAAGCAACAACAACAAATCAAATACCTCTGATCTACAAAGGTATTTTTTACGACTCACACTCAAAATCTCTAAAAATGTTAGTCTAAACACAATTTTAGATCACACAATAGGTCACGTGGTCACTTACTACAAGACATTTATCATGTATGCCAGTGTAACCCCAATTAGGAACCAATAATTAAAAAAATGTTGTTTACACATGTTCAACCTGGGCTAATATGACCTTGGAAATATCCAATCATTATCACTTGATGTTTAGAAACTATTTGAACCAGAGTGAGCTAAAACTAATTGTGATGTGTCGAATTTTGGAAACTCTTAGAAGCATTGGTTAAATGAATTGTATCAAAGTCAACTTAATTAAAGTAGAAAGGGCTAGAGACAGTTATCTGATTATTTTCATTTCATCTCTGAACATCAAAGGAAATTTGTTCCATGCAACGAAATTTGACCGAGTCAACCGCTATGGTACATGGGTTTGACATAACCCTCTTCCCAAAATCAACCGGTTAATAGGGAAAGCTTATCAATAATTGATTGTTCAAAGGAAAGTTAATTATGGCATGATTAGCAGTCTTGACAATCAAAAATTCTAGGGAGAAGATTTAGGAAACAGTTGATTCTGGTTAATAGGGATTTATGGACATAACTTTGTAAGGAATTAAGGGTTTTGCTTTGGAGAAATTCTTCAGTCTTCAATCTCTCTTGTGAGAAGTTAGACGGGACTCCGGAACGTAGAAAGTACGTTTTCGTTATCGAGTAAGGGGCCAGATAGTTGTCTCAGATAGGTGCGTAGAAACGAATAAGAAATGGCAAAAGGTACGCATTCTTAGTTTCCGGATTTTAATATGTTATTTCATTTGTTGATTTATATGCAAATGTATTGATGTAATGATGTATGCATGATTTCATTTTCCAGGGTTTTAGTGAAATATCAGTCATGACATTTTATTCTTTGATTTTCTAATTATCAATTCATTTGGAAAATTGACAAGATTGCATGCAATTGAATCTTTGATACCTAGGAGTGCTTAGGAATTTTCAAGAATTAAGCTTAATAAATGATGGGTAATGTTTCATGAATTAACTCTGTCTAGTATGACATGTATTGAGTGCATATTCATATACTAGTTTGTAATATTTAATTGATCACAACTATTTTAGAATAGTTAGATTTGAGGGGCTAAGCCATATGTAATTTAATACTACTAGATAGTTTAATGTAAGAAGTCAATTGGTGTTAAATATGGGCACATATGTGTATGCAATGACCATCTTATTGTAAACATAGGAATTAATGAACAAGTGAGTGCAACAGAATTTATGCCTTTTGTTTTCTGAGCCGAATTAATGTAAAAATATAGATATACTTGGAAATATGACCTATTGTCTATTGCGAGACAATTTATTTATTAAAGGGAACAGCTTCCCCAGATTCTGGAACTCTCCTGAAACTCCCTGAAAATTCCTATACTAATTCCAAGTACCAGAGCAAATTCTGAGCCAAAGTCTATGACTAGGGATGCTTGTCAAATCAAGGTTAAACTGGCAAGAGTCCAGGTCCAGACAACTAGACAAAGGTTGGCAGAACAGGGACAAACAGAAGGTCACATCTCGTAGGCAATGACAACTGAATTAATTCTGTCATTGACAAGTAATAGTAACAGTAAAGAAAATTTGTATTGTTTTTTTTTATTTGAGTACATGTTAGTACATTTTTCCTTCTTTTGTAACCAAGAAATTGATTTCTTTTAATTTAAAAATTCTGCTGGTAAACTGATTAAATTTTATATTTGTTCACTGAAAAGGGGCTTGTTGTGTTTATTTCTTCAATATACTTTTTCAGAGATCTGCATTCTTCTTTCTATCTATCCACACCGGGTAAATTACACTGCGGGAGGTCATTCCCTAGTAACGAACCATAGTGGAAGAGGTTGGTGTGTTTTGAATGCCACCAATTTACCACACTAATGCTAAAGTAATGTTTTTACGTTTTATGCAAACAGAATTTACTTGAAAACAATATTGAATCCCATGAAAATAATCATTACAATAAAATGTAATGAAACAAAAATAAAATAGAATTTTAAAACTAATAAGCAATTCAATTACATATGTGTAACAGAATGTCATTTTACATAGGCTATTTTGCTTATTGCTTATTGGACCCATCATTTTTGTGTCCTGGCCACTTTGAAATCCCCTGCTTTTCCTATTTTTTGTAAAGGTTCACCTGTCTGTGTGCAGTTCAGACCAATCTGCCTTAGAACTGAGCCTAGAAAGTCTAACAATCTGGAGAAAATCCGATTCAGATGATGTTTGAATTTGGGAGTGCAAAAATTGGGTCAAAAATATGTTTTTCTTCTGTATTTTGTAATGCAAGTAAAAATCCCAGATTATTTGGTATCCTTGAGGAGCTATGTCTGTCTACTTTTCTGTAAAAACAAGTAGACACCATTTTGGTGTATCTTAAATGACCCTGACACTACAGAGCTCAGAAGTAGGGTACTACCTCCTAATGTACAAACATGATGCTTATGGTTAATTAATACAAAGAGTACATTGTAATTAATTTTAAATAACAGGAGTAATAACATGATAGTCTTGTAAGTCTTATAAGTCTCAAAAATGCTTAATCAACTAACACTTAATGGGGTTTTTTTTACTTTCTTAAAGTTCTATATAAAATGTAAGTTACAAACATTTCTAAATTATTTTGAAACAACCCTTTGTAACATGAACAAGTACCTTTATAACATACTGCTCATCCTAATTGCACTGTTGCCAATTAAACACCTAGAATATTGTTATTCTATCAAGGGTAATAGTGGTATAGAAAATCAGGAAAGATAACTGAAATTTCCCAAAATAGCAGCTAGACTTATTCTTGATGCTGATCTAAATACTCAATCAAAATTCTTTTTAAAATCCTAGAGTAGCTTCTATTTCAGTAGAGAACTAAGTTTCAAACGAGTTTATTAGCCAATAAATCCTTACATAATGAGGATCCTAATTAAATGCAACTTTAAAATTTTTAAAACTATACATTATTTTTCAATCAAGCTCCATCTCAAACAGCAATTTATATTTACCTCAACCAAATTAAGCGTTTTCAAAGAAGAGTTTTGCTTTCTCTGCAGCCAAGCTATGGAATTACATACCACCTTATATAAAGTCTGTTGACTCATGCCAAGCCTTCAGAAAGCTTCTTAGACAACCTCTGCAGAAACAATCATTTGTAGGATTTTCTTTGAGTACTAATGCTTTTACAACTTGTTATCACATACTCACCTATAATGTTTTACACATGTTCACTATTAATATTTGTATGAATGTTGCATGTATTCATCCTTGATGGATGGGTGGGTGGGTGGGTAGGTACATAGATATATGGATGGGTAGATAGATAGACAGACAGACAGACAGACAGACAGACAGACAGACAGACAGATAGATAGATAGATAGATAGATAGATAGATAGATAGATAGATAGATAGATTATAAAATAAAGTCTTTAAATCAATTATTATTTTTATTATTTATTATAATCATTATTAGTAGTAGTAGTATTAGTTTTATTTTTTTATTATTTGTATTATTATGCAGGTATATAGTGCTTTAATACATCTCAGCATCTCAGCCAAAAAGTGGTTACACCATTCCCTCGATAACTCGCGGACATTGGGGTCCAAAAGCATCGACCGCGATATAAGCGAGGGCGCGAGTTATCGAGGGACCTATAACAAACAACAAATATAACAATGGGATCAACGCATAGAGAAAAGGGGGGTGGGATGGCTTGGCATGTTGAATACTCAATTAATAATCGCGCTAAGATTAACAGTTGATAAATATCTTTTCATATCAATGTACTTTGTTTAGTTTTTCCTCACAGAGCAACATTAATTTCAGGATAACTTATAGTATATTGAGGAAATCATCTAAACATTATTCCTCCAGGTTTCCATTTGCTTAGCACATGTACTTCACACATTGTGTATTACGTCACTTATTTTTGTGGTGAATGGTATACATTCTAATTTTATTGTTTAATCCAAAGTAGAGGGGTTTTTTTTCAAATACAAAAGATCGACACACTTCGAAAAAACAATGTCGATCAAACGATGTATAGATTTTTATTGCGGTAGAAGTAAAATGGAAGAAAAAAAATTCACAAGGTTTAACCATTACCAACATGAATTTAATGGGTCAAAAAATTTAAAACGACATAAATTAGAACATGATAACACTTGCGGTTTGTGCACGTTTGAGAAATATCACTTCATATTTTGAAAAAATGCAAATTTCACAATATGGATTCAATCTTTACAGGCAATACCTTATTTTCCGCCCTATAAGTCGCCCTATAAGTCGCTCCTGAGTATAGGTCACTCCTCTGCACTTACCATAATCACGTCTTTGATACCTCCGGCCATTGCATGCAACTTGGTAATTTAAAACTTCGTGTAAGAAATATACTGTTGTTTAAGAGTTATATAAAAGTCAGTATTACAATAGATTTTGACATTGCCTTGAGTCGCATTTGAATTTTTGAAAGTCCATGACCTACAGCATGCTGTTCCACAATCCATTTTCGTAGATTCTCCTCAACAACTGGCCAACTTGCTTTGCCTCTAGGATTTCCCTTGTTTTGTTTTTTTTTGTTGACCTTAACTCGTCTTCTTTTTTACACCAGTCACGCAAATCTTCTCCCTTACGTTGAATTTTCTTTCTGCTGCACGATTTCCGATTTCCGTTTTCTTTCGCAAATGCTACGACGTTTAACTTAAATTCTACATCATATTTTTTTCTAGTTGTTGGTGCCATGATACATGGCACGAATTTAATTTAAAGTTTATTGACTTACGCTAATATAAAAATTTGAAATCATACGTTATTGTGAAACTATATTTTATTAATGCTCCATACAACGGTATGGTATGTGTTTATATATTGGTCATTTCCACAACCCAAGAGACCTTCAAAGGCACTTTATACGCTACAGTGATTTTAAGGAAGACATTTCGAATTCACTTAAGAAATGAAACTGTTCACCAGCCTTCCAGTTGTTTTTTTATTATTATTATTATTATTATTATTATTATTATTATTATTATTATTATTATTATTATTATTAATTACTGGTACTTTGATGTTCTCTCTCTCAGCTTAATCCAGAGTTTAAAACTAGAGCAATCATCAGAGGAAATATTCCTGCTATGTTTTTTGTTTTTTTTATAACAAGCCATTGGGAAACCAACCGAAAAAAATGATTGTGTTTTTATAAACTACTATTAAAGTAAATTATGAAGTGCTAACAGTGACATGATTGTGTTTTTATAAACTACTATTAAAGTAAATTATGAAGTGCTAACAGTGACATAATTCATCTGCATTGGTATTTATTTGAGTACCTCAAAAGAACATTGCCTAATAGCTGGGTGGCAAGTTCAAAGGACTTTGACTAGCAGCTTGGGTAGGAAAATGTGCTGAAATTGACAACTCCTGAAGTTAGAGACAGAAAGATTATAAGATGTACATGCTGAATAATAAAGGAAATACAATGGCAATCATTATTTCAATATTTTTTTAAATTTATTAATAACAACAAATGTTAACACATATATAACTAAATATTATTTGACTATTTAATTTGATAATCTTAAAGTCTAATACTTAGTGTACCAAATGTAAGTTAACAGCAATTGGCTTGTCCGTATACTGGTAGATGCATTTCACTAAAGCACAACATCACTTCCCATCAGACACAGTCATTAAAAAATTTATTTATCATATAAGTCGCTCCTGCATATAAGTCGCACACGTCATTTTTAAGAAAAAAAAACAAAAATAAGTAGCGACTTAAACCCCAGAAAATACGGTAATCACCATTTTCAATGATAAAAACGAACTATGTATCAATGTTAAATTTGCCAATTTACAATTTCTTATCACGACTTTTTTCATGTTTAACACATTTTAAAATATATTTTCCTTGGAAAAAAATCAGTTCGCGAGTTATCCCGGTGCGAGTTATCGAGGGAGTGGTGTATTTAGTGCCAACAAAAAGTTATGTTGGCTATGTTCCAAATATGTAAAAACTGAATTGCACAAAATATAGGAAGATAAAACCTAAATAAATTTATAACAAAACATAAGATAAAATCAAAGCACAAAATAAAATATAAAGATGTAAAAGTTCTGCTAATAGCTGATAAGGAAAAACATTGACATTACTAAAATTTCTTATATAAACTGCACTC
This sequence comes from Potamilus streckersoni, assembly GCA_016746295.1. Lineage (NCBI taxonomy): Eukaryota > Metazoa > Mollusca > Bivalvia > Unionida > Unionidae > Potamilus > Potamilus streckersoni. The sequence goes on along the minus strand of JAEAOA010000895.1, from coordinate 3,609,136 downwards.
CATTAAAAATTCGAAGATCTTCTCTAGTAGTATGTTCTTGTACAGTTTCCTCCCTCATTTATAGGGCTTGTACAAGGGTTGCTCACATGATATGGCCCCTTACCCCACTCTTAAGCTCTGAAAAAGTTCATGGTACTAATAAGAACACAGCTATTTATACTGTACAATCAATAGCAGTCTGCTAAAAATTATACTGACCCCAAATCTGTTACCAAATTGAAATGAGATCAGAAACAAGTTCATCATTTCTCTCCTTATGAACTCTTTGATGAAGTCAAAAAATCCCTCAAACATTGATCATTAAAAATCCCTCCAGGATTTTCCCATTCTATATGAATTATAGTTGACACTTTTCCAGTGCACAATCAAATTAATCTGTCTAGTCACACCATGTGCCACAAAGAGTGCAAAATACACTAACAGAATTGTTACCAGTGAATATGAGCAAAATACTGTGTAAAATATAAATTCAAACCAAATTGTAATATTTTTCACATATTTCACAATTATAATATGATACAAATTTGAAGGTCCATGCTAAAATAGACATGTTTGCCTGTTTCACCTGTATAAATTACATAATCCCTCAAAAATTAGCATAACCAGTTTTACAAGAAATATAGATCATTGACCCAAAATCTGTTATTAAATTGAAATGGGATCAGAAATAAATTCATCCTTTCTTTTTCCTTACAAACCCTTTGATGAAGTCAAAAAGGCCATTGTGACTTGAACATTAAGAACCCCTCCTGGATTAATGGGTGTTAACTTTAATGATAAATATGAATGCATACATCAACTGCATGCCTATACATGCAAAAAGAGCAAATGAGTGTGTGGAATACTTTGCCAAAGAATGATGACTGTCATAGATATCCACTAACCTACAATACCACCGTGAATGAGAAAATGTTAAATAGTATAAACTTTCTTCTGGTAAAACACTATATAAACTACATGATTTCATTATACAGTACAACAAATGTCTTCCTTTATCTATTGCTCTAAATCATGCTTGGAAGATACATTAATTTGCAGTAAAACAATGTCATCCCACATGCAATGACAGTAAATAGTTTTGTATTAAAACAAATTAATGTAAAAGTATCTTGAGGTCGAGTCTCAGACTACCAATGCATATTTAAACATCATGCAAACATTACTTGTAGTTTTTTTTTACTGGAAAAACCCTATGTATGTCTAAAAATTGCCTTCTTTTAAATAATTTTCAACCCTTTTACATTGCACACTATGTATATTTCTAGATGTCTCAATATTTTTAAGCAGGCATAAAAATAACCAAATTCAAAGTAAAATTTATGAAAATATATAAACAGTGCCCCATATTATTGCCCAAAAAGGTACAAGTTGAAACATTGGTCTCTCAAAGGACCTGAATGCTCTACTGGACAGAAAGGATTTGCACAATTTCAAAATAATACATTTTCTTCTTTTAACATTCAAGTGTTGAAACCATCTTTTTTTTTTCTGTGAGAATATGATTTTCAAAGTTAACTCTTGTGATAAACATATTATATCTCAGCTTTTGGTGCATGAGAAAGTTCATTTTTATTTAGGACAATGTGGGCATCATTAAAAGTCTTTAGGAGAAAAACCCATGTTGTAATGATCTTCCATTCAGAGGAAAGAGTGGCAAGATTTTTAATCTGTGAATTCTGATGTCACCAAATTTAAATATTGCTTAATATTCAATCATGCATCAATATAAATTACACATAAATTATGCACATAAATTACAAAATTAGCCATTCCTTGACAATTTGTAAAAATTTCAAAAAAATTGGTGAATTTTAATGACATTTTCTTTATGGCTACAATGATGGTCATACTTCATCATAAAGTCTTCTAGTAAAAACCTCATGTAAACATGACCATCCACTAAGGAGGAATGGCAAAAACATATTTCAAGCTGGTTGCTATGGTGACAATATCTGCTGTTTTCAAGTGATATCACAAAACCTGTGCACATCCATATCTGTCATTTTTATTCCCTGGCCAGGCAAACTAACACCTAACAACATTGTTCTTCCCGAATAATTATGAAGGCACATATCATTTTGTGTGTAACAATATCTTTATTCATAACATTTTGTTGCAGGTGTGAACTGCACAAGACCAAATTTGTGAGTCACCCTTTTTTCTTTCAAATATTGAGACTTCAACCTTCTGTTATTCTTTCGTAATCAAATAGATCCATCAATTTTAAAAGCCAACCGTTAATATGTAATTTTAAATTTCTAAAAATATTTTAAGATTACTTGGTTCTGACATTCACCAAAAATTTGCGTTCCATTAGGGACATATTTCATTCAAATACTCTAAAGATGAAACATTTATGAACAGTCCTCACTTTCGTTCAATACCATCCTCTGGTAATCATTCCTATCACAAATACAAATATTTGATCGTACTAATTAAAATTGGTTTGTCAGCTGTCTTTGGCATGAGTACATGCTTTCATTTGTACATAAAAGTTCTGGCATAATATACATGTTATGAAATTTTAATTTCATAACTGATCAAAGATAATTGTCTGGAAATACTTGTTCAGGATTACAATCTTAAGGACATCGTACAACATAATTTTTAAAAACAAATCACAATATTGTCTGTTTGTCAGAAATAACTGCATTTCTGTTTCATAGTAATAATATATTTGATAGTAACATACATGATTGCTGATCAACTTCACTATTTCATTGTGGTTCAACTTCACAAATCCATCTTTTTTAATTTAAGTTTAATTTTTTCATTCATACAATAGAGGCACTTAATTTCAAGTGTAATCTATTGATCATAAAGTAAAAATCCTTATGGACGATTAAGTATGATTTGTACCTTGAATATACATGATACTGACAGGAAAGCAAAATGGCAGTGAAAGATGAGCATGCACTGAATTGTGGGCATTTGCATATGCAATCATGACATCTGTGAAAACAGTCTATTGGACTTTTTAGCAGCACTATTTTCATTCAGGTCTAAGTAGACATTTGACAACTGTATTATATGGGATTAACTAGAACTGATACCCAGTCATGGAGAGAGACAATGGATTTTGAACAGAGCAACATGACTTTAAGGATAATATTGGATGATTCACTTCACATTAAGGATACTACACTAGGAAAAGCTAAGGTAAAGTAAAATCTACTTAAATCTTCTTAAATTTACAAAATTTATTTAAAAATTTACTACCTCATAAATATAAAGTAATCGTCGGTACTAATTTAAAACTCACAGTAAATATATAATAAAGCTAACTAGTTCTGAATTTTACCACCTCAAATAAATTTTTACCATGACTAACAACGTAAATATACCATCCTTTAACAATTACTTAACTTACTGAATAAAACCAAGACTATCAACTACAATTTCCTTTGTTCTTATGGAAACGAACACATGGGCAGCCAAAATATATATTGGACAGGTATTCTACTCCACACCAATAACCCCTTACAATATATTAATAATACCTAATCATACAACTCCTACATGAATATCCATTAAAACGTTTATGGAAAGCAAATTAACTAAACCAAAAAAAAAAAAAACCTATCAGTTACAACAATTTCTTTGTCTATAAGTAAATAAATATGTGCGCTACATTTATCTTGGGCAATATTATAAAACCACACCAATATCGCTAATCATTATCTTAATACTACTCAATAATATAAACTCTCCACAAAAAAAGATCCCTAAAACTTTTAATAGAAAAAAAAAATTAAACATTAATTTTTGCCCGCCAGACAAAATTCTCCCTTCCCCAGTGCCGGGGGAAAAATATTAAACCAGCTTACAAATTAGGTAATACGATATAAATAAGCCTTCAATCTAAGATTGCATTTGATTGGGCGAAATTTAGGCACGATTTCCCCATACAGAAAATTCAATATCTGGCTAGAGTAGGATTGAAAATTAAATCTGCAACAACCAATCAAATATGGCATTCTGGTGACGTCAGCAGGAATTTCAGCATTAGCCCAACGCTCCCCACTTGGTCACAAATTCAATAATTCTGAGAATTATGCCCACTTATCAAACTTATTATAAAATATAAAACTAAAAAGAATAATTTAGATCCATTGTAACAAAAACCCTAGCAATTATTACTCCTTACATTTAGTCAATTTGGCCTTAGTTATAAGCATAAATAATTAAATCATAACTATTTATAACATACATATACCGTATGTGTATTTTAATTTTCCTTATAATAACTATATATACTCTAATTAGTATTGATAACCATCTATAATACTACAACAAAGCACATAATAAGAATGAAATACCATAACACATAATTTTATTATAAAACCTAAATAGAAAACATAATTGAACTAGAATAGGATTGCAAATTCGGCTTTTATGATCCAATCAAAACCAACGAGACAACAACCTTATAATTTTGAATTATCCAGTATTACCAAATCAAAATGCAAGAATAAAGAAGAAAGGATTCAGGACCTCATAGGAGGGAGGAGGGGAACCAACATCAAAAGAGATGCCTACAACAAACCATCAAGAAGAACAAATCATCAGTATCAAATAAAGGGATTCAATAAGCCTGTATCAGAACCCTAATAACCCATCCCCTAATACAAAAATATACATAACTGTAAGCACCATACCTAGTCCATACCATAAAACAGGCACTAGGACTCATACTAGCACAAGCCTGGGTGGATCCTGACTCCTATAAGCACTATATGTATATAGGATAAGATTTCCCACCATGACAAGGACAAAAAGGTCAAGGTGATAAGTGAAAATCAGGAACCTCCCACCTGATAGCCCTAACTCCCAGGAGCTGAGTAGACCACAAAGACCAAAAAGTAACCTGGTAAAGGCTACAATCACAAAAGTGAACAGAACAGAAACAACAAACAATTATTGATGGACAGTCCGGACAGTCCGGGTCTCGTGACCAACAGTTCCAAAATAAGTCTACAACCTATGTCTTCACTTTGGCCTGGAAGACCCAACATTAAAACAAGATCATTTGGAAAGGCAGTCCAAATTAGAAACCAAACATTGTCAAAGCGGTGATAAATGTCAAAATTAGGTGACATACACCTAAATATTGAGTTATTTTTTTTAGAACCATATAAGTACGCTAAGTACACAAAATTCAACCTCATCAAAATATATTCAAACTTCACAACTCAGGAACATTTGGATAATTGAATAGGTGGCTAACACATCATTGTTATAGGGACACCCATAGGAAAACCTAGTTAAATTTGACAATAATCTACCTGAGATAAAGTTAGGTGAACTTAGACATTGGGAACTTTAGTAGACAAAGTTGAGGCGGAAGGCCTTAGGCTCTGTTACAATATGCAGCCAACCAAACGGTCTTAAGGTCAGCAAATAAAGGTCAGCACCATGACCAAAAAAAGCCCAGACCTAGGGCTAAGCGCCTCCCTGGATAGCAATATTACCAAAAGGTAACATCTGGCCAAGGCGGTGAGCCACCAGGGGGGTTTATAGGCCCACGAGCCAGTGCAAAAGTGTCTAGCACTGAGACACAGGTGAGCCCCGCCCTAGAAGGGGGAGAGGCCACTAGCCCTTATCAGGGCTTAAAGTCATGAGAGTGTATTCATGACTATAATACATATGACGTGAGACATGATACCCAGTCATAAAGTTGCCCTGTAACAGGTATTATGATGAGGTGCAGTACAATTGCCCTGTAACAGGTATTGTGATGACCTGTGGTACAGATGACATTTATTTAGGCCAAGATGAACAAAAGTCACTACTGCACTTGGTGGGTTGGCATGTTTGAATGTAATTAGACAGGGAGTAATTACAAAAGATGCCAGGTGTAATAACAATGCTACAAAATAGAACTGTGCTGCTGCTCAGTCCCATTTACCCCCTGACTAACCTACAAAGACACACCTGTCAGGTCCTCTCCTATTAGGATTCAATATCTCTACTGTATCTATCCATCTATATGTCCACCTAACGACAATTGTGCTCTTCTTTAGAGGTAGGCCAACAAGTTGTTCCCTACTGATCTTTATCTTGCAGTATTGACACAATGGATTCAAGTTGGACAGTCTACTCCACAGAAATTCTGAATTTAGGAAAGTGGAAATCAATTTTTTTCAACTGACATTTGTATATAGACAAGAAGTTTAATCAATCATCTATTGATCTGTTGCATTCTGAACCTCTCCAAATACTCCTTGTTTATTAGAAATAACTCTCAGTACAGCGGCTGCTTAAAAAGTCTTTGTGAATTGCTATTGCATATAATCTTACAGACTAATGTTCAAATGCAGCCTAAATTTTTTCTTCTCCACTAGCAATGTAATAAAATAATAACATATGTTGGATAATATCTTGCTTGTCTAGTAAAAAATGTGGAGCAAATAAAGTGGAAACACAATTAAGAGCTGAAAATGATGAATAAGTGTACTGTATTCATGGTCTCTTTGCTGTTAGCTAGCTATTAAGTTCTTATGTAGGTAATACCTATATATATATATATATATATATATATATATATATATATATATATATATATATATATATATATATATATATTTATATATATATATATATATATATATATATATATATATATATATATATATATATATATATATATATATATATATATATATATATAGTTTGGTGAGGTTTAACACAATTTTACAGCACATGAATGATAGACCAAAGAACCAACAACACTAGCTACGATGGCGATGGCATAGCCTCAACTTGTTTTGTTGTGGTTTAGGCTACAACTGATCCCATATCATGAAATGGAGCAAAAAAAATCCTCACTTAAGTCAGAAACACAAATAGTTTAGAAAAATCTACTAAATAAGTTTAATCATTTTGTCAAAGAAGTTTGGCTTATTTTGAATTTATTAAGCTCTTACACAGTAAAATAAATTGGCATAGTTATGCTAACTTCACTGTGTCCACCATGACAGATAACGCCTTAACTATGTAAGGCTTGCCAGACTATATAGTAACATTCTACGCTATGGTATTAGTTGTTGAATGACATAAGGCGAGATGGAGAATGGATACTTGCATAAATTTGCAGAATACGCTTTGTTAAGAAAATAATTGCTTCTTGGTGCAATTTCAAAGTCACTGGTAAACCATATTTACTTTTAATGCTCAGAATTTCCAACACCATCTTTGTTTACTATGATATGTTTACATTTCCAAATAAGGCATTAAGGTCCTTATATGGCACACAAAAAAAGAAGCTGAGAATGGAAGTAGGCTTTATTTGAACTAACATGGCAGACATCAAAACGAACATATTGGATAATAAAGGTAAATGAGATTTTACCACTATTTCTACAATGATTTGCATTATTACAGTATTAAATAAGATTACTACTCAATTTATTTCATAATATATCAGTAAACAAGTTCAGAATTTTTAATATTAGGCTAAAAAAGAACAGGTGTGAATTACACCTGGCTGCTCCGGTAACACACATAGACTCATGTTAGTACATGTACCATGTCCACAAAAGGACTTAGGTACTAATATTAGTACTACAACTACCCATGAGAAAGCTTCAAGCAAACTTTCTCACATACCCATGTTATGTTGAGCTTTGAATCATGATTCAAAATGACCAGTCAGAGACAAGATGTTGGATGTTGGAGTGAGCTGTAAAGGCATAAAGGCAAGTGCCTTAGACCAGTGGTCCCAAAACCCCTGGCTGCAGACCAGTACTGGGCCATGGATAAAATGGTACCGGGCAGCCCAAGAAACATTAAATTATTTCCATATTATTTACTTTTGTGTATTTCTCTCAGTTTTGGGACTTGCCATGGATGAGAGGTTAACCAGGAGCTGAGAGTCGTCACCTAAAGCCATACCAATACTGTGCTTGCTCAAAATATCCTGATTTTGGGGCGGTTTTAGGTCACTCTGGAGATGATGACTTTGGTAAAGAGAAGGTATCACTCTTCTCTCTGTTCATTGGTACTTGTTTGAGAGTACTTGGTGTACATGTATATTGTGTTTGCTCAAATTTAACCCACAAATTAGCAAAAATGAGTATGAAACAGATGTCATTTGAAAGTTTCCTTGGGAAAAAAGAAAAAGGCCCAGTGAAGAGACAGAAGAAGAGTTTTCAACATCAAAGAAACATAAAAATTTTAACAGACAATACCATTAGTCCTACTTGAAATATGGATTTATCGGGACATTTGATTCCCACACACCAACCCGCTCAGCATAGTTTGCAGTGACCAGCTCTCTAATGAAGCAATGAATTCTTCAAAACTGCTTTGCCACTTGAACACCAAACACCCAGGATTAAAAGACAAGCCCCTGGCTTATTCTGAAAGAAAAAAATGGGAACACAAAGAACAGAAGAGATATTTGAGGGCCACCACATCAATAAAGGAGAATGCACTGAGAACATCATATTTTGTGTCTAATTATATTGCTAAGGCTAAAAAGCCATTCACTATTAGTGAAGAATTGATCTTGCCCTCCTTTAAAGACATTTGCTGTGAACTTCTAGGAGATGATGCTGTGGAAAAGATAGCACATATGCCTTTGCCGGCTAGCACTGGACTAAGGGCATTGAGGAAATATCGGAAGACATTGAGACACAGTTGTTAGAGAAGATTAAAACATTACCCTAGTATGCATTCCAGGTTAAATCTACAGATATCAACAACAAGGCAATACTAGTTGTTTATGTTTGATATCAAGAGGATGTGCTTGAGGATCTGCTATGTGTTCTATCTTTGCCAACCAACATCACAGGAGCATAACTGTTCATGTCACTGGATGTTTATATATCAGGACTACTAAAATGGTCCTTTTGTGTCCATGGAGCTACTGTCATGACCAGAAGACTGGTTTAACTGCTCATTAAGGACATTGCATATCTAGCATTGTATCATTCACAGGGAAATGCTGGCAAGCTGAAAAATTTAACATCTATTGATTGATGTCATTAAAGTTATTAACCACATCAAAGCACACTCCTTAACTTGCACATGTTTCAGCACATTTGTGAGGAGATGGACGCAGAACACATATTCCTTCTCTTATACACAGATATAAGATGGTTATCCAGAGGAAAATTGCTAACCAGAGTATTTGAATTAGAGAGCCATTGCAAAGATTTCTCTCAGAAAAGAAGTCAACTCTTGCAGAACATTTCAGTGACAAGGTATGGGTGCAAAATTAGCTTACCTGTGTGACAAATTCTGCCTGCTCAATGAACTCAATCTGTCCTTTCAGGGAAAATGACAACTGTTTTCCAGTTGGCAGACAAAGTAGCTGCATTTACAGGAGACCAGAAATGAAATTTTTTATGTATTTAATTCTTTACAAATTCTAATTTGACTATGATGTTCATAAAAAAATTATTGTGAGCGGATAGTGATTTTTTTGCGAAAAACAAACAACGATTCCATAAATTGCCGAGTATTTCCGAGCTTTTATGAGACAACAGATCACATGGTCCCGTGACGTCATAAAAGCAAGTCCTCGAATATAAACAGAAATATGGCTAGTGAGACAAACATCAAGCCGTACCAATTTGAACTGCTTAAAGATGGCTCTACTATAGTTAACATTGATGATGATGAGAGTTCTATTCAGTCTCAGTCTTCAAGTGATGATCAAGATAACACCCTTTACGGATGTGATGCAGATAGTTGTATTGTTTAGCAGAAACAAAAATGAAATCGTCTACACTGTATATACATAACACAAAATATTGCTGATCAAATGTTTTAAATATTTTTAATATATTATATTAAGAAAATTGTATTTTATTGTTTTCACGTCACTTGAGTAAGGCTCACTTATTTGATTTCAAATCAAAATGTATTTACCAAATTATACAATAATTTATCACTAAAAAACAATATCTTATTGGGAATTCAAAATCAGAGACAGGTTCACAAAGATACCTTTGCGGAGTAGTTATCTAATAAATTTTCTTGCTTAATTTTTCTGCCATTTTTTTAAAATAGTACTTATTCATTTCATGCAACATTATAATGTTCATGTCGAATGATAGCGATAAGTTATGTGTTGAATAGGATAAATGCAAGATTTAAACAATTGAATTAAAGTGTTTTAAATAAATAAATCTCCTAGCAGAGTCCATTTCTAACAAAATCTGTATAATGCAGCAAACAATAAGGCTAAAGTAGTATAGATTATTTGTTTCAGTTTACAAAATACTATAGAATTGATGCATTAGCATATTTTCCATATTTATTAGATTGCCCATTATTGATATATTTTTATTTGAGTGTAATACAATAACTCCATTCGCTTCCATGTTATTTCCCTGCTCATTGTATTTTTTTCAAAAAAACATTATGTACAGACCATTTGCACGTAGCTGTACAGCTGGTTGCTGATGCCAGTGTGATACTAACGTTATAAATTGGATCTGCTATTCTCTCCTGTTTGTGACGTTTCGACAAATTCGGCTAATTACCTATATTAATATATAATTATTCACATAATTTTAATATTAATATATAATTATTCACATAATTTTCAGAGTTTTTAGAACCACTACAACATTACTATAGTAAAACAAATAAAAACTAAAATTGTCCCGCATTTATTTAAATCCCGTAAATGATCGCTGTGAATGCTGAGTAATTTTCTCTATAAGCAAAAAAGCATCTCCATTTCCGCCAAATAAACTTGGCTAATACCTGAAATTTCTCTATTGCATATGTAAAGTTTTAATCCCATTATTAAATTAAAAGAAGCTATAAAACTATAATAGTGTAATGACCATAACTAGAGTCACAATGACTTGGATACTCTTTTCAGTCTTTGCTTTTATTACCTTTGTTTTTATAGATATGGTACATATAAATATGAATATGATTTATAATATTCATTTTACAAAGAAGAGTAATTATATTTATCTCTAATGTCCATTGACTGTCAAACTAGCAGAAAATTCTGGCAACCGATCTTAACATGTGTAACCTATTTTCGAGGTAAAGGTTCTTTCGATAAAACGTCTTTGAAAGTCTGTTATAAAGTTTTTAGAGTGTACTGTTTAGCTTATCTGCTACACATATTATGCTCTTATGCTATTACTGTTTGTAATATATGTAAAATACCTATGAAATCATGACGAGAACAGTCCATGTATGTCCTCGTATCACGATGTCCGCCATTTTGGATTAGCATGAGAGTTTCGTATTTAGAGATTCTATACTTTCACATTTGCAATTATTCTTTCTAATGATAATAAGGTATTAATAAGAAAGTGACTTGCATGCTTTAGTGATAATATCGTTGCAATACTGTTGTATCGAGATATGCAATTCATGTTTCAATGTGACAATAGCGGTCGTCTGCATCAAGTGCAGAACCCGCATCTATATGAATCGATTCAATTATTTAAGACTTTAAGTTATCATCATAAAGTTTAATTTCACCTAAACTTGAGCTCATAAAATGTTCTTATTCGTTTCATAGACGAGCTCTATGGTATTCAACTATTTATTGTTATGCAATTTATGTATTTGTAATTTTGACATTGTATACCATGCAAAACTGTATTGTTTACAATGCAATGCATGGCGCACCATACAAGACACCGATTGGTTACATGGGTTGCAGTGCATGCAGCGATTGGTTGGATTGTCTCACGTGGCAACTGGGGAAGCTTATAAATACAGGAGCGCTGTCAATGTTGGTCAGACAACTGACGAGTACAAAATTCAAAGTAAAGCAAGCTTTCAAGTATGTACATTTTTGGATCTTTACAAATATATCATAATAATAAATAATCAAGAATTGATGGAATAATTTTTACAAAAATAGATTGTAGCAGTTGTCTCCCACCACACTTGAAAGCCTCCCCCACCTCCTGTTGTTATATTAGAATTACATGATCTAGCTGTACACAATAACTATAGCTCTTATTTATTTATTTATTATTACAATTAATTAAACATTGCCAAAATTGTTCTCAATTTTATGTTTATGATATAACCCCTCTTTCATTGCCCCAACCCCAAACTTTTGACTTTTTTAAATACATTTCTCTCTGTTCCTATATACAAATATATGTAGCACCCTTAAGGACCAAAAAGGGCCTTACAATACCATGCAGGATATGTGCCCCCTCCCCCCAAAAAAGAATAAATAAATAAATAATTCAGAATAAATACTTTCATTCAGTAAGCGTTACAGGCCTGAAGACTTAAACCTATATATCGTTTAAGTTAGAACAAAATAGGGAATCGTTTATTTATCAATTAAGTTGTTGGTGCTTACATACGCCCACTATCAAACAAGGTCCAAATGGCAGTCTTTTTCACAAGATAAATACAAGGATAAAGATTTCTTGAGTACTTAAATCAAAACTTCAGCTATTTTGCAGTTATTTTGCAGTTTAGCCACAGTTGACCAGAATATGAAAAATTGGCTTGTCCCTGGGGATTATAAGGCTAACGCAGGGAGAAATGGCACATCCCTTGAGCACTCGCACATTGGGGAAAGAGTTGGGGTCAATAGTTGCCTCACCCCAATTTCTATTGTCAGCCAGTTAATGTGATACTTTGATTTTATACCAGACCTCTTTTATTTTAAACGCTGCTACTCAAACTTGTGGTTTCCACCTTGCCAGAAACAGGAACTGTAGAGGATGCATATGAAGATTTCCTAAAGGAACCAATTCTACATAGGCGTAGAAAGTTCCAGATAGGGAAAAAAAAAGGCAAGAGGATAAAAAGGTTTATCGTTGCGTCTCTAAGAGCACCAGAATTTGATATACTTGATCCAAGGGAACCTGGACCAAGTTTTGGTTCATTAGGAAGTTCATCCCCACGTAAACAAAGTTCTGTGAGGGAACAAGTTCCAATTTCTTGAGGTTGGTAGGAAACCAAATTTAGTTATGGAGGACCAAGAGTGAAAAAGATCCTGATGAAAGGACTGAACATGGAGACGGTAAATCAGGCAGTTTTCAAAATACTGTATAATTGATGTTTTGTGTATTCGAAGGTAGGCTGCTGCTACTCTGGATGAAGAGCCCGAAATTGAAAAGCTTCTTGGTCTAGGCAAAAATGAAGATATTGGCAATGTGGAGGAAAAATGGTGAAGTGTAAATAGACATCCTGAAGGTTGATGGAAATTGCCCAATTGGACAGACGTAGAGTGTTCCGGATTGAAAAGATTGTTTCCATCTTGAAGGTTTCCTCAGACAGAAACTGGTTGAGAGGGGGGAGATCAATAATGGTTTGAAATTTCCTGCTTTTCTTGGTGACCAGGAAGATTTGAGAATAGAAGGTGGGAGACTGATCATTTAAAAACCTCTCAACTGCCAAGTTCTGCAAAGGGTGTGTACCTCTTCCCTTAATTCCACCAGATTGGACCTGGGTAAGAACATGGCAGTCTTTGACAGTGGGGGTTGTTCCCAAACTGGAGTCAATAACCCTCACTTACAATTGAGAGGACCCAACCATCGTCTGTGATGTTTCACCAAGCCTCTGAGAAATGGCCTAGATGAGAACCTACTGGAACATTTGGGAAGGTGATGCACAGCAGAGGAAAGGGGGTTATTTGCTAGAACTGCTTGCCCACCCACCCCCCTTTCCTGCCCTAGTAGGAATGGAAGTAGGGTTAAAAAAAAAACTTTTTTTGGATCTGCAGTGATCTGGGCACAGTGGACCTTCTTGAAAACTTTGACAGACAGTTCCTACGGACAATTTGCCTGATCTCATTTCCTGGTCAATTGCAATGGAACAGAAGTGGAGGTAACAAATTAACATTGGTGATAGAGCTTAGTCTTGAGAAGGCACAGTAGAAATGAGGGCATTAAAGAGGGTCTCAGCTTCAAGAGAGCAGCCCTTAGAAGGCCTTAACTGTGGTTAAGCAAGGCCTTATATGAATCCCATGCAGCATCATTGCAGATGTGCAGAAATTCTACCAATAATGCCAAGGTAATAGTGCATGCCTGGATGTTTTAGCCACAGGCTCCAGTACATGTAATAAGGTTGGATTCAAGGAGGCCTCTCTCAGCATACTAAAGAAAGTAGCTGAGAAAAGGTCAGCATGTGATGCTATAGTTTCAAGTAACTGAGTTTTCTGTTCCATTGCATAACTTGTTCTAATGGGAAGGCAGATATGGTATTATTGAACTTATACAATTTCTGTGAACAAATATGTCTAACTACAAGCAACTTTGTGACATAATTACACAGTGCACAAGTACCCACAGCATGTGCTGTTAAAACCAACCAACCAACTGACCTCCCACTCAATGTAACTGTAAAATAGTTATCACCAGCAAAAGTAAGAACTACAACATCTCCAACTGAAGCATTTTAACTTTGCAATTAAGAAATGCTTTGGATATTAAAGTACAGCAACACAAGTAGGTTATTCAGTGACAAGGTATTGGTGTAAAGTGCCCCTTGCCAAGGTCACATGATGGCAACCTACCCAAGTTGATCAAATAGTAGAACTTTGAACCTACACCATGTGATCACAAGCCCAGCATGCTAACCACTCTGACAATGAAGCCCTTAATTAATTAAGGAATGCAATTAAGACCAAGATCCTCTAAAACATAAGGCCCTGGCATTAATTAATCTGGATATACCTGTGATTATGGAATCACTTTAAGTCCAACAAGCAACGTAACACTCAGATCTGATGTTCATTGTGACTGCTGGTCTGGATAATACACTGTTTACACAAAATCCCTTAAGTAGAATGTACAGCAAAACCCAGATCTGATAACATCAGAAGTTTGGGTCTATGCCATTCACACTAAAATTACAACAAACAGAATATACCCAAATATGATTATGTCACAGAAGGTTTGAGTCCATGCCATTTACACTAAAATTACAACAACAGAATATAATTATGCCACAGTGCCAGGGCCCTGAATGGCCGAGTGGTCTAAATTTCGATCTCTGTTAGGAATCACTGCCATCTCACCTATGCAGGAATCACTGCCATCTCACCTATGCATGGGTTCCATTCTAAGATTCAGCAAATGTGGATATGTGAGCAAGCTTGCCAATAGTTTCTCCCGAGTCAGTGGTTCTTTCCTCGATTTCTGTTTCTTCCTCCACCATTAATACTGGCTGCCATGTATAGCCTATCCTGTGCTGAAAAATGGCCTTAAG
Organism: Potamilus streckersoni; assembly: GCA_016746295.1. Taxonomy (NCBI): domain Eukaryota; kingdom Metazoa; phylum Mollusca; class Bivalvia; order Unionida; family Unionidae; genus Potamilus; species Potamilus streckersoni. The sequence goes on along the minus strand of JAEAOA010000895.1, from coordinate 3,593,971 downwards.
CCCCACAACAACAGAGTGCCTAGGGCCATGCTATTTATTCTAAAATTACAACAAACCAAATATGCCTAATATTGATTACACCATAGCAGGTTTATGAATATGCCATTCACACTAAAATTACAACAAAATATAGCAAGTTAATGGGTCTAAGCCATTTACCCTAAAATTACAAGAAAATAGAATATACCCTAATCTGATTATGCAGGCCTGGGGCTATGCCATTCACTCTAAAATTACCACAAAATAGAAAATCCCAAAATCTGATTATGTCACAGCAGGCCTGGGGCTATACCATTTCACTAAAATTACAATAAAAAAGAATATACCCAAATTTGATTATAACACAACCCACCTATTGCTATGCCATTCACACTAAAATTACAACAGAATTCACCCAAATATGATCCAGCAACCCCAGGTTTGGGTCTATGCCATTTACACTAAAATTACAACAAACAGAATATACCCAAAAATAATTATGCCACAGAATGCTGGTGACTATGCCATTTACACTAAAATTACAGCAAACAGAATATACCCAATTTTGGTTATGCCACAGTTTGGTCTATGCCATTTACACTAAAATTACAACAAACAGAATATACCCAAATATAATTATGCCACAGAATGCTTGTGACTATGCCATTTACACTAAAATTACAACAGAATATACACAAATACAATTATACCACAGCAGGTTTGGGTCTATGGTATTTACACAAAATCACTATTAGCCAGATGAAACTGCACATTATGCCACAGCAGGTCTGGGTCTATGCTGTTAACAAATTAACTTGTAAGCAGAATGAAGAAAATATTCCCAAATCTGATAATGCATTATGCCACAATATCAGAAAACTTTGCACCAGAGTTAGAGACTGACTTTCAACTATTGGCCAACTAAAAATAGCCATAGAAAAGTAAACTCATTTGTGAGTGGTTAAAACAAATCTCAAGTTCAAAAGTATGCTGATTTGCAGGCCTGACTGTAAGCTGTACTCATTTGGGAGTTATACATGTTTCTTTTGATTTCCAGGCCTGGATATAGGCTGTTTTTCATTTGTTAGTGTTGAATACACAAGCATGATGACTCCAGGCCCAGCTGTAGACTACACATTTGTGAGTGTTGTATACAAACATCTGAGGATTTCTAGGCCTGGCTATAGATTTACACATTTTGGAGTGTTGTATACAGGAGTCTATAGATTTCTAGGCCCAGCTGTAAGGCTATAAATATTTGGGAGTCTGATACTTAAAGGTGCAACTGTATGATGTACACATGTTGGAGTACTTTCTACAAGGGTCTGATGATTTCTAGGCCTGGTTGTAACCTGTATACATCCCTGAGTCTTCTATTCAATCCTCTGATGCTAGGTGAGGCTGTATACTTTATACATTTGGCTGCATTTTATAAAAAACAAATATGGTACTAAAATATGGACAATAAAGGAAATTCCTGCAATGTAGTTTTGAAATGCACAATATAAGATTTGCTCTCACTTATGTACCCTACAATGTTTAGTTTTACTGATACAAGATTTGTTAAATGTGCAGTCAACTCATTTTTTTTCCTTCCTCCACAATAAAACTTGATAATCCAAAATCCAAAAACTATACAATTTAAGAAACCACAACCCCATGCTACATACAGCTATCTATTCTCAATGTAGCTGCACATACAAACACATACACATATATATATACACACATACAAACACATACACATATATATACACACACACAAACACACATATACACATTAACAGCTCAGATATGGCTATGCCAATCAATAGAAAATACTAGTTCAGGGTACTGAAAGGGTGAAAAAAAAAAGTTATTTGAGCCAAAGTCAAATGAAAGAACCAACATCAATGATCAAAATAGGAAACTAAAATCTAGTCCACATACAAGATAATCAATCACCATTAGTCTTTTTACTCCTGCTTCATTGAGCTAGTTAAAGCTTTCTCCAAACAAAGCAGTACCAACAGTTGATTATAAGGGGTTTTTTTTTCAATCAGGAAGTAACACAAAGCACCAGGGATAAAAATGACATGTTTAAACAAACTGCCCAACTTTGTTTTATCAAAAACTGGCAAGCTTTAATCAAATTTACATAAAGGTAATTATTGTGTCATTTTAATTTGTCTTAAGCATTCATTTTTAAATTACCAGTAATTCATTTGAATGTTTAGAAGGAAATTCCAAAAAAAATCTGCTTGTGTAATTTTTTTTATTGTTTAACTTTTGGGAAAGTGGCTACACTAGCCCTTCAACAAGTACTTAAGCACACAGGTGCATGCAATTCAAACACATCTTACACTGGCAGTCCAAATTTGAAACCTCACCTCACCCTACCTGATTCGACATTTATACATGTATATTCTTTTAGTTGATGACAGCTCCCAAAATATTGATGGACATGCATATATTACTTTTTTTCACTTTATGTGATTAAAAGCCTTGTGCACTATAATTTTTAGTCCATTTCTTTTCTTATTCATTTATGTGAACCAATTTACTTTTTGTAGGCCTGGCTGTTTTACCTTGTGTAGTACTGGAAGGAGTGTGCACACATACATTATGCTCTACAGTGCCAAAAATATGAGGGGCCTCAGCTTAATATAAAAAGCAAAGTAAAATGGAAATTACAACAAGTGGTGTTATAGAAACTTCCTTGAAAGCATCAAAGCCTCACTTTGCCACAGAGAAACTGAATGAATGCCTGAAAATTGTCTCCATACATACTTCTGCTTTAACACTTACCTCTAGAGGACAAATTCAAACATGTGAACAGCATATATACATATCCACCTCAAGAATACTCATCCAATTTTCCAAAGCCCACAGATATCCTTCTGTGGAGCAAAATATCTGGCCTCTCGGAACAGCACATTAAATCTCTCCACTATCCTGTCTATTTCCCTATCATATTTCCTGGAGTTGCATTATGCAATTTGTGGGAGTAGATCAATAACTCCATTATAAAGGCTTGTTCTTGCACAGTCAACCAGAATGGCTCCACAAAATCCCAGTCACTCAATACCACCAATGCATCTGCTAGCAAATACTATACATCCATCAGGACAAAACAAGAGGAGTACAAATATTTATTCTTTTTATGTATTAACAACAACACCCCTCCCTAGAGTCAATAATAGAAACATATTTTTATATTTTTCTTCCAGGCTACTTTGTTATTAGAGACTGCTGATATACACACATCTATTCCATTTCCTGGTGTGCCAACTCTTCAAAATTTCCATTAAATTAAAGTGTACTCAGCTGGTGAAAGCTGCTGTGCCTTGCACATTTGGCACTTTGTAACAGTTTCAAAATGATTATCCAATTCTGCAAATGAAATGATCTAACTAAAAAACACAGACATTTCAGTTCAATAAATATTATTTGTCTGTGGATATTTTCTTTATTTCATTTATTATCTATGGTGAAAGGCTGTAGGCACAGTTACCTAGGCAATGTGAGATATATTGACTCAATTTATACCATTATAGAGTTAGTGCTTTTTGACAACAAACAAGTGTCAGTTTCAGTAGGACTTACCTCCCCTAGACGCATAATAGGTCTCACTATTGTAAGTTGAGCCATCTTCAGTACTATTATTAACAAGAATATGTATGTATGTATGTATGTATGTATGTATGTATGTATGTATGTATGTATGTATGTATGTATGTGTGTGTGTGTGTGTGTGTGTGTGTGTGTGTGTGTGTATGTATGTATGTATGTATGTATGTATGTATGTATATATGTATGTATGTATGTATGTATGTATGTATGTATGTATGTATGTATGTATGTATGTATGTATGTATGTATGTATGTATGTATGTATGTATGTATGTATGTATGTATGTATGTATGTATGTATGTATGTATGTATGCCTGCACAAATATATATACCTATGTATGTACAAGTTTTAATGGCACATGTGCCAAGAATGTTTAGGCAACTGATCAAAACAGAGACCAAGACAACTGATAAAATCCTTAAAATGCCAAGTCAAATTTATATAAACAACAATTTTTTAAAAGTGCATGACATCAGCTGGAACATCATGGGATGCATCTTTGAACAAAAGGAGTGCATACATCAAGGTAATGACTGCCCTGTTTACACATGATGTCAAGGAAATTTATACATCTCATTATTTATTAAATACATTTCTTGTGTACAATGATACCCATGGTGATTTATGTATACTGTACAATATTTTGAAATAGAGAGTTCATTTCATCCCCACCACAGGTGTGAAGTGCTCTGATTGGAAAAACTGATTGACATCTAGCACAACTACATCATCTGTATATAAATACCTCAAGGTGATATCTTCACATTATGGAAAGTCAGTAAGCAGCATACTTAGGGACTTGCACATCTTCAGCTGTCAGGTATGTAAGTTATTTGCTAATTTCTTATGTATAATATTTTTTATGTATATGGTAGGTTACAGCTTGGCTATGAGGGGAAGTCTCTGAGAAATTTTGTTCATGAAGAAAAGGCTAGGGTAAGGGACCAGAGGGAAATAGAAAGGGAAAACGGGATTTGATAGAATTAGAAAAGAAGGCCAAAAGGAAAATGGGAAAGAAGGAAAGTCAAAGAAAGAAAAATGGGTTTTAAGAACTAGAAGATAGAATTAGAAAAGCAGGCAGAAAAGGAGAAGATAGAGTAGGAAAAACAGGCCAAAAAGGAAATGATAGAATTAGAGAAGACAGAGTTAGAAAAACAGGCCGAAAAGGAAAGTTAGAATGGGAAAGGGAAGCAGAGAAGGAAAAGGTACAGCTACTAAAAGAAGTAGAAGATAGGAAAGTAGAAAGGAAAAAACAAGTGAGATTTGAAGCTTTGGAGATAGAAAATAGAAATCAGAAGAGGGAGTATAAAAGAAATTCTGAGCTATTGCAAACCAAAAGAGAGGGTAAACATGATTTTAAACTGAGAGGTCCAAAAGTGCCCCCATTTGAAAGCAAGAAAGATAAAATGGAAAGTTATCTAAACAGGTTTGAAAGGTATGCCACTGTACAAAAGTGGAGGGAAAAAAAGAGGACTGGTTCCTTCATCTTAGTACACTGCTTAAGGGTAAAGCATTAGACATGTATTCTCGATTATCCTTGACCAAATTGCTAAATTACCGCTGTGAGAAGCACTTCTGAAGAAATATGAACTTACCGAGCAAGGGTTTCACAAGAAGTTCAAGTATAGCAAATTTGAAAAAGGTGAAACATTCACCCAGTTTGTCAGTAGGACGTACAATTAATTGCAGCGATGGGCATAATGTGGTAAAGACATAAAGACATTTGAGGGTCTTATTGATTTCTTACATTGCGACCAGCTATTACAACTTTTGGCAAGGAGTTATATTTATTCTTGAGGGAGAGGTCCTTCACAAATAAATACATGGCCAAAGAGAAGGACTTATTTACTGAGGCTTGGGAAGGTTCTCAAAATGTCATCTCACGAGTCAGAACAGAAAAAGGTGTGAATCAGGCTAAGGACCAAAAACCCAAGGAACCTGAAAAACCTGGTAGGGATAACCAAGGAAGGCATATGGACCAGCAATGTTTTACTTGCAAGGCGTGGGGTAATATTTCCCCAAATTGTCCTAAAAGGAGGGATCAGTCCAGAAGGTCACGGTGGCCATTGAAGGTAGACAGTTGGTAGATGCAAAAATCAATGTTTCTCAGCAGGCTACAGCAGAGTACCAGCTAGTTGTGTGTGCAAGGATTGGTCGAGACACTATCCAATTCACTGTCACATGTATTTTCCCCGAGGCAAGAGTACCAACAGGGAATGGTGCTGCTAACAGACAAAAGTCACTATTTTACAAGACACAGGGTGCACTAGTGTAAAATGGAGCCATGTCCATGATGACCAATTGCTTGGATTTAAATCACCTTGTATCTACTAGACAAAACAGTTGACCACCTTCAGGTGGCAAGGATAGATATCAAAACACCTTTTCTGACTGGAACCATTGAAACATTGTGCATAGCTAATCCAATCTATGAACCTAATGATTGCCAATGAACAGGTATCTATACTCCCAACCATATCTGACTTCTGATTCCCAATCATCCAAGCCTGCAAACCAGAGCTCAGGTAAAAGAGGATAAGAAATCTTTACATAAATTAAAAGAACCAGAAGCCATTATTGATTTCTCCTGCAATGAGCTAGACCATGCCATTTCTTTAACCCTATGTGGACTTCACCGCTATGTTAACTAAACGTTGATTGCTTGAAAGTACAGATGATTTCTTATTTTTCATTATCATAACCAATGAGAAGACTGGTTACTGAACAAGTCTGAAAGCAGAGGTTAAACATGCAAGAAGGGATTTCCTGCAATGTACAAAAGAGTTTAATGGATCATTCTTAGTAAATTGATCAGATATTGATGTTAGTCTCATTTCAACAATAGATGTACGTGATTTTGAATCAGATGATGAGGATTTGTATTGTGCCCCAGAAATTCAGGTCACGTTTATTCAAGGTCATGCATGAGTGGAGTATGGCGAGTCATTTAGGTGTGAAGAAAATAAGTGATAAGGTACTATGAGAATGTTATTGGCCAAAGGTTAAACAGGATGTAGCATGATTTTGTCATTCATGCAAGGTTAGTCTCAAAGAAACTGGACTACATCATTGACACCGAAAGTATGTCCAATATGCAGAAACTTCACATAAAATACCTAGTCAATCAATTGATAAAGGGATCTTGAACATAGTAGTGTGTGTGTATGTGTGTGTGTATGTGATAGAGAATAGGTTATGTAATGAATCTCGTCTCCAGTACCAAAATGCTTCTTGAATACCCTATTGACATAGGGAAAGAAGGTACAAAACCAGATCAATGTATGCTGGATTTATCCAAGGATCAGTGTACAAAGATCTTGGAGGCTCTGTTCAAATACTTGGACATGTTTACAGACAAATCAGTCCATACAGGACAACATGAGATCAAGATGAATACCTCAGAGCCAATCAGGATTAATGGATATAAAATAACTTTTAAGCATGGGAGACCATCAACAAAGAAGTGGGAAAAATGTTAGCCCAGGAAGTGATAGAATCTTCTAGTTCCCTGTACACATTCACCGATGTGCTCGTCAGAAAGAAAGCAATTTTTGCATAGACTTTTGGCAACTGAATAAAATCACTGTCTTTAATTCAGAGGGAATGCCAGACATAGAAAGCTTATTTTCAAAGTTGGCAGGTCATAAATACATTTCCAAGTCAGACTTTACCAAGGGATATTGGCAGGTATCAATGGCTGATTTTGCCCATGAGTTAACAGCATTTATGACTCCCAAAGGTCTTTATCAATATAAAGTCATGCCTTTTGGTTTAGTCAACACTGGTGTGTCAGTCTCATGTGCAAACTATTACACAGTATGGAAAACAATGATAGTTTTGTAGCTGATTTAAGGTGATAATTTCACTTAGAGACCTGCTCATCTTCAGCTGTAGAGGAATGTGAGTCATTTGCTAATTTCCTATGTATTGCATATTGTAGGTTATAGCTATTGTACTATCACAATTTTTTTTGCATGTTTTCAATGTAGCTTTGGCTTGCACAGTATAACACAGATATTTTCTATCCTTGTTTGTGACTTAGATTTATATTACAATATAAAGTTGTATTTTATTAAGAAATGTTTAGTATCATAAGAATCTAATCAGACACAGGTTCCCTTCTGAACCTGTTTATAGTTTTTAATGTTGTGCCAATCATGTAATTTGTATAACTTACCATATATAAGGTCATTAGTGTTATGTGTTATGGTATATACCTGTCATGTAATGTACAAGGTGTTAGATGTATTTTCAGCTGATTAGTGAACCATAGCAGCTGTAGAGAGGAATAAACAGTTGCTGACCAAACTGGTGGGCTGCTGATTTTGGATTGACCAAGGAATTGAATGGTGGTTAGTGACTACCTATAATGATGTTTGCTCAATTGACCAGTGTGACTGGTAGCCAAGAGTGATATTGACTGAAGTGTTTTGTGTTACTCCATGCTTGCAATTTTTTTTTAGCTGTTTTAGCTGCTTTTGGAGTTTTGTTATACCCAGTGTTTTGGGCTGTAATGATATTTTTGTATGATATCTGTCCAATCAATTCATCATTTTACTATTTGAGTAAAATACATAAGTTTTCACTATCTGAGTGAAAAAATTGTTTTTACTATTGAGTAAAACATGACATTCTTTTCATGGTATGAAATTGTTGTGAATCATTCACCTTTTGTCCTTGTACTGTGTAAGGTGTGCATATCATGTTAATTCGTCCAATATTTGGATCTTATAAATGCACATATTAATCATAATTCTTTCTCATTCAAGTCATAATTCAATAAACATTGTATCACCATTAAAAGTGTTCTGTTGTAGATCGGGAAATCCATCTCTGTTATCTTTATACACATGTAAATGGGTAAGTTAATATAATGCCTGTAAACATTTGCAAATTAAGTGACCAAGTAAACAAATATTCATTTCCCTGTCAGTTGTAATTAAATTTATACATTCACATCTCTGCTTAAGAGGACTACAGTATATACTTGTGTATAAGCCCATTTGTGTATAAGCCAAAAAAAAAACCAACTTGACTAGGTGAGAATAGGAAAAATTGCATGACCCACTCATATGGGGACCCCTAAGTTCAGGACCACATCACAAAATGCACAGTGAGTTGTAAATACTAGTACATTTATTTAGGCAAATTACATTAATAAAAAAAAAATATAATCCTCAAAAATGAAAGAAAGAAGTCTAATTTATAGGTTGAAATAAAAACAATTTATCTTCAATATTAAATAAGATGAGCCTTCATGGATTTTTGGTATTTCTTCCAATGCTGCTTTGCTTTCTGCCATTCCTCTACTTGCCTCTCATGCACACAAACATTGCATGCTGCAGCACAGTTATTTGCTTCTGCATTTTCAATAACTTTAAGTTTGAAGGCTGCATCATAAACAAAAGGCTCTTTTACTTCAAACACTATTAATTTCATCTGATTGAACTTAAACTTCAGGAAAGATTAAACTGAAATAGTTTTTAATCATGATAGTATCCTATTTATACCTAATCCTGTAATTTTTCCCCTGGAAAGTTGTTTATCAATTTGTATGGGATATTTATTGATCCTTGTTTTGTTTTTTTTATCTGGGTTTTTTTTAACTGCTAGTAGGGTGATTCAGCCCACCAAAATAGGATTGGTTTTCAGGGTGGACCTTGTTCAAGTATGGGGATAGTTGTAACTTTGGGTAAACCAGGTCTACTACTTCCTCTCAATAAACAATACCTCAGAGGGTCAGTAGGTATTAATAAATTCAGGGGCATAGTGCTACAAATCCCTGAGGCATTTACCACATATTAAGGGCACAGGTAGTTCTTGTACCACACTCTACCACTAACCCCTGTGCTATATAAACAACTAAACAACAGAAGATAAACGGTGGCTGCCTTTTACTTCTATAATGGGGATCAAAGAAATCACTCAAATTATATTTTTAACAATTAATCAAGCTGACTCATATATGCTACATGTCTGTTATTTACCCTTCCTAGGGGTATGTGCAACAAATCCCTATGGAGTCTCTCACTATGGTTGCTGTAAGACTATCAGGTACATGTTCCAAAATGGTTGGGTCATAAATTATTTACCATAGTTTTTTTTTTTATTAACGCTGAAACAAGCTAGTGTGCATTTGTAAGGTAATGCTGAGTTTAATGATTACTTAGTTGAGGGTTACATACTTCATTGAGAGATTACTAATATGGATTCTTTGGAAAATACATGTACCACCATGGTTCAAATAACATGTATGGCTGCATTTTATGGTGGGTGGATATCTGTCAAATACATGTAGATATCAAGTATGGTAACACATGTTTTTTATTCCTATCCTACCAGTAAGGGTAGAAAAAATTGTGTTTCTATTCAAGACAGCACATATCCCATGAGCCATGTGGCATCATTAGGTATGTGATCTCATCTTCAGTGATGACAGTAAAAAAAAATACTGGTAATCCAGAAGAAAAGCTCTAAAATTTTCAGACTTAGACCTTGGCAGCAGATCATCTGACCCATCCACCTTCTTCAAGGTTTTTTTCCCCCTAAATTCTTCAGCTTATACATGAGTATATATGGTAGTTTTGTGATTTTTTTTTTCTGTTGCTGTATTTTTTTAAAGTACAAACTATTTTCCAATCAAATGCAGCATCACTAGGAAAAAGCCCTAGTAATGACAAGAATTAGTTGTACCTCAAGTTACACAACATTACACTTTCGGCTGCCTCACTGATCATGCTGACAACAATTTATCAAACTACATCATTTTACTATTGAAAAACATGTTGGAAAACACAAAGTTTCATTAAAACATTTCTTTTTAAGGAAACACCCTATCAAATTTGTAACTCTATGCAGAGTTTAGTAGTTATTGTATATCAATACATATATGCAGTTGTATGAACCATTATCATAACAATCCTAAGGTAGTATGACCTAAATTGTCCCATACACAAAAACATATTTTCAAGTTCAGGGAAAAGATCAAGTTCTGAATCTGTTTAATTGAAAGGCATTGATTTTAGTTATCATAAACCTTGTACAGGTCTAGAAAGCATCATTTATTAATTCTCATATACAATGTACACATCTAGAAAAACATCATTCCAGTTATCATATACAATGTGCACATCTAAAAAGGCATCATTTCAGTTATCTAGAAAGGCATCATTTATTTATATAATCCATGCACACATCTAGAAAGGAATATTCCAGTAATCATATACCATGTACACATCTAGAAAGGAATTTCAGTTATCATGCCATGTACACATCTTGAAAGACATCATTTTTAGTTATATACACTGTGTACACATCTAGAAAGGAATTATTCCAGTTATTATATACCACATACACATTTAGAAAGGCATCATTTAGGTATACAGGTATACACTGTGTACACATTTAGAATGGTGTCATTCCAGTTATTATATGCAATTTACTCATCTAGAAAGGCATCATTGCAGTTATTATATACAATGTACACATCTAGAAAGGCATCATTGCAGTTTTTATATACAATGTACACATCTAGAAAGGCATCATTGCAGTTATATACAATGTACACATCTAGAAAGGCATCATTGCAGTTATTATATACAATGTACACATCTAGAAAGGCATCATTTCAGTTATATACAATGTACACATCTAGAAAGGCATCATTGCAGTTATTATATACAATGTACACATCTAGAAAGGCATCATTGCAGTTATATACAATGTACACATCTAGAAAGGCATCATTGCAGTTATTATATACAATGTACACATCTAGAAAGGCATCATTTCAGTTATATACAATGTACACATCTAGAAAGGCATCATTGCAGTTATTATATACAATGTACACATCTAGAATGGCATCATTGCAGTTATTATATACAATGTACACATCTAGAAAGGCATCATTGCAGTTATTATATACAATGTACACATCTAGAAAGGTATCATTGTAGTTATTATATACAATGTACACATCTAGAATGGCATCATTGCAGTTATTATATACAATGTACACATCTAGAAAGGCATCATTGCAGTTATTATATACAATGTACACATCTAGAATGGCATCATTGCAGTTATTATATACAATGTACACATCTAGAAAGGCATCATTGCAGTTATTATATACAATGTACACATCTAGAAAGGCATCATTTCAGTTATTATATACAATGTACACATCTAGAAAGGCATCATTGCAGTTATATACAATGTACACATCTAGAAAGGCATCATTGTAGTTATTATATACAATGTACACATCTAAAGAGGCATCATTGCAGTTATTATATACAATGTACACATCTAGAAAGGCATCATTGTAGTTATTATATACAATGTACACATCTAGAAAGGCATCATTGTAGTTATTATATACAATGTACACATCTAGAAAGGCATCATTGCAGTTATTATATACAATGTACACATCTAGAAAGGCATCATTGCAGTTATTATATACAATGTACACATCTAGAAAGGTATCATTGTAGTTATTATATACAATGTACACATCTAGAAAGGCATCATTGTAGTTATTATATACAATGTACACATCTAGAAAGGCATCATTGTAGTTATTATATACAATGTACACATCTAGAAAGGCATCATTGCAGTTATTATATACAATGTACACATCTAGAAAGGCATCATTGCAGTCATTATATACAATGTACACATCTAGAAAGGCATCATTGTAGTTATTATATACAATGTACACATCTAGAAAGGCATCATTGTAGTTATTATATACAATGTACACATCTAGAAAGGCATCATTGCAGTTATTATATACAATGTACACATCTAGAAAGGCATCATTGCAGTTATTATATACAATGTACACATCTAGAAAGGTATCATTGTAGTTATTATATACAATGTACACATCTAGAAAGGCATCATTGTAGTTATTATATACAATGTACACATCTAGAAAGGCATCATTGCAGTTATTATATACAATGTACACATCTAGAAAGGCATCATTGCAGTCATTATATACAATGTACACATCTAGAAAGGCATCATTGCAGTCATTATATACAATGTACACATCTAGAAAGGCATCATTGTAGTTATTATATACAATGTACACATCTAGAAAGGCATCATTGCAGTTATTATATACAATGTACACATCTAGAAAGGCATCATTGCAGTTATTATATACAATGTACACATCTAGACAGGCATCATTTCAGTTATATACAATGTACACATCTAGAAAGGCATCATTGCAGTTATTATATACAATGTACACATCTAGAAAGGCATCATTTCAGTTATATACAATGTACACATCTAGAAAGGCATCATTGCAGTTATTATATACAATGTACACATCTAGACAGGCATCATTTCAGTTATATACAATGTACACATCTAGAAAGGCATCATTGCAGTCATTATATACAATGTACACATCTAGAAAGGCATCATTGCAGTTATTATATACAATGTACACATCTATACAGGCATCATTTCAGTTATATACAATCTACACATCTAGAAAGGCATCATTGCAGTTATTATATACAATGTACACATCTATACAGGCATCATTTCAGTTATATACAATCTACACATCTAGAAAGGCATCATTGCAGTTATTATATACAATGTACACATCTAGAAAGGCATCATTTCAGTTATATACAATGTACTCATCTAGAAAGGCATCATTGCAGTTATTATATACAATGTACACATCTAGAAAGGCATCATTGCAGTTATTATATACAATGTACACATCTAGAAAGGCATCATTGCAGTTATTATATACAATGTACACATCTAGAAAGGCATCATTGCAGTTATTATATACAATGTACACATCTAGAAAGGTATCATTGCAGTTATTATATACAATGTACACATTTAGGATGGCATCATTTAATTATATTCCATGTAGACATCTACACACTTTGCTAAATCTTGCAGCCTTAACCATTAGTCAGCCTCATGACATCAAGAAGCATGCATCAGGTCTAGTTTACATCCCTGAGTGAACATGGAGAATGGGCAATTATTACATCTGATAAAATATGGCTACAAAAACAGGATTTATCATGTATGTATTATGTGCAACATTCTTACAATCTATATATGCTATTTTACAAGATGCATGGGACAAAGATCTACACAAGATTTTGATCCTTTGAACTGGTATGGTGATTTAACAGCCTAGGGTGGTTTAACAGCAATTTTAAAACATTACTGATTACATTTTGCCAAAAAATTGGCAGCTAAGTACATTTCCCAAGGACACAGCAAGGTAGTCAATCCTAGCTGTCCTGGATGGGTATCAAACCCACAAGCCTTGGATTACGAACCTAACACTCTATCAACTTTGTTAACATTGATTAATGAATGAAATATCTTCCTCCTGAATTGGTTTTTGGTGGAATAATGCAAATATGTATGAACACAGTGCAACACAAACTTATGGTACATTAGACTGAATCTAATCATCCAATATTTAACATCCTTTGAAAACACAAGAAAATGTCTTGGCTTAACTCTAATTGCACTTGATTAAATATGGTTCTATCTGAGTGTTTCCATGGTGATTTAATGCTATTATTTCCAATATGCATGGAACATCCATAACCTGTAGGATCAATGGCTAATATCAATCAAATGTGCCTTCACAAGACATGGACCCTGCTTACTATTGGGCAAAGAAATATGTTATCATTTCTTAATTACATTTAAGTGTTTGAAAAGATATTCCTTCTCATATTTCCAGTGCATTTAAGATTTTATGCATTTTTATCAATTCATCTGAATGAAATATACAAATATGTTGCTTGTATAGAGAGAGGTCTGATAAGCTACTTAAAACCACTTACATTTCAAAAAATCAATTTCAATAAAACATTACATGATAATAACAAAGATGGCAGACAATCATCTACAGGGACATAATTATGAAACATTATGTATTAAATGAAAACTATATACATTAACACAGGAAATAGTTTGAGGAAACACATACTTTCATAAAAGATATAGCAATGACAAGTTAATGTATCATGAAAATTTTTCATAATAACTTTAAATTACTACCTAAGAATCCTGTGTACACATGAATTTTTCATATATTATTGGGACCATGACCAGGTATAATATTTCTGGGGAAAGTTGACCAATACAGAAATGATATTGTCTGGCATACTTGCTGCAATTATTAATTCTGTATGACCTTTTTTTGCCCCTCAGTCACAAAACTTCTTTAAAACATCATTGAATTATCATCACTTAATCCATTCTTACCCAAAGTAAATGCAACATACAGTGTCTCCAACTGAAATTTCATGTAACTGAATAATAATTATCTGCAGCTGGGTCTAGATATGACTCAATAGCAAAAAAATCCATACTGACCAGGGCTGCTGACCTGTGGAGTGGGCTGACTCATGGTCAGTGGTTGCTGCTACAGTAATGGAGACTAAGACTGGGTGACATGCCCATAAAGACTTAACATCAACAAGTGAATTGCCACATGATGCTGGAAATCAATGTTTCTGTATTTACCCATATAAAGGCCTTACAAGACCTAAACAAAACAAAGTACTTTTAGATTGTGGTTCAATTCAAACAACAGTTCCTGTTTCTTGATCTGTGGCCTATTGGTTACAAAATGATGAGCCTCACCACTTCCTTAACAAAAAGTTTATATGCTACATGAAGACAGATTCAATGTCCTGCTTTTTCAAAGAATAAACATGTCCAAATACCATGGTGTCCCTAATAAATATGATGTAATTTACTGGTCAAAGTTCCAGGTCAAACAGGGGCCATAACTTCACAAAAATGCCAAAAAAGTACACATCAAATTTGACCAAGACCTTAATGGAAAAACTCACACCAAATTATACTTTAATCCATTAAGTCCTTCAAAAGTTACTGAGCCAAAAATAAAATAAAGAGCAACATTCAATATCAAATTAGGTCCATTATGTCATACAACGCTGCTGCAAAATCATGAGAATCAAATTTGATCTCCAACTTTTTAATGAAATGTTTTGTACCAAATTTCATTTCAAGCTATAAAGTCTAAAGATATTCAGTGGAAACAAAGTTAAAAGGCCAAGTTATTGGTCAAAGTGGGGCCACAACACTAAAAAGTTTCCTGTAAAACAATGAAAACTGAACTGAGAGCTGTTTTTCAAAGGATTTTTTCCAAGGACTTCCATAAGGACAAAAAATTGTGTTTCAGGTCAACCAGCTGTCTCCGTTTATCATTGCTGACCCTATCTCTCTTCTCCCTAGATCAAATTTTTTTTTAAAAAAAACAAGATGTTTTTTAAAAAATCCTGAAATTGATTAGTGCATCTGAGTTGGTTTAACCCAGTATTTAATGGACTTACTACATCATATTTACTAATCATTATTAATATATATATATATATATATATATATATATATATATATATATATATATATATATATGGGTATTTTTAAATTTCTATTACTGACCAACCCAAATTTTAAAACCAGTGCAATAGGAAACAAATTTTGAGGGACCTAAGTTTTCTATGAAGTATTTTTATCACTGCATCAACAGGTGCAAAAGGAGGGGGGAACCATACTAATTCATAAATTACATGATTCCATCTGCCAACTACATATACCTGTATCAGGTATCATTTCAAACACCCATTTTTATCCCATTTTAATATATTTATCCATTATTTTTTAAATATATTTAAATAACAAAAAAAATTGAATTTAAAGAGTGATGCAAGTTATTTAGTTTCAATTCTCTATGATAAATTTAAGGAGTTCTGTCATAAATCAAAGGAGTTTGCCATGAAATTCAAGAACTTTTCATGTTACCAACATTTAATAAGGTATCAAGGCAGACTCTCAAAGTAAAGCATTTTTCATGGTTGTACAAACAACTGTACATCCACAGGCCAAGTCTGATTTCATTGTACACCACTCCCTCGCTTAACTCACACCGATAACTTGAGAACCTGCTGCAGTGTCTGGCATGGCTCCCGATTTTTTTCAAAGAAAATATATTTTAAAATGTGCTGAAGGTGAAAAAAGTCCTGATAAGAAATGGTAAATTAAACCTTGATATATGGCTTGTTTTTATCATCTAAAATGATGATTATTGCCTGTAAGGATAGAATTCATATTGTGAAATTTGCAATTTCTAATAAGATATCACATATTTTAGTTTTTTTTTTTTTAAATAGAGAAATAGTTGTCAATACACTGTAAATAAACAGCACACAACAAAAAATTTGAAAAATTTTGGTATATGCTAACAGGTAGCAACAGAAAATGAAATAAACACCAATTAAATGTCTTTAAATGTCTTGCTAGGTGAAATTCACATTATAATCCTTTAATTTGGTCTCAACACTATAATCATGATTTGGTGACATTTTAATGCCAGACACTTAATCCAGACTGATAGTCCCGATGACACATTATATGCTCACAGATAGGCTAAGATCAAAAACAATTAACACCAACAGTATTCCATCAAATAAATAATAAGCTTATACATTTTATGCTCACAGACATGTAAAATAAGAAAAATAAAATAAATATATTTAACACAATTTAATAAAAGGTAAGCAGAAGTACGAAATTTAAATGTAAAGTGAAATAGAGAACTAAAAGTTAAATGTGTGACAGGTAAACAATGGCAGCAGATAGACAAGAACTTCGCTCAATAGTAAGGACAGCATTTTTGACACTCTTCTGACAGCATTTTTGACACTCTTCTTCGTCTGGTATCTCTTTGACAGCTTTAGTTGTTGCCAAAATTTCTCCAATCTTGTTTTTCATATCCTAAGATAGACTCCTTGCTTCCTAAGATAGACTCCTTGTTTCCGTTGTGATTGTGTTCAGCATCGAAAAAGGTACAAGCACGGCATCTGGTTTTCTGGTGAAGTTTGCAACGCACACTCCCTATGTTTGACAAATTCATATTGCTTATGTAGCAAAGACTGCTTGCCTTTCGACATTGTACCAAAAGCGATCTTATCAGCCATAGGCTATTATTTTTTTGTAGACTCTACACTGATATTACTACTAATATTAATATTATTATTCAATTAATACTATTCCAAGTGAGTTAGCCAAGAAACTCTCTGACTTATATAGTGGGAGTTATGGTGGTTTTCTTAATTTCTTAATTTCAGCCAATTCAGCCAATCCTGCTAGTTCTCCAAAGACCAAAATTATACATGCCATCATACTATTGTATAAGCTTATTATTTATTTGATGGATTACTGTTGGTGTTAATTGTTTGTGATCTTAGCCTATCTGTGAGCATATAAGGTGTCCACTGACTATCTATCAGGTCAGGGATTAAGTGTCAGGCATTAACCCAACAGAATTAACTGTCCAGGGATTAATTGTCTGGGATTAAATGTCCTACACCACAATCACAACATACATATTCTCTTATATAAAAACATGAAAAGAGTCAGTGGACCATCACATCCAAAAAAGATACCTGTGTTGTTTTATCACTTTGAATATGCTTTTTGTATTAAATCAATCAAGTAAAATTAAATAAATTTCAAATGCATGCCAATAGGAGCATACCTTCTTGTATTCATTACTATTATCAAATTTCCTTTTACTTGACCAATAGAAAATGTTTTCACCATTTTATGTATTAACATCATTCAAGTATATAATAGTAGTAATGTATTCTAATCATT
Source organism: Potamilus streckersoni (assembly GCA_016746295.1). Taxonomy (NCBI): domain Eukaryota; kingdom Metazoa; phylum Mollusca; class Bivalvia; order Unionida; family Unionidae; genus Potamilus; species Potamilus streckersoni. The sequence continues at coordinate 3,575,669 of JAEAOA010000895.1, read as the reverse complement.
TGTAAATGTGACCATGGATAGCAAAGGAATTATGCAAAATGGGAAAGTGGTAGTTAGTGGCTGAAAAGCTGTGCATCATAGTGTTCATACTGATGAAGCGAGATCAAAAATTTGCAATGAACTAAAAATTGCCGAGTGGACGTTTAGAGGTTGGCTTAAGGATGAGCTGAAATTTAGAAATTACTCACATGATGATAATTCAGATGAAAGGATGAAACAAAAACGAGTACGGACTGCAAGTGATAACGAATTAGATGATGCTGTGTACGCATGGTTCACACAGCAACGTGTCACAAACTGCAAGTGTTATCGTGTTCTAATTTATATCGTTTTAAATTTTTTAGACTTGTTAAATTTGTGTTGGTAATGCTTAACCCTTATGAATTTATTTTTTTTTGTATTTTACTTCTACCGCAATAAAAATCTAAACATCGTTCGATCGACAATGTTTTTTTCTAAATGTGTCGATCTTTTGTATTTAAAAAAAAGTCTACTTTAAATGAAACAATAAAACTAGAATGCATACCATTCACAGCAAAAATTAATGACGTAGTACACATGAGTCATACATGTGCTAAGCGAATGGAAACCACATGGAATAATGTTTTGATGATCAATATACTGCAAGTTATCCTGAAATTAATGTTATCCTGTGAGAAAAAAACTAAACAAAGTACACTGCTATAAAGAGATATTTATTCATTGTTAATCTTAGCACAATTAATAATTGAGTATTCAACACTGTAACATGCCAAGCCACCACCACCATCCTTTTGCCTATACTTCGATCCCTTTGTTAGTTTTCTTGTTTGTTATAGGTCGCTGGATAACTAACTCAGCCATTGCTTATATTGCGGTTGGTTTTTGGACCCCTATGTCCGTGAGTTATCAAGGGAGTGGTGTATTGAGTCCTTTTAAATGTTACTGCATAGAAATGAATTTGTGACACAGTGGTACATGAACTTAAAGCCCTATGTCCTCTCCAAAGATATGGTGGGAGTATAAAATAAGAAAAGGTTGAAACTTCCTCTGTGTGTGTGTGTGTATGTGTGTGTGTGTGCTCACACCACTCAGCCTTGTTAGATTATACACTGCCTTGATATAAGCTACATTTTAGCAAAAATATATATCAGCAAGCTGAATGTTACATAAGATATCAAATGAATGGCCAAAGAACCAGCATTCTGAATACAAAATTTCATAAAAGACATGCAGTATGTAAGTAATCTTTATGATCTAATACCAAATTATGTTCATACCATTTTTTTTCTGTCCTGGACTGGCGGAGTGATTTGGAAAATGCATTTGTAGATTAAGCAAAAAATCATGCAAAACTATACATAGCAAAGACCAAAACAACCCAAAAAAGACAAAATGTACAGATAATTCAAAATGCCCTGAAAAGCATTCAAAACAAAGACAAAAGGAAAACATGGAAAATAAAGGCAAAAGACAAAACCAAATCACCCTAAAAAGCATTCAAAACAAAGACAAAAGAAAAATAATCTAAAAATCATACAAACCATAGACAAAAGCAAATGACCCTAAGAAGCATTCAAAACAATGACAAAGCAAAACACCCTAAAAGCAATCAAAACTATGATAAAAGCAAAATACCTACCAAAAAAATCAAAACAAAGACAAAAAGAAAACACCCCTAAATTTATGCAAATACAAAAGCAAAATACCCCTAAAAACTTGCAAAACAAATACAAGAAAAAGATAAAAGTTGAAAAATACCATTTTCATATTTTTCTATACAAACTGCACCTTACAATTTATTGTCAAAGGGAAATACAGCTATCCAGTAACTGCATGGGGAGGTAATTTACATGGCCTTGTTTTTGTTTTAAATTAAAAAAAGTCATGTAAAAAGATACTGTTCAAAATCAACTCAAATTACTTTATGCATTTTTTTTTTAAAGTTCAAAGTAGAGAAAACCAGCATTTAATAACTCGTAAATGTACATGTGCCAGAAATTAATTTACACACAAACATTATAGTTAATTAGTCCATAACATATTTTTACCCAACTCCCCTGCTTATACTGCTTAATAGTCAAAAGATTATTTAATGATATAAAGTACTTGCACTAGTCTCTAGGTACTACATATATAGAGAAAAGATACATATTTAAATAAAAAATAATGTCTTACAAGCCTGATCATTAATTCCTTGTCATCAATCAAACAGAATTACTGCCTAAGAAATACTAGGCAATTGATCCTTAATGACTGGCTATTGATGACTCACTGAATGTTCTAATGCCATACCTCCCTCCACATAAGAACCCATGTTGCTGATTACATTTTTTAAAACAGCAAAACACAGGAATAAGATTGGCAATCTAATCAAAATCAGATCTCCACTGTTATACATGAAGATCTGACAGTGTATGCATAAGGATCATGTTCCAGCAACTTATGTTATTACATCAGTGCTAATAATAACAACCAATCAGCTATAGTCTTATACCTTGCATTTGGAAGCTGAGCAGTGTGAATGATGAACATGAATGTGTAACCATTTGTTTCACTTTAATATTTTGAAAGCTGCATTTCCATTGGCTAATTCAAAGGTCACCAGAACATGAATCCTAAGCAATCACTGCCACCTTCATGTGGAACAGTGGAGATTTTAATCAGATTGATAAGATTTGTACTTTTGAAAAATAACATGTGAGGATGCAAGAGTACCAAATTAAAACAGAGTACAAAGAATTGATACAAGAGTAATGGCAAGTATCAAAGTTGAATCTGTTGTTAATATACATTAAATGTGTGAAAAGAAATTTAATTTTCTGGGTAAAATTTTCTTTTGCATGGTTTATTTTTAAAGGTATTTTGAACACATTGTTTTGTATAGGAAGTGATGGTGCTATTCTTTACAGGAATGAAAACTTGTATTTAGTAGCACATGAAAGAAAGTTTATAATCATATAAAGAAGATTAAGTATAGAAGAAGTAATAAAAGAAACATTTAATTGCAGAATGGATAGGTACCCATTACCTATATTGCCTGGCAAGCAAGTGTGTGTGTGTGTGTGTGTGTGTGTGTGTGTGTGTGTGTGTGTGTGTGTGTGTGTGTGTGTGTGTGTAGTGCAACCACACTATAGCACACTCCATTATAACATAAATTTAGAGATAACAGGGTCGTGTTTTGGCTCCAGAAATTTCTTATACATTTTTCTCATACATGAAAAACAAATTTCTTTCTTAAAAGTACCAAAACAATGTTTATCATTTTAGGGAAGAACTTGCATGTGAATAATACAAAACAATCATGGCATGGCTACTTAAATTTTTATGCATTTTTCTCATACACGAAAGAATCATATTTTCTTCTTAAAAATATGAAAAATAATGTGTAAAAATTTATTCAGGAATCATGTAGGGATTTGCCAATGTCACAAACTGATTTTTTTTTCCTTTATTGGTGGCAAAATATATCATCTGCCAATTTTTTTATTGCCAACATTGTTGGCTGTTTAAACTTGTATATACAACCATTGTTTTTTTTAATTGGCAGTGAGGGTAGTATCTGAGAACAGCTTTTTATTGTAGCCCATGACACCCATTCCTTGATAACCTCTGAATGTGAACCTGCTTTTTTTTAGAGAAGTAAAGAATGTGCAGTATAATCTCCTAATTAATACTAATTGGTAGGAATAAATGGTATAAGTTGAAGATAAATTTAAATTTGTACAAACTAGGAATGTGATTTGAATAATGTTTCAGAGTGGTCTCAATTTAAGACTGGTCTGAAAAAAATCCACAAATCAATGTTGTAAATAATGCTAAATTCTGTATTCCGACCTTAAAGTACTAATTGAAAGGTAAATACATGGAAACACCTTAATATTACAGTCATTAACTTCAGATTTCTGAATTCTTCTACTACTACTGCTGCTGCTGCTGCTGCTGCTAATAATAATAATAATAATAATAATAATAATAATAATAATAATAATAATAATAATAATAATAATAATAATAAAAACAAAAACAAAGATTTTATTTACTGAAGGTAACTCAGTTACAAAATTAATCTACCTTTTGGCATTCTAGCTGTTATATACAATATAAATAGTATATACAACCCAATGTGAAAAATTTGTCTTGACAAAAAAGAACTGATTCTAAAAATCATAATTTTAAGCCAGAAACAGAGTCATTCTACTACATCAGTATATGCCTGTGGGTTCTTACAGGTAAAATAGAACTTTGTACCAGACAAAAATAAGACTCAGTATTCATGTAAAGTGTTTTAAGTCTTGAATGTTAACTGCCTCAAGGTCAAGGTCTGTCAGAAACCAATCTGTTCTTTTCATGAAACTGTACTGTTGTCCATATTCCCACCAACTTTGATCAGCAAATGACAACAGTACCATTAGAAGGGGTTGTTTACTCTTTGATTCACATGCACTAAAGGTATATACATGAGGTATAATTCTGCCTCCCTAGTCTTTTAAAATGGACAACTTAAAGCAGGATTTCCCATAGTTATCAAATGATTGAAATATAGCATTGGATTTCCCAATGTAATAAATGAGTGATTCTAGAAGCCACAGTCACCATATCTAGCTGCTGTCAAAACAATGCCTGGAGACATCAAAAAGATCCCCTGGTCCTGTGCAAGGCTAAATGCTGATTAAAGCACCCATATTTCCAATTCATTTATATTAATCCAAGCTTTTATTTTATTTTTGTTCAAAATAAATTAACAACCAGATGTTTTTGGATTAAAGGACCAACTTGGTTGGATTTTGCCATTTTCTGTTTATGGATAATTGTTTCTATTTATGGATGATTCTTTCTATTTATGGATAATTCTTTCTATATATGAATGATTCTTTCTATTTATGGATAATTCTTTCTATTTATGGATGATTAAAAGTCATGTGATCTTAAAAGCCATGTTGAAGTTAAATACTTTGAATCAAACCAAGTAATAAAATTAAACATTTTAAGTGGTGCATGTAAATACATTAACTACTTTCTGAACTAAAGTTATTAATTGTGTGTGGATTAAGATAGTGATTGACAGTGACCATAGTGAAATGGGATTAGGTAGTTAGAATTTCCTCTGACCATTTCCACCCTGTTTTAAATATTTTGAAGTTTATATTTGCTGTAGGAGAAGAGCCAATTGGTTATCAATAAATTTGATTTTGCCACAATCTGGAGAAAGCCAGATTCATGAAGTATAAAGTTCTTTTCAGCAATGCTTTTGCTTGTATCACATTACTATTGTAAGTGCTCTCTGCTTGATGGTATCTGGTTTTCTCTAAGCTGCTGTGAAGTACTCTTTAAAACATGACTTTCTTTGACCCTCTATGCAGGTGTATATAATGCTATAACTATATTTGTAGCTTTCAATTTAATGATCAGCTTGAATGCCTGCACCTGCTGTCAGTCCTGGGCACTATTCCACATCTTCAGTTCAATGCAAAACTTCACAATTTCTTGTCATGTGTTTGGCTGCCCATTTCATATTTCATGTACATGTATGAAAACTTTTTTCACCATCTGTTTGAAAAGTGTCACACTTGTTGAAAAATCAAAGAACCTTTAAGGCTAAAATCAGACACAAAATGCAGAATTCCTGGTTAAATAGGACCCTGATGTTTCATAAAGACCTGTTACAACATTGCCATTGATTTTTGCAATATCAGGCTACCTTCTGGGCTTCAGGTCCTTCATTACACTTGATAAAATCTATGGCTGAGCAATTGAATAAACTAATATTGAGCTAGCCTTTATAGTTGATGACTCACAGCTTCCCTAGTAAATTTCCTAAATCATCTTTCTGATCAAATAAAAGTAACAAATTGTATATGACAGATCCAAGTAGGGAAGATCAAGAATCTCCCTAATTTTCGATGGGCAAAATCAGAAAGGCTCAAAGAATATTCTGCAGGTAGGGTGCTGCCTGAACCTAAAGTCTGTTTAATGCACACAGCTGTTGGAAATCAACTTGTCCAGTATGATCATAAAAATCCAAGTTCATATAACCCTGACCTCTGACCTCTATACAGAACTGAAAAATCTGATGAACCATCACTACTAAAATATGACACCTGAATATATACCTGTTGCTATAGCATAACTGGTACTTTTTCAAAATACCCTAAATGTGTGAGGAGAATTCATCCTTCCATTTGGGTGAGACATAAGATTCCAGAAGAGTGGACTGCCCTTGCAACACACCATAGAGACATTACACAAGTGCACTGCCCATATTTCATTTCCTAGATTGCAGCCTTAACTCATTAACCCCTAGCACCGCATTTACGGGGCAGGAGGTGGTAGCCTACTTCTGAGCTCTGTAGCGTTAAGGCTATGTGCGACACAATAAAGAGGGTAGTATTACAGAAATGTAGACAGATGTAGCTTTACGATGATACCAAATAATATGGATGTTCTAGTTGCACTGCAAAATACAGAGGGAAAACGTCACTTTTTGGAACCAAGTTTTTTCCAGCCGAAATTCTCTTGAGCTTGTGATCCGGTTTTGTATCTGGATTTTAGACTTTTTGGCTTCAGATCGAAGACAGACCAGTCTGAATTGCACACAGGCATGTGAACCTTTGCAAATATTAGGATAAGATGGGCATTTAGAATGTAGAGTGGTCTCAACACGAAAATGATGGGTCCATTTAGCAAAAAAAAAAAAAGTCGAGATTTTACCCTTCTGCTCTCGCTCAAGGCAAAGAGCCAATGAAAACGATGTTTCTAACACAAATAGGCATCAAGTAAGCCGGAAATATCTTCCAATTCGATGTATTATAGTGCATTTAAAAATATGTCCCAAAATCGATTCCCTACTCTCATTTCAGGCAAAAACAACAAGAACCTCCACGGGTTAATGGGTTAATGGGACACTAGTACAGGGTAGGAGGAGGGAATCCAGCAAAGGGCAAGGGGTTTTCCTATGCCCTGCTTCTTTGTATAATTTGGGATTTATTGATACCCACCCTACACCAACCTGATGAGTTGCAATGAAACCACTGCGAACTCTCTCTTCTAAATTTAATAAAATGTAAATCGTATTTTAGAGACCATGCATACATTTTTCTTGATTCAGACAAATACAATAATGTGGGTGTTTATTTTCCCTGTTTATTGTGAAACTCAATATGGACAATAACTCAAATATTCTGTTAAAACAACTCTCTGGGAAATGATCCATTCACAAAGAAAATCACACAGACATGGAAAATGTAACATAATTAAAATTGATACATTGATTGATACATAATGGCACTGATGACTTTGTAAAGATCCTTGTTCTATTCAATTTTCTTTGTCAACCTGCCAGAGCACACATTCATTCCAAAAATGTAGCATTAAGTAGCTGATTAATCAATATGCTAGCATGATAGTTACCTGGAGACAGTAAGAATCTAAATTTCAAGTTATTAAGAAAGTTTGAAAATGTTTCCCTTGGACTAATTTAACATTACAGTTTATGGTACACTCTTGTTTCTTTTACAAAATATTGCCAAACTCACAATGGGGAAAAACCAATATATATATTTTCTATTCTTATTTGAATATTCTGAGTAAGCAAAACATATTATGTGCATGCCACCACACAGAATGTACTAAACACCATCCCTGTGCCTTGTTATTGTTACTGCCATCAGGCATTACTTGTTTATAGCAAATATGACAACAATCAAACAAGCTGCATTAGGCAATATTTCTTGAAGGCAATGTAACAAGCTGCATTACGCAATATTTCTTGAAGGCAATGTAACAAGCTGCATTAGGCAATATTTCTTGAAGGCAATGTAACAAGCTGCATTAGGCAATATTTCTTGAAGGCAATGTAACAAGCTGCATTAGGCAATATTTCTTGAAGGCAATGTAACAAGCTGCATTAGGCAATATTTCTTTAAGGCAATGTAACAAGCTGCATTAGGCAATATTTCTTTAAGGCAATGTAACAAGCTGCATTAGGCAATATTTCTTTAAGGCAATGTAACAAGCTGCATTAGGCAATATTTTTTGAAGGCAATGTAACAAGCTGCATTAGGCAATATTTCTTGAAGGCAATGTAACAAGCTGCATTAGGCAATATTTCTTGAAGGCAATGTAACAAGCTGCATTAGGCAATATTTCTTAAAGGCAATGTAACAAGCTGCATTAGGCAATATTTCTTTAAGGCAATGTAACAAGCTGCATTAGGCAATATTTCTTTAAGGCAATGTAACAAGCTGCATTAGGCAATATTTCTTTAAGGCAATGTAACAAGCTGCATTAGGCAATATTTTTTGAAGGCAATGTAACAAGCTGAATTAGGCAATATTTCTTTAAGGCAATGTAACAAGCTGCATTAGGCAATATTTCTTGAAGGCAATGTAACAAGTTGAATTAGAAAATATTTCTTGAAGGCAATGTAACAAGCTGAATTAGAAATTATTTCTTGAAGGCAATGTAACTTAAGCTTAAGCTTAACTGCATCAGCATCAGGCATTATTTGTTCCCTGCAATGTAACTTAAGTTCAAGGCAATGTAACTGATTGTACCTCAGGCAGTATTTGTTCACAATGTAACTTAAGTTTAAGGCAATATAACTTACACTGCATCAGGCAATATTTCTTCACCATGTAACTTAAGTTTAAGGCAATGTAACTTACACTGCATCAGGCAATATTTATTCACAGCAATGTAACTTAAGTTAGTCGATGCAACTTACACTCCATCAGGCAATATTATTTGTTCACAACAATGTAGCTTAACTTTAAGGCAATGTAACTTACACTGCATTGGGCAATATTTGTTCACAAAAATTTATTTTAAGCTTATAGCATGATTACTACCAGCATCAGGCAAATATTTTTGTTACAGCCATGTATGTTAAGCTTTATCAGGCAATAATTATTTACTACAATGTAATTTAAGCTTAAGGTAATGTTACAAGCTCCATCTTGCAACATTTGTTTATGGCAATGTCACTTCTACTTCAAAATTATTTTTCAAAAAACTAAAGTCTGTTTCAATGAAGACTCAAAATGAGATACAGCTTATTTATGTGATTGAAAATCATGATATGCAGCGTTTTGAAAATTATGAATTTTTTTCCAGCTGCCTATTAGAAATGTGTTTTATCTGTTTAATCTTTGAAATAACAAAAAACTCACAGGAGTATGAATGCAATCTGTTTCTATCCTCAATAAAAAGCCATTCAAGTATTCATGTGATCAAAGGCAGTCAAATTTGAGAGACCTTGACCAGGTAAATTAAATTCTGTTAGAGGTCATTTGTCATTCACAACTTCTGTTGATGCCATCTTTAATTTCTTTCACTAATATTGTCTTGTCCTATTCTGGAAATACCACTCAGTGATCCAAATTGATAAGCAACTTCATTAATTACCATAATTGTGCAGTATTCCCAAATGCTATCAAAAAAAATGTTATCAGCACATATACCCATATCAAAATATATGTACCATACAAGTCAGGCCAAAAGCAAATTGCATAGACCCAGATCTGATGCTCCACTATGAATCAATATTTCTGGGTCTATGCAATTATTTTAGAAGTAATTAGTAGAACAAACAACATATACCCTGAACTCCCAGCACATTATGTGACTTTATTCTGGGTCTACCAGTACTGTATATACTCACTTATAAATTGAGTCCAACTGCAAACTGCATCAACCCAGATCTGCCATCACATAATGCACCAGCAGATCCAAGTCCATAAAGTTTGTTAAGAGTAATTAGTAGAACAATCAACATAAACCATGATCTGCTGGTACATTACATCAGCATCTCTGTTGACTGCAGTTTGACTTTACTTAAAAGCAAATACATGTTGTTTGCAACTATACTCAACTTATAAGCAAGTATAACTGCTCTTAGCTGTTGAACAGACTTAAGGAATCAAGAAACTAATGTCAGGAGCAAGACTGGTTATAACCATTCCATCTACAATACAAGTACATGTACATGCATCAATTAGAAAACATTGCCGGTCATTTTCTTATTACTCCAAATCTAAATCCAAAACAGATTCAAACTTTTTTTTCTTTTGTTTCCAGCATCAAGAAATGGCAAAGCTAATAAGTACAGCTGTGCACTTTGATGATTCCATTCTAAAAAAAGAATTAAAAATTTCCAAAAACTCCATTAGTTAAGGGGTGAATTTCCCTATTGCCACTCAATATTTCAGTATTTTTTGCTCACTGATTGTGTGCACATTAACGCAGCACAAAAATAAAAACATTTAATTATTTTACAATTACCTCCCCCCACCAAAGAATATTGAGATATAATTTTACCTGAATGCTGGTTTTTTGCATATATTGGAGTACTTCTTTGTTCCATGATATCTGGCATCATCTAAATTCATGACAAATTGAAGTGGGTGGTAACAGAAAAGATACATCTATACAATGTTACCAAGTAATGTAGACCTTACATATGCTAAAAGAAAATGGAGCAAAACAACTTGATTTTTCATACCCAATTATTTTAGCAAACCATTTTGAGTTCCAGAGCTGAGTCTGTGTCTAGATCTTAGACTTCCTGTAGTCTGATTTAATGCAGACCAGTCCAGACAGACCATTGAAAGATGAACCTTTGAAACATACTGTGTAAGTTTTGAGATTTTGACAAAAACAAAGCAAGCTTGAAATCAAACTCATAGGTCAAGCAAGAAAAACAAAAAATAAGTAACATTTTCCCCCATCTGCTCATTATCCAGCAAAATATCCTGTCAAAAAAACAACAGCAAAACTAAACCTAAGAAATATTGATTAAATTCTTTATCCTCAAATAACGACCTTGGTTATCAAGACCTCCCAAATAATATTTGACCTTTGGGAAATCAAATGGCCCATGACCAATCATCTACTTTCCTAAAATCATTGAAATCAGAGCCTTGAAAGATGTTGACCAAAGTTAGAACTGCCAGTCTCCAACACCCAATCTGCAACACCATTTACACCATCTTGAGCCAGTAACCAGATCAAGCCCCAGTTTTTCCTGCAGAATTACAGCCATACTCAAAGCTTTTATCTACAGTGAAATAAGTTAATGAAAACAAATAGCATCATCATTTCTTAAATTTGTATGCCCATTGAAATCTTTGCAGAAACCTCTTCAGCTCTAATTATCGTCACAGTTACTTCAAAAATGTTGAATACCTCCACAAAATTATATTTATCATGTAATATGATTCATTTCAAGGAAAAAGCTCTAACTTCCACCTATGTTTCAGAGACATGGTTGCAATAATGCTTTATATTTTTATGTTGAGGGTCTGGTCCGATTTTTATTGGCCAATGTATTTTTAAAGTTTTTTTATAGGAAGAAGCAGCTTTATGATCTTAAATAATCTTACTATTCAACTCAATATAAAATGGAAATAAATCAGCACCAAAAATTCTTTTTTCATGAGCTTCCAGTTTTGTGATATCATCAGCAATCTTTCTATATTTGATAACAGAATATTCTAACCTTTACTAATATTTCACAGCAAAGTCAAATATTTGTCTGTGACAAAATCAGGACTTAAGAAGTAAAAATATGATTCTCCATGCTTAAGTATTCATCTAATTAATTAATCTTTAATTAATTAATCAATGCTAGTAACTTATGTTCATTTTCATTAAAAATGACCAGAAGACGTGTTCTTATTACTTCCAATTGGACCCATGTTTATCTGATTCAGAGAGACTTGGTATTGCCAGTTTCCTTGATATACTATTGTTCTAACTGTTTGGCCAGCCCATGAGCAAATGGGTGAAATTTTAACATTTTTTTTATTTTTCTTTTTTTTTCTGTGGGCCAACTAGATTCATAATTTCTGTCTGCAGGTTACCCTTTTTCTGCAGATCCCAAACTTTAAGTTTTACAATTGGGTTTGTCTTTTCTGCATATCCCAAACTTTAAGTTTTACAATTGGGTTTGTCTTTTCTGCAGATCCCAAACTTTAAGTTTTACAATTAGGTTTGTCTTTTCTGCAGATCCCAAACTTTAAGTTTTACAATTGGGTTTGTCTTTTCTGCAGATCCCAAACTTAAGTTTTACAACTGGGTTTGTCTTTTCTGCAGATCCTAAACTTTAAGTTTTACAATTGGGTTTGTCTTTTCTGCAGATCCCAAACTTTACTTTTACAACTGGGTTTGTCCATATGACATCTGGTCTGTCATGATTTAGATCTATCAAGAGGAAGTCTAGTTATGGAAATGATTATTTGCCTAAAGAACACTATTCATCATGCATAGAATATCTACTGATGAACCTGATGTCACTAAAACTAAATCTTTGTTCCTCTTTCTAATACCACCCACTTGGGTCTAAACTAAATCTCTTCATTCTCTAATACCACCTACTTGAGTCTAAACTAAATTTCTTCATTCTCTAATACCACCTACTTGAGTCTAAACTAAATCTTTGTTCCTTTCATTGATACCTCCCACTTGGGTCTTAACCAAATATTTGTTTTTTTGTCTAATACCACCAATCAATGTTGGCTTCTCTATGTCAGCTGACTTTTAAAAAAAAAAGAAATTCAGAACACCTAAAAGAATCTAAGGGAAGTAAACTTGACTTTCTTATGTCCTCTGACTTCTTAAGAAAATTCAGCACACTTAAAAGATACCAAAGTCAGTTTTCAGGGTTGTTTGCTTTGTAATAAAATAACCTTTGTATTTGATATTTTGTCCAAAAGTTTAAGGAAAGAGTTAATTGTTTACTCCTAAGTGTGTTTATCCATCAACTGGGTTTCTATGTATTTCTTAGATGTGATCATAATTTATGTTTGCTGGGAAAATAATATACACAACAATAACATGCTTTAATAACACATTTGTAACCCATGCTATCGAAAAGATTATCATTTGCACTCGCAGTGGATGTATTTTAAAATAAGGATTTTTATTTTCGATATAGATATACCCGTCCATCGAATAGTTAACCTGGATACATTACAATCCTGGTCAGTTTGCACTTTGTAACATCATGTGTGAATGGCAATGGCAGTTTTCTTCAAGCAAAGGGTGATATTTTCATCTCTTTTGTGATTTTGTTATTTGACATAAGCAATACACACTACAGTAAGGACAAATTCAACACAAAATTAATTCCTTTCTTTTGTAGGAAGTAATGGAATAAATATGATTGACTATATTGACTAGTAATGACAAGCTTTTAATTTACTGTGCATACACTAATACAACTTGAAAAATAAAAACAAACAATTAACTGGTGTGATGTGTCGAATTTTGAAAACTCTTAGAAGCTTTGGCTAAAGGAATTGTATCAAAGTCAACTTAATTAAAGTAGAAAGGGCTAAAGATAGATGATTATTTTTCATTTCATCTCTGAATGTCAAAAGGGAAGCCTTTCTAGCCAACATAACATGTAACATGAAGAGTCAGATGCTATGGTACAAGATAATGACATAAGACCTTTCCCAAAATCAACCAGTTAAAGGGCAGCAGCTGGCTATAGATGATTGTTCAAAGTAATGATTAATTACGGCATGATTAGTTGTTTAGTTGTCTTGTCAATCCAAAAATTCTATGAACAGGTTTAGGATACAGTCTATTCCGATTGGTAATATGGATTTATGGGCTTACTCTGTAAGAAATTAAAGGTTTTACTTTAGGAAAATTCTTTAGTCTTTAGTCTTTCGCAAGGAAAGTTAAACAATTTGTGTAAGACAACATTATCTGGTGATTTGTCAGTAAAGCAAAAGCTTTGTCTCATCAAGTAGGCAAACTCTACATTCTGAATTCATAAAAAGTATGTTTTCATTATAGAGTAAGGGGCCAGATAGTTGTCTCAGGAGACTATACTATCGTGGAGTGGAAAACAAATAAAGAAACGGCAAAAGGTATGCAATCTTAGTTTCCTGATTTTAATATGTTATTTCATTTGTTGATCTATTTTGCAAACATATTCTTGATATGATGTATGTATGTATGTATGTATGTATGTATGTATGTATGTATGTATGTATGTATGTATGTATGTATGTATGTATGTATGTATGTATGTATGTATGTATGTATGTATGTATGTATGTATGTATGTATGTATGTATGTATGTATGTATGTATTATTTCATTTTGCAGGATTTTTAGTGAAATGCTAGTCATGGCATTTTATTCTTTGATTTCCTAATTATCAATTCATTTGGAGAATTTGCAAGTAATTTTACATTTTAAGAAATTTGTAGTCTTTTTATTTGAGTACATGTTAGTACCATTTACCTTCTTTTGTAACCAAGTCATTGATTTCTTTTCATTTTAAATTCTGTTGATAAACTGATTAAATTTTATATTTGTTCATTGAAAGGGGGCTCGTTTTGTTATTTCTTTAATATACTTGTTCAGTGATCTGCATTATTCTTTCTATCTATCCACACTGGGTAAAGTACACCGAGGAGGTCATTCCCTAGCAACAAACTGTAGTGAAAGAGGTTGGTGTGTTTTGCACGACGACAATTTGTCACAACTGGTAAGAGCTTCATACTGCATCAAAATTGACAAAATGCTCAACACTATTCTCTCTCTCTCTCTCTCTCTCTCTCTCTCTCTCTCTCTCTCTCTCTCTCTCTCTCATGTGTAATTGAGTGTTATATGCTGCAATGTTACAATGTGAAACCTAAAATTAAGTATATTTGTTTTAATATCTCATATACACTACCCGTAGAAAAATGTATACATTTTCTGTAGAATAATATCCAAGTTTTATGGTTTAATAAATGAATATTGATAATTTGACCAGAAGATTTAAATTGAGAATGTCTTTGTGCAGATGCATATATTTTTTAGCATTAAAAATTAATGTAAATATATATATATATATATATATATATATATATATATATATATATATATATATATATATATATATATATATACACACACACACAAACGTTGCAAGGTATGATTATTTTCTCTGAAAGAATATCAATTTTGCTTAAATTTAGTTGTTTTTTCTTATGACATATTCCTTTAACATATTTTACATAGTATCTAATTGTTGTTTTAAGAAAAAGAAATTGTTCGAACTATTGTTAAGTTGAGCCAAATTCTCTTTGAGTTGGGCAGAATTGTCTTGGGCCAAATTGACTATAATCTGGCATTAATGATATAACTTTCCCATCCCCTCAACCAACCATATCTCACAGTGTGAACTCACATTTTTTGGTAAACAGTGTCTTTCGGTAATAGAAAGAATCATTTTTCACATCATCACTCTTTTGGTTACATCTATATGCAACACAGTACATCATATTTGCTGTACAAAAGCAATGGTAAGATTTATCACATAGACATATACATTGGGAAATTAAACACTTGTCATAGAAGCTGTAACTATATAACCTGAATAGGCTATGTTTATTAGCTGTATATATTTTCAAAAGTCTATCTCAAATTACATGAATATGCAAACCATTTAATGAACATTTTCGGTTCTTATAACATGAAAGTATAATTCATAATCAAATGAATAATTTACAGCTTTTACAGCTTCTCATTGTATTAAATTTAATCAGTCAATTAATAATAATAACAAACAACTGTAAGTCTCTTCTTCTTCTGCTTATTATTATTATTATTATTATTATTATTATTATTATTATTATTATTATTATTATTAAATGAATGCTACAATGTGATAAAAGCAAAGCTGCCCTTTAAAATGCATCAAGTACTGAAGATGCTCTCTGAAGCAGATGATTAACATGCCTTTTTACAAATTATTTGGGAAACTAATTATCTGGACAGAATCTGTCCCTCAAAGGTTCCTGATAAACAACATTTACTGAAAGACCAAATAAAAAGGTATCTGTGGTTCTGGTGAACTGACCAACCCTATTGTTTTTCTTTTTGTGGGAAAAAAAATTGACAAAAACTTTGGAAGAAAAATTAACAGAGAGCCATAGCTATGATTGAAGTGAAATTCAGGACATGAATTATGTTTTATTTAAATCTGTCCAAACAAAACAAAGTTTGTACTGACCTACCTTTCCTAATTCTATTTATTGAAACCAGAACCACACTTTTCTCCTTTATTTGCCTAACATGTTTCAACAAACATACATGTGTGACAAATAAATAACTTTTAACACACAAGGAAAAGTTGTAACTTGTTTATCTTTAACCTCACCACTTGCATTGGTACAACATTTTTGTCTGCCACTTTAAAACCTCATCATAGGCAGTTGGTATATTTTTGTCTGCCACAATAAAACCTCTCCATCAGGCAGTTAGTACAGTTTTGACTGCCACAGCAAAACCTCACCAACAGGCAGTTGGTACATTTTTGTCTGCCACAATAAAACCTCTCCATCAGGCAGTTAGTACAGTTTTGACTGCCACAGCAAAACCTCACCAACAGGCAGTTGGTATATTTTTGTCTGCCACAATAAAACCTCTCCATCAGGCAGTTAGTACAGTTTTGACTGCCACAGCAAAACCTCACCAACAGGCAGTTGGTATATTTTTGTCTGCCACAATAAAACCTCTCCATCAGGCAGTTAGTACAGTTTTGACTGCCACAGCAAAACCTCACCAACAGGCAGTTGGTATATTTTTGTCTGCCACAATAAAACCTCTCCATCAGGCAGTTGGTACAGTTTTGACTGCCACAGCAAAACCTCACCAACAGGCAGTTGGTATATTTTTGTCTGCCACAGTAAAACCTCACCATTGGCAGTTGATACAACATTTTTGCCCTGCCATTGGCAGTTGGTATAACTTTTTGCCCTCCCACAATAAATAAACCTTACCATCAGCTGTTGGTTCAATACCAAATGTCTACCATGGTACAACCTTTCCAGTGGTAGTTAACAACACTTTCAATAAACCAGCTAATCAACAAAAGTGCCTTGATACTCCATGTAAATAGTCACTTACTATGTACTTCATTATAGAAACTGATCTAGAAGTCAAGTAGCATTGTTAATATTAATGAAATGTTACTTGTTCTTTTAAACCATCTGCAAGTCTACTTTGAGATTTTCCATACTCACTCATTTTTAAATGGTGGATTCATTAAATTTAGGCAGGAATCATGTAATTATGCATTTTGGGGAAAACACTGCTCTAATGATTTATTTTGTCAAATTATTTTTAGACTTCTATTAATGATCTTATTACTTCAATTTCAATTTCACCAGTCAGCCAAGGCACACACACACACACACACCCAAAGAAAATGTTGATTCATATTACATTGTTTTTAAAATAGGGTAGGCAGGTCAATTTTTGTTCTAACATTTTATATATTTAATGTGATTGTCAGTGATATTTTTAATTTTGTATTATTATTTTTTTCCAAGGGTGAAGAAAGTGTTTGGGTTGGCAGTGAGAAACTGGGACAGTTGACTGACTAAGCACATTTTTTCTTGGCAGAATATAAATTAATAAAGAAATTAATAATCAATTAGATCAGATGTAGGAGAAAACAAATGGGTGCAAGAATTAACATAGAATAAATGAATGTTAAACAGATCAATAAATGAGTATACAAAACAAGCAACAAACAGAATTACAAATATATTATTCTTCTGTTGTTTTAACAATGCATTTTGTGGTTTCGTTGGTTTCATTCCAATTTTCATCACATGAAAGACTATACATGATGGTCAGTTTATTTGGTGCAGGAAGAATCTAGGAAAACCACCAGGAACAACCAAACATTTTCAAGAAGCTACTGGCAAGCTTTCTCACAATTGCATTTCATGCAAAAATACAAAACATTAATTGCCATGAAGCAAGTAAATAAACATTGTTTTGTTAATAAAGTGACACTTTAGATAACTTAACCATAGTGTAACCATATGGGTTATTAGACTGCCTCAGTGTAAATCACAAAAAGGATGAATTCTACTTTAAAAAAGGGGTTTACTGTTTTCATAAAATCTTGCAATAAAACAATTGTCTTCTCAGCCTATAGCCCTTGAGTGCACATAATAAGCCACCAATAAACTCTAATTAAAACTAAAAAAGTCTTCATTATTATTTCATACATCTAGTAGACTGCAAAGTGTAACTGTTCTTAAATAATGATGTACACAAGACCCCACCCCCACATATGAAATTTCACAAGTTCTCTTTAAGGAGTCTGGGCACCTTCACAGTATATTACTTAATTGCAATTTTCTGTGAATGACTTTTGGTCAAACTGAGGTTAATAACTATCCCCCTTCCTTTCAGCTATTTGCATTTACTGCTAGCTCATTCTGACAAGCCATCATTTGGATAAATGAACTGATCAATAATTGATCTTTATCTATCAAAAGAAACTGACAAATTAATCATGCAACTTTAATACAGGCATTTCCAAATTCCTCCAGGGCATCAGCCAGGTAAGTGATTTTAAAGCCCCATCCTACCAATGGATATAACTAGGTTGCAGGCAGGATCAGGCTTTTTACAGGCCTGCTTTAACAGATTCTCTACTACTGTATATGCTAAAAAAAAATTCCTGGTCAAGTGAAATTTCATATTACTAGCTCTGAATGTTTTATAACATAAAAACCAAGCAGTAATTTCCACTTGACATCCCTGGCAGTCAACCAATCAAAAATCACTATCTATGACATCCCTGGCATTCAACCAATCAAAAATAACTATCTGTGACATCCCTGGCATTCAACCAAATCAAAAATCACTATCTGACTTGTTCAAGTAGGTGACTGAGCTTGAAGTTTTAATCCTTTTAGACCTTTGCCTTTAATGGCAAAGAAAATTCTTCTAACCTGCTATTTTTGTTTAAAATCTAAATATTTATAATCAATAACATGTTGAATGCAATCCCAAGATTATTTAAATTCATTTATGAAATTCTATGATAACAAAATTTGACACTTGCAAGACCTGAATAAACTAAATGCCCCCCCCACCTTCTCAGAACCAGTCATCAAGCTAGTTATAGTGCATGTGTCAAAATTATCAACAATATTTCTGTATAATTTCATAAAATTCACAACTCATGAGGAGATTGGATTTAGTCTAATGACCATTTTTATAACTTTTCCAGTGAATCATATGACAGAGTTTAACAATAAAGTGATCATGTCTTGTTTTTCCAAGCCAGAGGTGAAATAACATAAAATTGAATAGCTGGCTAAAACCAATCTGCTGCTTTATTTATACAGAGGAAGACTCATACCCTGACAGATGTATTAGGATATAGAGACCTACATTACAGGATGGAATCAGAATGAATATTAAACAGTTGGTAGATGCACATAATGAGACAACCATATTATACCAGTAAAGTGATAATGGTGAGAAACACTCTGTTGTTGACTTTGGAGAAGGTATAATTGCTCCGGTGGGAAGACAAGAACTGTACTATACAGGGCTGTATGGAATAAAGCCATGGGCAACATGCTATCAATAATGCTGTAAAGACTCTGAAATCAACACCGTTAATGTGTCATAATTTTAAATTAAACCATACCAATGTAAAATTATAATTGTCTCCTTAATTATTTGTTTGTATAAACTCGTACTGAAACTGTCATACCAGTCAAGTAGTAATTACATATGAAAATAATGCAATATATTGTAGGAAAAAAAGTTTGAAACCTGACTTTGCATTCAGTTACTTAATAATAATAATAATAATAATAATAATAATAATAATAATAATAATAATAATAATAATATTCATTTAGCAAATGTTAACTTCAAGTCAATAATGCAGACATAAGTTGTACCATACAGTAATTCATTTGCATCCACAATGAAAAATCACTGCCACCCTCTAACATTTTCAAGACTTGCCTGATAACTTACTGTTTTTTAAATTTAAAACAAGTTTCCCAGAGCCTTTATATTCACAGTTAAATTACATCGGTATGATCTGATTATCAATGAATGACCAGACTTTGTTATGCACTGACGTATATTGTTTCTGGTGAGTAATTTATTTTGTTTTGAAATATTCCTGTTCGACAGTGTTTGCACAGAGAATCAGTAGGATCCAAGGATTCTGGGAAAAGTACTTTAGATATGGCTCATATGTCAACAGTTACACTAACGGGCAGTCATTGTCCTAATCAAATATAGCCTGTATCGTAAGTCAAACAGCGCGTGCACAAAGCGTGTCCTGAAAAGAAGCCGGTTATCTGGTCTAAATCAAACAGAACGGTATTATGAACGAAAAATCATATCAATAAATTTTGTAGAAACCACTTATATCCAAACTTATAATGAAGATCAATACATGTCTGCTACCAAATACAAATAAAATATAAAAGATAAATGAATCACTCATCTAGAGCCCCACTAAAGACAGGACACCTTCATTTATTCAGCTTCAGCAACCATGATTACATCTGATCGATTCGGAAGAATAAAATCAAACTTACCCTTTGTCTTCTCAGTTGTCCTTTTATATATACTCCATCGAAATACTCCAATCTGAAATTTCACCACTGTAACAACGCGACTCCAAAAACAGACGATCGTAAATTTTCATCATCGTCGAGCATGCATTATCCTAATCGCAGAGCTCTCCAGCTGCTAAAGGTAGGAAAGGTGGCGACAAGTTCCCGTATCATGACCTTTGACTTTATGATTCCCAGGAGAATCCACATGCACATTCAGATCTCCAAGAAACAGAAAGGTTTACCATATTGAAATTGTTGAAGATAAAAAGAATTGTCTTCACTTGCGAAAAGAAGTAGTGTACATATCTCGTTGTAAACAAGTAAAGTAAAAAAAAAAGAATACGAATATATAAAGTTATAAACCTAGTTCATTAACAGAAACTTATTTGTAAGAAACCAGCACTGGTCCAAATAGTGGTTACGTCTGGCCAAACCTTAATTTATAATGCGCAATGAACTGTAGCAAGAATTGCGTCATTGTGCACCAATCAGAACTCAAGTGTGTATTATGACTCGTTAATATGCAGCACCGTCGGACTTTGTAGCTGCCAATTACAGTTTGGCATGCTGCCAAATAGTTGTTGGGGTGTTTTCTTTTTTAATCGCTGTGATTATTTAAGTGTCACGTATAACTCGGTACAATTTTCACGGACCTTTTCATTGTCATAACCATAATAAATTAAGGACTTAACAAGCATTTGTCCTGAAAGAGACTTGTTTAGAAGCTATATGACAAATCATTGGGGGATGTTTATCATAAATATTCTTATCATTGCATTTTAAATTTCACCATTACATGAGTTAGTTTGTTTAAATACGCATGGGGTGGGGGAAATCGTGAGGTTTGTCTTAATGAAAATAGTTTTTTACAGTAGTGTGCAAGTGAATACCTCAACAGTTTTTCCTCGAAAGAAATTTGTAATTTAGCATGAAAATGTAAAACATTACCTAGTTAATCAAGTTAATTAATTGCTCTGCACTAAAATAGTACTACTTTTTAAGCAATAAAAAACATGTGATCATAAATTTATATAAAAAAAAAATTCAATGATAATATATTACGCTTAATGCACATCACCATACAGTCAGATTGGTCTATTTATTTATTTATTTATTTATTTATTTATTTTTAGCTAATATTTTTCCCCAATAAATTATTGTTAGTGTTTCGGTTACTTGCTTTAGTTATATAAGTAAAATTAAAAATATACAACTACAAATAGTCGTCCGCTTGTCTCTTTGTCTTAACATGAAATATGTGTGCTGCTTTATCACAAACTTGAGGGTGGAAATAGGGCTATAAATGTGTCCTGCACAGCATGTGTCTAGTTGGCTCATTGGACCAGACCCGACGATCTTCATCTACAACGAATCCTAAATAAGCCATCTTTGTCATTTAATATAATTATTTTACTTGATTTGCATAAATAACATATTTGCAATAATTACATGGAAAATACTGGATTTTTTTTCCAAAGTCAATCAGATATACAGTTCTTTTCTTTAAAAGGGGGTTAACGGTCAGTGGTTAATGGGATGGACTTGAGACCCAAAAAGTGCGGGTTTGAATCCTAATATTGAATCAGCCGGAGCGTCCCTGAGCAGATCATTTTGCATTAACACCCTAAACAACCTGGATGCAAGCCAGTCTGTCAAAAGATAAAAAAAAAAAAACTCGTGTAGCAGCAGAAAGGTTGAACAGACCATTTTGCTGGGGACCTTATTTATGAAAAATAAAGCTTCCTACGAAGATGAAATCTCGATGTCAATTACTATAAACCAAAAGTCTATAACCAAATATATTATATTGGGTTCGTTACGATATCTCGACCAAGGATCATATAAATTTATTGTTATAAATCCAAACGGGATATATTGCGCGTGTGCAAAGGATTTTTTTTTTTAATTTGATCATATCCATATCCCCTGAACACCAAGTATAATAAATATTTTGTAAAGTATGATTATCAACTCCGTTAAATACAACTAAAATATTACAATTGTCTCTGATCACTTTAGGTATTTGTGTATAACGCTGGGTAACATAACTCACATTAGTATATTCATGCCTGCCTATGAAAAATTTTCCGGCAGGATTTGATTGTCCAACATCACATCGTCGTATACTACAAGATTATTAATTCGTCTATCCAGGTCATCCACAGATGGCGCTTCATCGATATCAGTGATGAAATCAATAACGCTGACTCCGCCACTGTCACTTTCTTCTTCATATAACGATTTTGCATTTTCATTAAAATCTTTAAGTACTTCATATCACCGCCGATTATCTACAGATGTTGCCACTAAATATAACTTATCCTTAAACGGCGGATATTTGAACAGGTAAACATTTCTTAATTGCCTGTAGTCGCTCTCGAGCTAATCTACTGGTAGGAGATTCCATTATTGATATAATAATGATTTAATTACCGCAGCAGGGAGGGTGAACGACCAACAGTGAGTGACCAGCACGTAAACAGACACGCATAAAAAATTAAATACAAACGTCATCGATAAAGTAACAGAATGAGCTAACCCAATAGACCTGACTTGAGTCAGGTAGTCGGGATTAGAAATTTTGGTTTAACGTTAGTGCGAGTTTCCTCTGAACCTTGACACCCCATTTTTGATATCTGTTTTTTTTATGTTGGGTGTAGGGTCAAAGTCTATTCCCTATCAAAAACTTGGAATTTGCATTTGCATTGCATGGGGTGTCAATGGTTAGAGGAAACTCGGACTAGTTTAACGTTATTGACCTCGAGCTCTTATCTTCGTATGATGTTTTTACTTTTACTCTCCCTTCTGCTAATGTACACATACTGACAAAGTACAGTGGTGGAAAAGTCATTTTTTAAAGATATTGATAGTTACCACCAGTTCCAATCCTTACAGCTCGGGGACGTAGAATACGCACGATGGCGATCATACATCTCCTAAGGGCTACGAATGGACAGGAGCCAGGGTTACACAGTGGCACGCATGCCTGCCTTCCGACCCAAAGGATGCCGTTTTGAATTGTACAGGGTCGGCTATTGTGGCGACTCCTCGAGCAAAGTCGCTTTACTCCAATCGCATGGTTAGTACATAATACGCTTATGCTGTTGTGCCGCAACACAACAACCCAAACCACGCAGCCAATTCATTTAAAAGCGACATTTCTGAAGGATAACAAAACGTAACTCGTGGTGAAGTGACCAAAAGAGAAATCTGGTTCCGAGGAGACAAACAGACTGCATCACGCACAGACACGCGCGTTCGTTGGTTACGGTGCAAATTGAAAAAGGTGCCAGCATTTAAGTTTATGAGGCCAACAGGCCATAGAACACAATTAATTTTACTATATAGTTCCTATATTTGTTTCTCGGTACTGAACTATCCACTGTGTGACAATCAATACAAATCATATGTTAATCTAAAACACCTTCAAAGATGACTTTACGGTGAAGTTCTTGTCAAGGGTTGACCATTTTTTTTAAAGGCTAAATTGTAAACAAAACACCAGGCAACGGAACACAGATTTTATTTCGAATCATCACCATGGCCTTATTACTAAATGTGCACTGTTGCCGAAATGCACACAGACAACCACACCACCAGCTCACATTCTAAAGAATAAACAAGTGCCTTTAAATCCTTGCCAAGAATGCCTAAATTTAACTTTTGTATCACAACCAAACGGAGACAGGAAAAAATAATCTAACAATAGACTGGAACTACAGAACCAGAATTATTAATTGTGTCCTGATTCCAACAGATTCACACACACACACACACACACACACACACACACACACACACACACACACACACACACATTGGTAATAGTGCAATTGCGAGACGTTTCCAACATTTTCAGTTTATGAGCCTCGTCGTCAGAAGAAGAAACATTTTACATTCATAAAATAAATATAAAACACGTAAGCCGAAATATAATTTGGACTACACCCTGTTTGGGTGACAAAGCAATATACATGCATGATTTTAATGACGGATACTAAGAAAGAATATTATTTTTTTTAAAAAGAACTTAATTTTTTCAAGTGTACGTTCTTTTGTACGTTTGCCAGTTTAGCAAAACTTTTATAACAATAGTTATAGATTGTGGAATTACATGTTATTACTCTTACGGAAAATCAAATGTTTGGATTTACATTCAGGTTAAGGGCAAATCGTGAAAACATTGCGTGACGAAAAGGAGTCCCATCTTAGACAAGACAGTGGAATATATACTAAAATATATTATATCCTATGTCAAGTTATGCGTGGAGGAGATAGTACAACTTAGAAGACCAGCAGAACACTGAACAAAAGATTTTTTTTTTTTAAAAAAGACTCAAACAGATTAATACCACTGCCCATAATAAATCATGCAAACAGTCTTAGAATATTTACTGCGAGCAAATTAGCAACATGGAGCTGCAAAGGATGTGCTTTCGGCTATATCGTGAGTTTTCTTGATATTTCAGGTTATATCCTGATAACATTGCGAAAGTTTTAAACATTTATATAAAATGATAAATCTGGTATAAAAATTATATCGTCAACTGATATGGTTTAGGAAAACAGATTTTAAAAATCAACATGTATTGTAAAAGAACCTGTAAGGTTCTTAAAGGATGCATTTAAATCTGACGACCGTAACAACAGGTAACTTATGACATGTCTCAGCACGGATGTAGCTACATGTATATTTTAAATGAGTGATTATATCTGGGGTCCAGAACAATAATGAAATCCCTAAAACTATCATTGCTCGACATATTAAGAGGTCCCAGATTTTACAAAGTAGCCTCAATCTTGCAATTGCATTTGTAATTGCTTTGTATCTGTCGTTGGGAGATCTGCACTTTGTGGTCTTTGCAACAAAAATGAAACTGCTGCCGTTTCACTGGAACACTCTTCATCATGGACGTATTTGTCGTTGCAGACGAGAGTTTATGTTGATGGAACAGATGAATCGGTTGTATTTCTATTATATTTATTATTCCGTAGCCATAACCTTCCGCTTAAACTTACTGGCATAAAACGAACAAACTTTATCATCAGGTATTTTTAAATATCTGTATGCACCGTGGATCTTGCCGAATTCCTTTAACGAAGAAATGATGTTTAAAAAAAGTGTCGTCTTTTAATTTAAAACTAAAACCTAATGATTAATATCCATTTTTATTTATTCTATTGTTTTTGAAGAAAAGTAAATGTTCAAATGTTGGTCAACTAATGTAAAATAGGCTTAATATAAATTACATGACATACAAATACTAGTTAACTAGTACATGGTAAAGCCACAGTAAATTAAATTTTCTGATGTTGCATCATTGTGTCGTTAAGTAAGACATCTAACTCTTATTTCATCAGAATAGTATAGCCAATGTGTTACACATCCTGCTAAAACCACTCAATATTTTAGCCAATGTATTACAGATGCTGCTAAAACCACTCAATATTATAGCCAATGTGTTACAGATGCTGCTAAAACCACTAAATATTTTAGCCAATGTATTACAGATGCTGCTAAAACCACTCAATAGTATAGCCAATGTGTTACACATCCTGCTAAAACCACTCAATAGTATAGCCAATGTGTTACACATCCTGCTAAAACCACTCAATAGTATAGCCAATGTGTTACACATCCTGCTAAAACCACTCAATATTTTAGTCAATGTATTACAGATGCTGATAAAACCACTCAATAGTATAGCCAATGTGTTACACATCCTGCTAAAACCACTCAATAGTATAGCCAATGTGTTACAGATGCTGCTAAAACCACTCAATATTATAGCCAATGTTTTACAGATGCTGCTAAAACCACTCAATATTATAGCCAATGTATTACAGATGCTGCTAAAACCACTCGTCCTACCATCGTGTCAGCGTTTGGACTTTCAACTATGAACTTGGAATAGATAACTGAATGTTTTTAGTTACAGGAAAAAACATTTTCATTCGTGTGTTAAAGTTATGATTGCGCGCAATAACGAATGTGTTTTCATTAACATGTGATTATCAAGTGTGAACTTGGCACATACGATTTTTTTCTCCATAAAATATGAAATGTTGTAATGAACACTTACAGACATACAACAAAATCTGTTTTATCGGCAAGTTATTCCCGCATAAGAACAGCTTGCGGGATGATAATAAAAACAACACCTGATCCGATGTACAGTTTATAAGATTTGGGATCCGCTTGGGGTCCGCCATAGAAATAACACAAAAATGGGTCATAAAATTATAATTGCCAAACAGAACACATTTTCGCTAGACACGGTTCTAATACGTTAACCACAGCCGCACCTTGGCGGATCGATTATATATTTCAGTGCTTTGTCATAACGACATCTAGTGGATTTCATTAATTACCTCCCTTAGTATGTAATGCCAACTAACCAATGGTGTGTAACATCGGTGCATTGCATGTTGGCCAAAATGGTTGCGATGATTCACTTCAAAAGATACTTTGTATGTTTAACATCAAAAGTATGATTATATACCAAAGAGAAGCCATTGCATGTGTATTTTGAGTGGAAGGATGTATCTAAACAAACACAGACCGGCGGTGGACAATTAGTTATTCATGAGTTCATTCACGTTTGCTCCCCTAGTCTCGATCATATAGGAACAGTGTTAAAATTTGAACAACTTGACTTTGATTGGATGTGTTGGTTAGCCACCGCATCCAACAAAATTGACAGACCCGAAGCACTGAAATAACTGATTGATAAGTCAAGATGTAGATATGGTTAACCTATCAGAACCTTGGCGAGCAAAGATGAAGAGGACACATAACAGAAAAAAATCAAGTAGCGTTACTACTAGAGGCGTGCTGTATTACCGGTTTCCCAATGTATTCATTTCCGGAAGTACGCACCACGGTATGTTTTCAGTGTACCGGAACTTTGAGTTTCCATATGTGCAAAAATATCGAGTAATCCTACGCTTGGACAAATTGCATATTGATATGGGGAAAAAAATAATTTATTAGTTATATACTAGCGGATGCTAACGTGTTAGCTACGTGTATCCTATGTAAGACTGTGAATCACCTTAAGATATTCGGGAGAACAGCTGTTTTTCTGTTTGAATTGTACGTACATGTCTATCAAATATGTTCTAGTTTGTTGGGAAGGTATGTTTTAAGTTTAACGGCACTCTGATAAATATCTTGCCGCGGATGTTGGTATGCTACTCCAAGTTCCCCTGCCTAGTGGAGCAAGTAAACTGTAGGCTTCGGTGTGGAGCTAGTAAAACTGTAGGCTTCGGCGTGAAGGTAGTACAACTGTAGGCTTCGGCGTGAAGGTAGTAAAACTGTAGGCTTCGGTGTCAACACATCCTACTTTATCAACAACCAACTAGCTGTCTAATGCCAGCACAATGTTTTTCACATGATGACAACTACAGTGTTGGATTAATCATTTCACCTTTGTTACAGCGTTTGGATTACAAATTATATGACAACTAGCAGACACACAACAAATTCAAATGATGCAATGTACTGTCCATTTCATTTTGTGGATGGGGGCTGCAATTTTCTATCGGAACCGTTTTATTTTATATTATATTTATCTCAAGACAATATTTATTCTTCTAATTATAAAATGCAAATAATATGCTGTTATTTTACTAAATAGAGATCATCAGAGAGTATTTTTTTTTTTCATCTATCGACAGACATTTAAAAGTGTCAGGACACTGTCCCAGAACCTTCAACTGTTGGTTCTTATTACGACCGAAGTATACGGTGGTACATATTGCAGGATGTTCAGAGAAACAGCGGTACAAAATTTGTTTCTGTACTCAGCTAGTGTTACCATACCGAAGATAAATGTAAAAGTCACGTATTCAGTGTTGGATTGATTTCTCGGTCTATGCTATAATTGCCTGTGAGGAAATGCTATCCTTTTGAGGGTGGGAATTATGCACAAATACAAACTAAACGGACAGATAAATAGATAAGACACGAAATAATGGCCCTATGCCCGCTTGGTCCAAGCTGACCTTTCCCAATCCATTTTTTGACATTTATATTGAGGTATATACGTGTCCGAGTGTTTAATATGAGGATGAAATGGTCAGCTCGGCTAACGAAGAACTACTATTAGACTATGTGCTGAATTTTCAGTTCACCAAACTTATATTGCTTACAAAATAAATTAATAGTGACAAGCAATATTTAGTACTACCGATGACGAAATGACATTAGCATGACAATAGTAGTAGTAGTAGTGGCCCATGTCTTTCATATCTCGTGCAAAAGCAAACCAGACATGAAGAAAATTGGAAGCTGCAGCGTCGTGACATGGCATTACGTTTTGCGATAATTTTTCACCCACCAGAAACTAGGACGCTAGGGAACGTGGCATGAAATTACTTTCTCTATGATGGGGAACGTTGGGCGGAATTGCTAAACGAGTCTGTTATGATCGACTCTAAACAGCGTTCATCTTGGCGCACGAAAATAAATTATTTATAACAAAAACATTGCGCCGTCTATTCCGTACAAACTTTCTTATACCGTCAGTGCATTTAGATACGCATTTCTTATTAAAAAGAAGAAGAAAAAAAATCTTAACCAGACCTTTCAAACTGTCTCCAAATGTATGTCGGGACTCTTCATCCACCAAATGGGTTAGTTTCTTCCTCAGTAACGGGGATGATGGGCAGTCGTGGTAAACGAGCCTGTTCTGACCGAAATTTCATCACCTAAACTGTTTTCCTGTTCATGCGCGAAAATAAGTTCAGTCTAACCAGCCCCCCCTCCTCCCAAGCGAGCGAGAGAGAGAGAGAGAGAGAGAGAGAGAGAGAGAGAGAGAGAGAGAGAGAGAGAGAGAGAGAGAGAGAGAGAGAGATCAAATTGTGTGTTAGAGGATATCGCCCACAAGATGCAGACACAAGTTTCTATCTGTAAAAAAAAATAAAATAAAACATAACGGAAACTTGCTGAAAAGGTGTCTTATTCTGGCGAATCGGTCCGCCCTCTACCCTATTCCGTGCTAATTTTCTTTTACCGTCATAACGTTTATTTGTAACTTATAAGAAACTTAAGACGTTCCAAACAGCGACGATATGTGACAATGCTTGCCAGTAGCTACTAGTGGGCCGGTGGTGTCTCCCGGGTTCCTCATCCACCAAATATACTGCCCGCCATGGATGCCCCAATCAGGTGCAGATAAAACATTAAAGGCCACCGACGTAAATATACTCCTCGTGTATATTTTGTATTTTACATAAACTATTTTTTCTTTCATGAAAATTTCTTTGATTTTATTTAATACCTATTTATTTGATACCTATTTAAGTTACTCCTCTTTACACAATCAAGGACATAAGCTTATTTACATACTTTGCTTATGGTTTTTATGATCCCTTTTAAACGATGCCTCTCTTTTGCGTCGTATCATGCTTTGTTTGAGGGGGAAAGCAGTCAATGTGTTTCACCCGGTGAATACGACACATTTAGTTCTGATTTATGGTTGTTGCTTGTTCTTGTCCGGATAAATCTTAACCACTAATAAGGATCGAATGTAATCTTTTCACTGCATGCATCATCCGAAGTTACAACACCCGTAATGTATACGTAGAAACTCAGTTGAGAAAAATACTGATTGTGCGAATAGATTCTTATTTGGGAATTTTGGTGTTTATTACTTTAAAGTGGATATCTAGTAAACATTTTTAAAAAATGGGGACAAAATTAAAGACTTTGCACACTGATTTAACAGATGCATGGTTCCACAACGATTAACACTATATGGTCTGAGTCAAAGTACGTATATATATATATATATATATATATATATATATATATATATATATATATATATATATATATATATATATATATGGTCTGAGTCGAAGTCAGTAAATATATGGTCCGAGTCGAAGTCTGTATTATAACCATATGGTCCGAGTTGAAGTCAGTATTAACTATATGGTCAGAGTCGAAGTCTGTAACTAGTAATGGCTATCTGGTCATAGTTAGATCAGTATTTCGTTTACTAACTACCACATTAAAAAATTTCAGTTTACTGTGGTACATGATTACATACATAATGTGGAGTGAATGCCATGATGGGTATCTACTGAGCAGTGCCATAATTGGATACCTAATGGAGGGAGCCATGACTGGATACTTAATGAAAGTGCCTTGACTGGATACCTTCTAGGGAATGCCATCATAGGATACCTTTCTGAGATCAATGGGTCATTTTGGTAGGTAGTTAGGTACTATTACGCTGATAGCTGTTGTTGTTGATTTTTTTAAAATATTTTTTGTGGGTTTTGTCACGTTTGCTAAGAACCCAGCTAAAGCAGTAAAGTCATGTATAATCTACCTGTCTGTAACCATCTAACCTTTGGCATTGCTGACTAAGGGCTCTGAGCTTTCAGTAATTTAACTTCCAGCAAAATAGAGAATGGGTGGGACTACTATAATAATTTAAATAAAATATTGAGAGCACCACACCCTAACCGTATATTTTTGTATATGGGGAGGGGGTTGCTGGGTTTTGCTTGTTTCCATATCTGCGAGTTAGTTAGTCATATTATTAATTAGGTCCTTGTTATAACGCTGGTTTCAAAATACATTAAAGTCTTTTATAGTTAATATCGATAAAAGATAAAATTAACATAGAGTTATCACGCTTAAAAACAATCATTATATATAAGTTCCAGTGATTTTTTTTACAATTATATAAAACATAAACAATATTAAATAAGCAAGACATACAAAGGGTATAGTGCATACTTACAATAAAAGACAAATACCCATCTTATAGAACATCAGATGTAAACAAGGAAAGAATGGCAAAAGATAATTTAGTATCTATATATTAATTAGTACTAATATTAGTACATTAGTCCTACCTTAGTCAACCACAACAAAACAAGTTGAGGCTACGACATCGTAGCTACATATTAATAGGAAGCACGGATCAGCAAGCCTATATGTAAATTGAGAGGACAAAAGAATTTACATTCAAATTTAGCGTCAAGGTGTCATTAGTACAGTCCAAAATTATAAACATTTCGAGATGCAAATTAAGCATACAAAAGGGGATGGACAGGGTCATTGAAAATGAAGGCAAATCAAGGTACATAGGGAATAGATCGTAGCAGACAGATTAGGGTGTGATAGGGATGGATCAATGCCACGTGTCCCCTACGGAATTATTACTAATCCTAGAGAAGGACGGACAGTTTTAAAGAACAAATAGCTTTGAGCCCCCAGTCAGCAAAGCCGATGGTCTAGGTGTTGAAAAATAAAACAAATAAGGTGAAAGGTATAACAATTTAATAAACTATATCGCCGTATTTCACAAGTACGGGACAGGACTATTTTTGAATGCATCTGCTTCCAATCAATACACGACCTATACCAAATTGAAAATTATTTAATCCCGCGAAATTAAAGTTGAGAGTGTTTCATTTCCTTGTCTCTTCTCTATACTATATTACTCATCTGTAACTTTCTTCTTGTGCTCCTTTCGGTACCCTCGTTTCCGTTTCACAGCTCTCCTTGTTGGTACTTCTGGTACCCTCGTTTCCGTTTTCTCAGCCGTCTTGTCAGTACTTCCGGTACTCTCATCCGGAATCAGTACACAATTAATAAAATCCGGTTACGAATGTAGTCCCAGTCTATTTTTAGATCACTTTTTCCGGTCTAAATTTGGTGGTGATACTAGAGTTAGATTTTGGCATTCTTGGTAAGGATTTAAAGGCAATTGATTATTCTTTAAAATGTGAGCTTATGGTGTGGTTGTCTGTGTGTATTTCGGCGACAGTGCACATTGAGTAATAAGGTCATGGTGATGATCCGGAAGTGAAATCTGTGTTCTGTTGCCTGGTGTTTTGTTTACAATTCAGCCTCTCAAAAAAATGCAGGTCAACCCTTGACAAGAACTAAACCGTAAAGCCATCTTTGAAGGTATTTTAGATTAACATATGATTTGTATTGATTGTCACACAGTGGAAAGTTCAGTACTGAGAAACAAATGTAGAGACCATATAGTAAAATTAATTGTGTACTATGGCCTGTCAGTAAAAACTTGAAACTGATATAATTTTTTTATTATTAATGACATATACATGAAATTTTAATATGTTATGTATATTGACTTTAAAAATATAAAAATGAAATTAAAAGTAAAAAAATAATTTTAATTTTAAAAATTTAAATGAAATTTAAAAAAACAATTAAAAAATAAAAAATTTCCACCAAGTATACACATATATAATATTTTTTGGAATGATATTAAATGATATCAGCATATATATACTCCTACACCATATACAAGCTCAAATTATGGATATTTGTCAAATTTGATCAGAGAAAATATCTTTATTAGTCAAAATGAGACCCTCATTTAAAATACATGAAGACAAAATTCTATTTTGCTTTGTACCTTTAGGTCATTGAAACTATTTATTTGGGGTTCAAACAGTTAATTTATGTGTTTATGATGAGGTGACTTCCTGAGTAACACATATCTGCTTGTATAGCTATCAGTAATTTGTTTATAACCATAGTTATAGGGTATTTAGTGAAAGGACTGAGATGAAGACTTTATACTAGAACCTGTTCAAGTTCTCTACGAAATCATATTAAGCTGTCAGAGAATGAAATACAGGTCAGAGGGGTAAAATATACTTTACCCAGGTATATTTACCATTGCATGTAAGAAAACAGCAAAATGATGTAAGTTGAACACAGAATGTATTCCATTTTATTGTTCAGTTTCTTTAAGATGTTGATTGCTGTAGTGCGACATTGCAGCCCAGATGATATTATGGGAATTCTCATGATCCATTTTGCTTTATGCATTATTAATGACTAATAATATTTGTTATCTGACACTTTAAATATTACATAAGTAATATTCAAACAGATTATTTGAATTTAACTTTCTACAACTGATCCTAATAATGGTTACATAGCTGACATGAACAAATATGCATATATTTTGTAATGTTTGGAATCAAAAGTTGACATTGTTAGGCTGACATGGTACCTATAGTGAATCTGTAAGGCTCAGTTTTGACTGTGTGCACTTAAAATATCCCAAGATGTTATTTTCAAAATGAATATGCCTCTGTATGGTAACACATTTCAATTTAGTACTTTGATAGAGGGCGGTATTGCAGCATCAGCTGATATTTGATTCCATTGAATCATTGAATCATTGAACTTAATAACTTGGTAGCCAAGACTCTTAAAAATAGACTAAAAATGTTCAAACAGATTATTTGAATTATGTTTGCACATGTGATTTTAACAAGTACATTGCATATGTCCCACACATGCAAATATCCATCCTTGTTTACAAGTTTTCGGGATGAAAATTTCACATTTAGTTGATGATATAGGATCTATTGGTACCTATAGTTGATCTGTGTGGCTACATTTTGCTATATTCACTCACAATATCTAAAATTGTTTTTTCCTTCATGAATAGGATTGCATATAGTAATAAATTTTAATTTGGTACATTGTCATTTGACTTTCCACTATACTGGTATGTATAAATGTTTGCACCAATGATCAAACCTCACCGTTCCAACATTGCCTTAAACTTTATGATACATACTCTACCTGATTAGTTATTTATTCTGTAAATGGCTAAATATGCTTGTAGAAACTTCATCTATTTTTAGGATGCATTTTTGTCACTTTAATACATGCCCATTGCTTCACATCTTTGAGTGTCACTCTATCAAGTTTACCTTTTTTTAACCATATTTGCAACCTGAATGTTATATTGAAATCACCATATCTAACACATTTTAACTTCATTTGCCTACATCTTCCTTTTTTTTAGAATTAAGTGAAACATGTTATATATTTTCAGGTCTAGTCTGGTATCTGGAACAAAGTATTAGAGTTGGATCAATTTGGAAGCTCTCCAGTAGTCCAATGGTGATAGCAAAGTCTCATAAGGACATGTGCAGTGTGCTGCTATAAGTGACCAAGATGAGTTCATATCAGTACACTGATATACAGCATCTCAAAGACATGGCTTAGATCTTCATGAGAGAGATTTGTATCTTTTTTCAGTAAGGTGAAACTGTATTTTCATACTGCATTGTTGACTTTTGTAGTTATCGGCATTAAAATGGAATGCATATTTGCTATAAAACATGGTAGTGGTCCCATCAAAACTTTAAATTTGAGTGGGATATTAGTTATAAAAACAACTGTCCAAGTACCTGAAACAATAAATGTGGAACATAGTACCTGTCATTGTTTCTTTAGTATGTACACCTATATGCATCTGAATAGGCATATTGCAATTTGCTGTCAAAATCACTGTGAGCTATCATGCTTCAGTACCCCTGGGATTAATATTATCAGTTGTACAGACCTAAACTGCCATTTGTTTTAAAGACCATTTATTAATCAACATTGCTGCCTTAAATTTGTCAAACTGAATGTCATAACTTGTATGAAAATTTATTTTTTGTAAACTAAAAAGTTTTTAAAATTTATATATTTATTTAAATTTCTATTAAAATTTAATATATCAATAATTTTTAATTTCAAGACCATTTTCAGAGAGGCCTTATCAAGTATTACAATTAGGTTTTTACTGCATTGAAAAATTCCTATAATTAAGGACGATATAGCAAATTTAGTTTTGGTTTCTTAAGAACAATTGGACCTCAAATTGCACCCTATAGAACACCAGCACTACACACTTTCTGACAGCTGTCACGTGTCTTGCTTGCAAGGAAATTTCAAAAGACTTTATGTATGAAGTTGAAACAGTAGTGGCATGCAAAATAAAATGCAAATATAACAGTTTGACAAAAACATTGACCCTTTCAGGAATCAGTACACAATTAATAAAATCCGGTTCAGTATCCACGAATGTAGTCCCAGTCTATTTTTAGATCACTTTTTCCGGTCTAAATTTGGTGGTGATACTAGAGTTAGATTTTGGCATTCTTGGCAAGGATTTAAAAGGCAATTGATTATTCTTTAAAATGTGAGCTTATGGTGTGGTTGTCTGTGTGTATTTCGGCGACAGTGCACATTGAGTAATAAGGTCATGGTGATGATCCGGAAGTGAAATCTGTGTTCCGTTGCCTGGTGTTTTGTGTACAATTCAGCCTCTCAAAAAATGCAGGTCAACCCTTGACAAGAACTAAACCGTAAAGCCATCTTTGAAGGTATTTTAGATTAACATATGATTTGTATTGATTGTCACACAGTGGAAAGTTCAGTACTGAGAAACAAATGTAGAGACCATATAGTAAAATTAATTGTGTACTATGGCCATCCCCGTCTGTCGCCCTCCTTCCTCGCACAACTTCGGATATCTACGTGCTCTCTACGTCTTCTCCTTTCTAATCTTCGGATGGCGTCCGTTGTCACCCAAAAAGCTTCCTGGGGATTAGAAACGACGCACAATGGTGCCTCCTTGTTTGAACACGGGGAGAATTAACTACATACACAAAAAAGTGCAAGGTATAGCACTACTCCCTATCAAATTTATTTTTGCACCACGATACAACATTGTAGCAGATTACACCATCCACTTCGATTTTAGCCTAACAACTACGTAGATTAATCTTGAATAATACTAATTCGCTATATATTACATGTTGATGATTCAGCTGTAAATGGAAGATTAAATTTGTACTAAATTAAAGGCACATAATAACGTATATATCTTGCGAGATTTAGTTAGGAAAATGAAACAGATCTGGGCGAATATATTTTACCTCGGAAGCCTTTGTTCCAATCTCGTCTGAAGTTCACAGAACTCTCTTTCTCGCCCTTATAACGAGCGCGCAATTTCGGCACTCGGAACGCAATCTAGTGTCCCAACTTCCCTATGACCTATTCTCGCGAGAAACCCGACTAAAATTCGACTATCTTAGTTTTGATTGAATACCTATGGTCTCTTTGAAAAAGGTCGGTGCAGTATCATGGAGGTGTTAGACTGTCGGGTTTCCAGCCTCTAAGCCTAAACCGACTGGTGACCTCCCTGCTAATTGGAACAGTTTCTTACCCCGTGGCAAGGTTCTCCAAAGGAAGTAACCGCGAATTTGACCGTAACGCTACGGCCAATTCTTTGATAGGTAGTTTCTTTTTTTCGGAATCGGTCTAAAGTCGTAATATTATATAACAAGTATTGGCCCGAAGTACTTTGAATTACGAATTTTCCCGGCAGAGATTTATAAACGTGTGCAGAAACTGTTAACAAATTTTCTCACACAACCTGACAGTTATCGTGGCAAGATAGACTGGGGTGGGAGAGGGGATGAATCGTCCTGGCAGGAAAGATTGGGGTGGGTTGGTGGATGGATTATTTGCAGATTTTTCACTTGCACTCTTTTACCATTTCAGGATAAGATAAAATAAAGGATCCAGAGGATAAGACATTTTGATTTTTCTCAAAATTGTTTTGATACCTCGCACAACAACACGATAGTTGTGTATCAGTGCTATTTTGTCGCCATATGCTCATGTCCCTACTTTTGCTACATCTCAGAGTTACATAAAATGTTGACATATATGCTATTTGCTAAAAAATAGTAAGTCATTCTAAGTTAGTGACCATTCACGTGCATAATCTAAAGCCTCTAAAATCATTGTCAGCATTCTCTTAGGGTTTGCATTTTGACTTCAGTAAAACGTTCATATTAATCGCTGCCAAAAACGCTCCGCATGCAGATCTCAGAGCACGTTTTTCTAATTTCCTGTTAGCTTTGTTCTGCTATGTTTACTGCAGAACCGCAAAGCTGATGAATCGAAATCGAGAATGGAAAGGGTAAATTATATTTCTTACTTATCGAGAGCACCAAATCTAATGCAACCCAAAGTATAATTGATTTCAATATTAACTAGGAAAGATCACAGGATCGACCTTTTGTATAAATTTTGCAATTACACCTTTTGATCTATCCTTTGCTAAAGATTCGAAACATAACACAGGCTACAATATTCTCATACCCTACCTATCTTAGTCTTTTCATTCATCAATTTATAATTTATAACCTGATTGTAACAAGGGGTAACTAAAGTTGCCAACTTTTTGGTGTTTCAAATCAAACGGAAGCTCGATGCTCGATGTAAACAAGATAGACTGCTCACTGTCTTTTCAGAGAATTCATTTCATTAATAACTGCGGCGTCTGCGTCCAATATATAAACTGTAACCTAGTTGCAATTGAAAATAAAATAGACATTGTTTTATTGATGAAATTTCAGTCTTTTAACATTCTTGAGTTTGGAACACTCATTACTAAAACTAGCACCTGACTCTTTGGTGCAGAATTTAAGCACATGTTTTAAACACGTGCAGGTCCAGAAACTGCCGCAGCTCATATCCTTTCCTCTACACAGAAGCTGACATCTCGATTTTATCTATTCTGACAAATATAGGTTTGATCATGGGCACTTAGAAATTTTAAGTTATTTAATTTTTATTATTATGACGTTTGCATAGGTTTACTATGGGATCTGAACAGTCTTACAAAGAAACTCCCGTTTGATTCGAAACCACAAATAAAATTTATAACGTGCTGAAGGAAGAGTTTTCTTCTTTATTCAGCTTCGTTAAAGAGCACTCAGAACTCCAATACTTTCAGCCTTATCTTTTCGATAACAATTTAACTGTTCTTCTAATCAGGGCGTTTCTGTACACTGTCCAGTAGAAAATTGTTTATATATATATATATATATATATATATATATATATATATATATATATATATATATATATATAAATATATACAAATATATAAATATATATACATAAATATATATACATACA